>JARQOC010000001.1:110424542-110436820 GCA_033576535.1 Allobates femoralis
GTGTGTTCCTCATAGGGTGGAGGTTTCACACAGGCTGGCAGCTCTTGTAGCGTCTACCACACTCTGAAGTTTCTCCCTCCAAGACTCTATTTATAGGGGGAACTGGTTCAAAGTGACCAGTGGAGCTCCCCCTAGAGGCTCGGGGTGAAACCAGGTGTTCTAAGGTGTTGTTGTGTTTGTGGGTCTTGCTTTGCTGCTACTTACTCCATTTGTGCCTAAAGATTTCTGTGGTGCCCAACAGGTGCCAGGGTGCCACATTCCCCCTTAGTTAACCTCAGTTCTCCCGGCTGAGCAAAAAGTTATTTTTACAACTTAACACTATACATTTTATAACAGTTAATTACAGAGTCTTAAGAAAACACAAAAATCACTGAAAAGGAAGTGAAAAATATGAAAAAGGTGAAAAGCAGTCCATACGGCACTAGTCCATCTGCCGCAGGCTGGAAAAGGTAAAGTTAGTGGTCACACAAGTCCTGTGACAATTGTCCAAAGTTCATGAAAAGGGAAAAAGGTAAAGTCCAGGGATGCTTAAACTTTATACATTCCCTACGGGTGTCTCTGCTTGGGAGGCCGGTATTATCCTTCTATACCTTACCAGGCGCTTTCTGTCCCCAACTTAGTATACTTGGGACAGAACCCAGTTCCTCCACCCTTCTGTACACTACTTTTTACAGGTTTTGAAAACGGTTACTATTTACAAACACTTACAGGTTATTGTTCCACTACATTTTAAACCCATTCTCCAAGTTTGTGTGGGGTTGTCCTAATGTACTACGTGTGGATCTGCGTAGTGTGGGTGTTTCCAAATCTGTTGGTGTAGTGTACGAAGTGGTTCTTAATTCTCTATGTCTGCTTTGTGGTAGACTATAGTAAGTGCGGAGTCTATCAACTGGACTAACTTCTGTAGGTAGTTGAGTAGGAATGGCTTCTCTTACTGTGGGACTAGCAGGTTGACCGATTACAGGAATCTCAGGTTCCAATATAACAGGCTGCAATTCTTGCACTTGGACTTCTTCTTGTTGGCCTTGTTGGATTGGATTTGGTTGCTGATCTTCAACAGGTTGGTAGAAATGCATAACTGGTATGAGGAGTGCTTCACCTATTTGTGGCCAGTCAGCTGGTAAGTATCCAATGTCTGTAAGGACTACATTTTCTTTTGTTTCTTCATCTGTAGTTACAGTAGGGTAACTGGTTGCTTGTGGGATTAACTGTGGCGGACATTTCTTCAAATGATCCCTTGAGACAGTTGCAATGGTATTCCCACTATCTTTACTGATAAAACAAGTTTTTGAGTTGTCATAGTGTGACGGCATAACGCTGTAGGGTACAGATTCCCAACTGTTATCCAATTTGTTGGTTTTTCGCTTTCTTTTTAGCACTATGTCACCTGTAGCTAGCGGTTCAGCTGAGGCGTGCTTGTTAAAGTCTTTCTCTTGTTTGGTTCTACTGATCTCTAGGTTTCTTTCAACACTCTCTTGTACTTTCCTGTACTGTTCTTGGCGTTGGCTGACCCAGTCTTCATCAGAAGAATCTTCTGTGGGTTCGATGGTTCCCATCTGCAAATCAATAGGCAGTTTACCTGGTCTTGCTCTCATCAAGTAAGCAGGTGTGTAATTTGTCGAACTGACAGGTATGTGGTTGTAGATGTCCACGAGATCTGGAAGTTTCTCTGGCCATTGATTTCTCTCATCAACTGGTAAGGTCTTGAGCATGTCAATGACTATGTGTTTCATCTTCTCACATAAACCGTTCGTCTGAGGATGATAAGGTGTTGTGCGGATTTTCTTGCACCCATATAGCCCTAAGAATTCTTGGAACAGAGCTGATTCGAAGGCTGGCCCTTGGTCAGTTAAGACTTGGTCTGGATACCCATGGGGGCGACAGAAGTAACTCTGGAACGCTTTGGCTGCTACCTCAGCAGTTAAATCCTTAACTGGAACGACTACCAGGAATCTTGAATAGTGGTCAATGATGGTGAGAGCGTAGGTGTACCCGGTTCGACTTGGGGTAAGCTTCACGTGGTCGAGAGCAACTATTTCAAGAGGTTTGGTGGTAACAATTGGCTGCAACGGAGCTTTCTGAGTTAGGTGGTCTTTCCTTCGAAGGTGACATGGTCCACAGTTTTTACACCATTTGTCAATGGAGCCTCGCATACCGACCCAGTAGAACCGATCCTTTAGGAGTCTCTCCAGCTTCTTCCATCCAAAGTGTCCGGCATCATCATGGTATGCTTCAAGGATCATTTGGACTTCAGTCTTGGGAACTACAATCTGCCAGATGAGTTCATGGGTTTTTGGATTGAGGTATCTTCTGCATAGTTTACCTTGGTAGACGAACAACCTTCCTTTCTCCTTCCACAGGCGTTTAGCAATTGATGAGGCATCAGAGTCCATGTTGGCGTGTTCCTGAGTGATCAGATCCCTTGCCAGGCTGACATCTGGGTCGTTGGCCTGAGCCTCCTTCCAGTCATGGTGAGGTAACGGGTTCACGGTCCTCTCTACACGGGTCTGGTTTCTCTGATGACATGTTGCTGTACCCGAACGGTGGAAAGCAGGTAGTTCAATCTCTTCCAGGTCATCTATGTCTTCTCCCTCTTCAGGAAGATGAGGCATTCGGGACAGGGCATCAGCATTGCCGTTCTTGTGACCTGCCCGGTACTTTAACTATGACTTCACTGTAGAGAGTCTTGCTACTCAACGCTGTTCTAGGGCTCCCAGCTTTGCAGTCTCTAAGTGTGTTAGAGGGTTGTTGTCTGTGAAAGCTGTGAATGGGGCGGATGCCAGGTAATGCTTGAAACGCTCTGTGATCGCCCAGACCAGGGCCAGGAACTCCAGCTTGAAGGAGCTGTAATTCTCCGGGTTCCTTTCTGTGGGACGGAGCTTTCTGCTGGCGTAGGCTATCACCTTCTCCTTGCCCTGCTGACGTTGAGATAGGACTGCTCCTAAACCTTCATTGCTTGCATCGGTGTACAGCAAAAACGGGAGATTGTAGTCAGGGTAGGCCAGGATTTCTTCTCCAGTTAAAGCAACTTTCAGCGTTTGGAAGGATTTGTCCTGTTCTGGGCCCCAGTGGAACGGGGGTCCCCTGATCTTGCCGTTTTTAGATTGACCTACTAAGAGATCTTGCATGGGGGCGGCTATCTTGGTATAGCCTTTGATGAAGCGTCGGTAGTACCCGACCAGTCCTAGAAATTGACGTACCTCTTTGTGGTTGGTTGGTGCTGGCCAGTACTTGATTACGGTGACTTTATCCGGATCCGGTGCTTTTCGCCTTCGGCGCTGACCACATGTCCTAGGTAGTGGACCTTGGGTTTCAGCAGGTGGCACTTGGACGGTTTTAGTTTCATCCCGTACTTGGACAGTGACTCGAACACTTCACTCAGGTGTTGGAGGTGATCTTCATAGGTCTGAGAGTAGACAATGACATCATCAAGGTATAACAAGACAGTCTCAAAGTTCTTGTGGCCCAAACAACACTCCATAAGTCTCTGAAATGTTCCTGGGGCATTGCACAAACCGAATGGCATACTGTTGAACTCGCATAAGCCCATAGGAGTAGTGAAAGCTGTCTTCTCACGATCCTCCTCTGCAACGGCAACCTGCCAGTACCCACTAGTAAGATCTAATGTGGAGAAGTAGTTGGCAGATTTGAGTGCAGCTAGTGACTCTTCTATGCGTGGTAACGGGTATGCATCCTTGTGTGTGACTTTGTTGATTTGCCTATAGTCTACGCACATCCTCATACTACCATCCTTCTTTTTAACCAGGACTAGTGGTGCGGCCCAGGGACTACAGCTATCCCTAATGACTCCTGCATTTTTCATGTCCTGATGCATCTCTTTTGCTTTCTGGTAGTGAGTGGGCGGTATAGGCCTGTACCTTTCTTTGATAGGTGCATGGTTGTTTGTGGGGATATGATGTTGTACCCCTTTAACCCTCCCAAAGTCAAGTGGGTGTTTGCTGAACACTTGCTCATACTCGCGAACCACCCGGTATACTCCATTTTTCTGGTGAGAGGGTGTATTGTCAGTTCCTACACTGAGGTCTTGACACCATTTCTCTAACTGATCTTTGGAGTGAGGGGGTTCATCAATGACTGTTTGGTTTGAGGATTTTACATCAATCACAGCATCATCTTTTACTTGGTACAATTTTGCGACAGTTGCATATCTTGGCAGTCTGACTTCGTCATCACCATAATTTAATATGCGTACGGGGACTCTCCCCTTTCTTACGTCGACTAACCCTCTGGCTGTCAAGAGCGTAGGACTACTATTGGACATTACAGGTTCTACTACAGCTTGGTAGTCCTGCCCTCTGACTGCTCGACACCAGATCATCATTTCACTTCTGGGTGGTACCACAATTGGAATGGGATCTGTGACCCTTACTCTGCCAATTTCACCATTTGACAATGTTACCTGTTGTTGATACACCAGAGCTCTGATCTGCTTTTGGATAGCCCTCTTTTCTCTGGGTTTACCGGCTTCAGCACTCTGTTGGAGTAAAAACAACACTTCATCGAGGCATTTCATCATGACATTGGTACCCAATATGACATGGATCCTTGTGGTTAGGCTTATCCTGGACCACTAAGATGCCCTGGTTTTTCAACTGCACCCTCCCCACCTTTACTGTAGCTTCCCACTGTCCCTCAATTGTAACCGGTATACCGTTAGTGGCTTCAAGGTTCATCTCGGGGTTAGGGGGTTCTAGCTTAACATTTGGCCAGAACTGCTTGTAAAGGGTACTGGGGATGGATGTCACCTGGGATCCAGTGTCTATCAAGGCGGATATAGCGATGCCATCGATGACGATTGGTAAGTATGGACAGTCTCCCACATACTTGTGTTCCCAGCTGGACGTAGGGCCTGGACAGTCTACTCCTGGGGTTGGCCCTTCTCGCCCAGGGGTCGCTCATTTAAAGGACACGAATGCAGGTTGCGTCCTCCTAAGTCGTTCTGCTGACTGTTGCGGCGTCTGTCAGGACTGCGGCGGTCTGCAGGTTTTCCTCGCGACGGCTGTGTCTTTCTCCTCATCCACGGGACGTCGTCAGGGCTGTCGGCGAGTTGAATCTTGTCCGATGGCCTTGCATCTGTCTTGGGTCTTCTCCCAGCTTGTAACTTGGCCACGTCTTTCATCAGCTGCTCGACATTAGCACACAGTTGATCAAACCGGTCAGGTGGTACAGTCTGTGCACTGGACTGAATCGCAGGGATTGGAGATGCTGCTGTCGGCATGGAAGGGGTGTCAGCATACTGCTGCTGCTGTGAAGCGGGATCAGGTACTTCAGCGAGTCGTTGTCCCCAAACTGTTAAGTCTCTCAAGGTGTCAAACTCTGCGCCTGGATTTTGTATGGACCACCAGCTTGCTTGCTTTCTATCCTCAGACAGTTTAAGGCCCACAATAAATTGTCCAATTAACGCTTTGTTCTCATCTCGGACACCATCAGGATCAACTTGTTTTAACAGTCTGTATGCTTCTTGCAAGCGCAGTGAATAATCAAGGACACTTTCTTGTGCACCTTGGTTACAACGATAGAATGACAGTCTTAGTTCAGCTTCAGTATGGCGCTCAAAGACCCGGGTTAATGTAGCGAATATCTGCTCCACAGATTCCTGAGTTTCTACAGGCCAGCTTCGGCTCTGTAGTTCAGCTGCACCGGTTAACTGTCCCATAATAACTGAAGCTCTTTGCTTACCAGTCATCGGGTACATGTCCAGCGCCTGGCATATCTTCCTCTGGAAGTTCTCCAAGGTGCTGGGTACACCGCTGTACTTGGGTAACCAGGTCGCACTAGGAACGTAGGGTAGAGACATCGGCATAATCGGAGCGGGTTGCGGTGGCATACCGCCGACTGGTTGCTGTCCATCAAGAGGTGGATTTGGAGGTGCCGCTTGGTTGCGGGGGCACCGCGTGATCGGGAGCCGGGTTACTCATGGTCGCTCCCCCTTAGTTAAGCGTAGCCTTTCCTCGGTTTCAAACGGAAGTGTCGGCCTCGCGGTGAGGAGTGAGGCACCACGGGAGTTTCCGGTTCCTGCTGCGTACGGAGGAAGTCGTCAGAGCATGGGGGCGGGGCCAATCTTCGCGCCCTCTGCACAGTCACGCCCCTTCTTTTCCCGCCTTTTCGCGCAGCAATGGCGGACCAAATGTACAGTTCGATATTTACAGTCAATAAATAGCACACAATACCCGTGATAACGGGCCTGCTCGTATCCTGTTCGTGACGCCAAATTCTGACTCACCGTAGCCGGGGGTACACGTAGCGGGCGTTGTTTCTCCTCCAGTCACGGAACCGCGCCTGCGGTGGTGTAGGCCCGGTGGTCCAGATCAATAGGGGGAATGGCGGAACAGTAGGGGTGATTTGTCTTCATGACGCCACCTGCGGGTGTTCTGGTAACTTTACCAGCACTGTTCGGGTCTCTGGGGGATGTTATACAGCGAGATGGAACGCTCCCCACAGGACGAGCGGGAGTCCCCGGAGCCGGGAGCTGCGCAAGATGTTGTGAGGCAGCTGCGGGATGCTGCGCGCTGAATCCAGGAGTAACGTACAACCACACAAAGTCTCTTTTAGGTACCTTTACTGGATGGTAATCAGGTACACTTGGACCGGGATAGTGAAGTCGGCACTTCTGGAGGTTCACAGCAAGCAGTGTTAGGCTTCCTTTCTCTAGTTCTGGTGCTAAGGTCGGGTGGATGTGGAATCCCTCCGGACCGGGCAGTGTGTTCAATGGAACTTGCTTCACCTGGTTAACAGCACGGAGGGCACTGTAAAAGGGTCTGAGCAGGATCAGTACTCTTCCCTGGGCTCTCTTGGGTAGGTGCATCAGGTGGGAACAGGTGGCTAAACCTCCTGTTGATGGTGCTGGTTCTCTGTGGTGGCTGGGTAGCTCTCACAGCTTCGGTTCCAGTAACCGGTGATTAAGGAAAGAGTCGGAATAACTCTGTGTTCCTGAGAGGTGTTCTCCTTCTTCCTCTTATCCCAATTGCAGGGATTTCCTCACTTGCTAACAGGCTGGTTGGGCCTAGTGTGTTCCTCATAGGGTGGAGGTTTCACACAGGCTGGCAGCTCTTGTAGCGTCTACCACACTCTGAAGTTTCTCCCTCCAAGACTCTATTTATAGGGGGGAACTGGTTCAAAGTGACCAGTGGAGCTCCCCCTGGAGGCTCGGGGTGAAACCAGGTGTCCTAAGGTGTTGTTGTGTTTGTGGGTTTTGCTTTGCTGCTACTTACTCCATTTGTGCCTAAGGATTTCTGTGGTGCCCAACAGGTGCCAGGGTGCCACATTACCTTCTGTAGTGGCGTGTAAATGAGGTAAGGTGCTCTACAGAAGGTAACTTGAGCACCCGGTGGTGCCTCCAGAGGTAGATTAAACCTTCTGTAGAGCACCTTGTAGTGGCGTGTAAAGGCGGTATCGGGTACCGTTTGTAATCGTTTGTGCGTGCTCGTGCACGTGAGACACCCGTTTGTTCCTAACCTTCTGTAGCGGTGTGTAAAGGTACCTTGAGATAGCGATTTTTTGGTGGTTGGTTCCCTTTAGTATCCTCCTGATATCATTATTGTTCCGATTATATGCTGTTCTAAAATTGTATTACCATCTGTTGTTGTTTTTCTTTGTTTCCTCACTGTTTTTATCCTTTTTATCCTTTCGCTTTAATAGACATTCAATCTTGGAACATTTCTAACATTATATCCGGGGAAGACATTTTACTGATGAAACACTTTGTAGGGGCTTTTTTTGAGAAAAAATAAAAACTTTTTTAGGATAATAAGAACTTTTGGATCATAAACCTCCGGGAGCGCAAACAGCCCAGTAAATATTCCAATGAACTCTTTAGACAAGAGAAATACTAAAAGCCAGACTCAGATACCGAGTCTTGTACATCATCACTTCTGTGCACTCTTTAAGACTGCCACTAGATGGCGGCAATACGACGTGTAAACGGGACTGGAACTAATGCCGAGTATGCTGCTTCCAGTCGGAGGGTTTAGGTGGGTGCACACGTCACGCTGGCCAGTCACGTGATGACAGGGGAGGGGGCAGGCGCTGAAGCTGTCATGTGATGACAGAGTGGGTGCACACGCTGGACTGTCACGTGATGACAGGGGGAGGGTGCGGAGCGCTGATGCACTGAGGGTCCCGGGTCATCATGCTGCTGGTGCTGAGTGACGAGCACCGCGCACATCTGCAGATCCTCACCCAGGTGGGGAGTGCTGGTGAGTCACATGACTGGGAGAGTCTAACAACGTCCTGAGGGAGGGGGGTGCTGTCATGTGCTGTCTGCACCCCTGTGTTTGTCATCAGTTCTCATACAGCTTCCGGGGCAGTAATATGTGACTGACAGGAGAGGCCAAAACTGCCCCCTGGAGCTGCCCCTCACTGCCTTCATATGGGGGTGAATGGAGGGAGTGTGGCCATGGTCACAGATCTGTGTCCTCACATTGTGAGAGCCCACACATTCCCCCTCCTTCCTTCCGCCAAAATTAATGATAATTTTTATTGGTAATTAAAAACATACAAATTTTAAAAATGGCCTCAGTTACAGCTCAGACAAATGAGGAGGACAGAGCCTGATCTATATATACAAAGACTTGTGCTGGTGCCAGCCTCCATAGTATGTCCAGCACACCTCAGAGCACCCTGTACAATGATAGAGAGAATACGGATAACCGACATTGTCCTGTGCGGCAGCAATTGTTTGTGGAAGGAGAACTGTGCAGAGGTGTTACTGCTCGTTATCCAGTGAAGTGCCCTCACTGTCCCTGTGTCTAAACACTCTCTACTATTGTTAAGTGTTCCCCCCTGTGAGTGTGTATGAATACTGGCAGCACTTACCTGCTGGTCTGTCTGCTCCGTCCCCTCCCCCGCACCAACGCACGTTTCGTGTTGTTGGAGGCGGTTGTTTACACTGACTAAAGCCCTGTCACCCTACTGACACCCTTCCACAACACTGCGAGGTGAGTGTGCTCCGGTAAGCGGCCATCTGCGGAAGACGCCAGGCTGTGCCCACTAAGCCACTTCTCTCCAACCCCACAACTCTTCCAAGGCGACAGACACGACCAACATAAGCAGGGCAGATCCGATACATAGCGCGCAGAAGGGAATGCCAGGCCACAGACACCACTGGTCATTAATACTGGCACGGAGAATCTTTTTTTTTTTTGGGCGGGGGGGATGAAGCATTCATGTGAGACATATACCTCGATGAGGAAGATACCGTATTATCCAGATTATAAGAGACACTTTTTTTAGTTTCCCTAAAAATTGGGTGGGAGAAGTGGGGGTACGTCTTTCAATCCGAGTATAGCTTACCTGGAGGTGGAGCAGGTTCACAGGAGACCAGTTCGGCTGTAGTGCAGGCCCCAGCACACATAGGAGGAGGTGTCAGAGATGTGGGCGCCATTGATCTGCCAGGAATGGACTATAGGAAAATGGCTGTGGAGGCGGCGCATGCTCAGATTGAGCTTTTGACTCTCCAAGAGCTAAAATGGTCATGTGCCGCCTCTGCAGCCATTTACTTGAAGCCCATTGTGTCAGGCGCCCACAGATCAATGGCACCTACTGCTATGAACCCTGGACCGTCAGCATCTTTGGCCCTGTCTCCTGAGCTGCTCCACCGCACCTGCCGACCTATGGTGTCCACAGAGACTCTACAGCCGGCTGCACCAGCCCTGACTCGGTGTCAGAAATCTACAACGTTTTTATACATTAGGCCTCATCCCTTTTCCAGTAAACACAAAATAATGATGAAAGTCCATATTTTAAAGAAATACTGGCACTTGGCTTTAATAGTTTCATTTTTACAAATCCAAACTTTTTAAAATATCAAATACTTTTATTTAATCACATGCAGTGTGAACTGATACCACAAGTTATGTGTGTAAGGGTACCTTCACACGCGGCAATATTCCTAGGCAATTTCACTGTCAATTTGCTGGTTGCAGTAAAATCATGGACACATTGTTACATTTGTACACAGCAACAAAATAGAACAATGTGTCCATGATTTCACTGCAACCAGCGAATTGCCAGTGAAATTGCTAGCAAAATTGCCGCCTGTGACGGTACCTTTAGGCTTAGCCTTGATTTGCTGATGTTCTCCCCTCATCTCAGAGAGAGGGTAACTCCTCTTTTTTTGTGTTCGTAGTAGTTGGAGAGTTCGGTCGGATTGCAGTAGAATTTCTACGGAAAGGTTCAAATCCTAAAGTCTATGAAGGAGCGGCAAGTAAGTAATGGACATGTGTGAATGGTTGGAGTGGGGGTACATTGTGAACAGTCATGCAGCTAAGAGGATGACCTGAAGATCTATCAGCAGGTTTTACTGGCCCCATCATGAAATCCTAGTTTGCAGAACTTAAAGGGAATCTGTCACCTACATAAAGCCCCCCAGGCTATCATCATACCTGTCTCTGCACCTTCCTATTACTACTCTAACTAACCCTGTCTCTAAATGTGCCCTGTGACTGTTTATTAAAACGTTTTTATTACTTATTATTATGATAATGAACAGGGGAACTACCATTACTAGCCCCCCTGGGCGTCCTCTCTCTGTCTCTTCGCCGCCTCCTGTATTGTTTATCACACCCCGATGGGCGTGATATTGAAACCCAAATGCGGGCGCCCCCAGCCTGACTCGCCGGAAAAGAGGCATTCGGCGACATACCAGGCACTCTGCAGACCTGTGCGAGCCAGGCTGGGGGGTGGGCACGCATTTGGGTTTCAATATCACGTTTAGGGCAGAAAGAGAGAGTTAGAGTAGAAATAGGAAGGTGCAGGGACAGGTAGTGATAGGCTGGGGGGCTTAATGTAGGTGACAAGTAACATTTTAGTTTTTAATTTCTCCTCTCCATTGAGGACATATTGATTTGTAGAATTTGGGTTATAATTTCGAAGTCCAAAGATTTGTCTCTGGGGGTGCGAAAAATGAATGTGACCACAGAACATCAAAAGAACATGCTTTCTTGTATGTGATAGCCTTAATCTGTGCAGATTCTGTACAGAGCAGAGCTGAGTGTCTTTCCAAAACCTTCTTATATCTTTCATATTATAGCACTCAGTTTGGGGGAAAAGGGAATAGAGTTGGGTGTGATTACAAACATCTCTATAGCTATCCTTTCACGTCTCTCCCCTACACTGACTGCTGTGAGATGAAAGCTGGAGGTATTTATAATTGCACTCAGCTCTGCTGTGCCGTACACAGTAGCTGCAGAGATCAGGGCAGTCTATCATCCCATCTCACCAGTGAAAGCATGTTCATCAGAACTGGGGCATGTTCCTATTTCCTTCATGACACCTACTGCTTACGACTGGTCAATGTTATGCAAGAAAATAGTTTAATAATAATATTTATTCACTTATATAGCACCAATAATTCTTTAGTTCTTTACATACATTAGCAACACTGTCCCAACTGGGGCTCACAACCTAAACCTTTTATCAGTATGTCTTTGGAATGTGGGAGGAAACCAGAGACCATGGAGGAAACCCACGCAAACATGGGGAGAAACATACAAAGTCCTTGCAGATGTTGTCCTTGGTGGGATGTGAACCTAGGACCTCAGCGCTGCAGCACTGTAGAGCTAATCACTGAGCCATAGTACACACCCAGAAAAGACTCTGTTAACGTCCAATTGGTCTTATCATTATTTATAATCTAAACCTCCCAAACTAATATTTTCCGTAACAGAAAGGAGAATTTAAGAAGTAAAGAATGTTTTGTTCAACTATGCAAGCATTTCATCATGATGGGGTCAGATTAAATGGAACATCTCAGCAGGTTTTTATAATCTAATATGAGAGCAGCATGGTGAAGAGGCAGTGACCCTGATTCCACTGATGTATCACCGATCTGCTTGCTGTCATTTTTATAAAATCCCTGTTTTCTCTGGTGCAGATTTTCCAGTCCTCTGAATGCAGAGCTCTGTATATCCCTGCATACACCACTGATTGGCAGCTTTCCGCCTATTCACAGTATAGACGAAAGCTGCCAATCAGTGGTTGAGGTGGGGTTTTACTCATGAATAAGCTTGTCTACATGGCAGCAAGTTGGTAAACTAGTTCTGATAGTTTTTTAGTGATAAAACAGTGATTTTATCAAAACTACAGGCAATAGCCCAGTAAGTGACAGATCACTGGAATCTCAGGGTCTCTGTCTCTACATTATGCTGTTGTCAGATTAGGTGGCTGTAACCTGATGACAGATTTTCTTTAACCCCTTCATGGCCAAGGACGTATATGTACGTCATTTGTCATATTGCTGTCTTTGATGCCGCCTCTCA
>JARQOC010000001.1:110436920-110969850 GCA_033576535.1 Allobates femoralis
CAGACAATTCCAGCACTACCCCCAACAGGACGCCCCCCCTGTCGGCGAGCTCAGCAATCCGCATCTGAATCAACTAGAATACAAATAAAGCCGAGCACCCATAGGAAAGTATGAATGATCAAGATGGCTGATAGATGGCACATGTGGCTGAAGTGCTCTCCTGATCCCACTATGTGCAGGAACAGCACTTAGAAATCAGTGAGAAAGTAATGAATAATTAGTTTACCCCCTTAAAGCACCACTCCAGTGTTTTGTTTTATTCAGTGCTGGAGTTACACTTTAAATCTAACCCCCTCCCCTGCCCCTGATATCATACTTACCCTCCGGCATTCTCCTGCTTTTTCAGTGCCACTCATGTCCCGCAGCACCATCTTATGACTGTAACTTCTGGTGGGCCGGAAGTCAGAAGTTTTGTCACAAGCTGCCAATGCAGCCTCGTTCTGTGTCTCATAGAAATGTATTGAGTTGTGACCTGTGTCGCGCTCCATGAAACACTGGAGCTGCCATCAGGTCACAAGTCTCCAAAGGACGACAGGTGCTGCGGTGATGACATAAAGACGGGGGCAGGTGAGTATAAGATGGGGCAAGAAAGTTAGATTTAAAGCACCCCTACAGCACTGCAATGAAAAAAAATGCTGGAGTGGTACTTTAAGCATTTTTTGTTTTTCCAAAGAATTCAGCCATCATCTGCCAACAAAAATGTGGGCCTGGCATGTAAGTCAGCACCAAAGGCAGGCAGCCAACTAATTCATAAGGGGTTAAAGACCATATGAAGGGCCATGCTTCAAAATACTTGGAAATTATTTTTCAGCCTGAACAATTTATTTTTTATATTTTGAAGTGTGCACTTGACTTGATCTGTTTTTACCTAAAGGGAACCAACCTCCAGGGTTTGGTGCAATGCATCAGGTGATTGATGCGGGCAGCATGACATCACTATTTGAGCTTCTTTTTTTTTTTTTTATTCCTCCCCTGTGGACTTGTCTTTCTTCTGTGAACCGAATGAGTCTGGATGAGAGGGAAGGTGAGGGGGTTCAACTTACAGCAGAAAGACAAGCCCACAGGACAGGAATAAAAAAAAGTCCCAAATAGTGATGTCATGCTGCACACGTCAATCACCTGCTGCATAGCACTAAATACTGGTGGGGTGGTTCCCTTTAAAGTAACAAGCTATACGCATTTACCTGAGGTCACAAGCATCTGAACACTGAGCACAAAGGGACAGGATCAAAACATTTATACCGGGTGCTTCTCTCGCTACTTTACCTAGAAACATTTCTGTAACTTCTAAAAGACGCAATCTGTTGTACTGGAAGGTGGATTGTACATGCTTTGGTTCATGAGAAACTGATGTTTTACAGCAGGTGTTGAAAATGTCCAAAGTACGCCTGCATGCACTATTCCATATCATTAAATGTATTCACCAGGACATCTCACGCCTGTAATGTTCGTGGCTTGTTACTGGACTGTGGCCCTAAAGGAAAAAATCCAGCCGTGTTAAATTAGATGATCTTGGTGGCCACCTTAAGGTACCCTGACATGCGGCAATATTGCATGCAATTTCACTGGCAATTTGCTGGTTGCAGAGAAATCATGGACACATTGTTCCATTTGTACACAGCAACAAAATTGAACAATGTGTCCGTGGTTTCACTGTAACCAGCAAATTGCTAGCAAAATTGCTGTGTGTGACGGTACCTTTGGAGATTACTCTGTCAACAGTCGATGTGACATGTTGCACCATCCTGTTGGATTCTAAGCTGCTCATCATCCAGCTGATTGACGAAGGTTGGGAAGATTTCCCTATACACCACTGTTGTCACTGTTGCTTCAGAAAGTATGGGGCCAATTATGTGCTGCCTGGAAATGGCACACCAAACAACTTTTTCTGGATGAAGTTGCATCTCGTGAAGCACGTGCAGGTTGTCAGCTGCCCAAATATAGGTGTGGCTGGCAGTGCCTGCTAAAAGGAGTGGATCTGACGTCAGACGCCAAGGACCTGCAGAAGTACTCACCCGGTACGAAACAGTGGACTGTTGTTTGTCCTCCCCACCTCCCTGCACTTGTATCTATACGCATGTACATGGATCACTGGAAATATAGCACTAAAGCCAGATCTTCATGGTGAGTGCCATTTTCTTCAAACCGCTTGATGCCAAATATAGGTGAATTCATGTAGCTACATAGGTAAAATAAGGCTTTGTCAGTGTACCATGTATAGTCCAATATGATCTCTTTTTCAGCAATGGAGGTCTGGAATCACTGACCATAATGAATTGTTTTCTTTTGATCGGACCCCTTCAATTCCTTAATGACTGTGTGTGGGTGAACAAGACCTTTCTTGGCCACTCGTTGAAATGTGGAATATGACATTCCTGTCTCCTGGGAATCCTGTGTAATGATTTACGTGGAGATGCCAGAAGTCGCTGTTTTACATCTTGAATTGTTTTCTTCAGATATTTTCGGACGTCCTCCATCATGCCTATGCAGTAATGTTCATGTATGTTCCAGCTTATTCACCAATGAGACAATACAACGCTTGGATGGGGGATTTCGATCTCCAAACGTCTATAGAAACTCACTTTGGCCCCTCTTTAAGTACTCAGTTTTCCAATTTGTTTTCACAATGAAAACATGTTTCTCCGAATTGCTTCTGTACTTAATAAATGAAGAAGGAATTTGGCAAGAGTGAAATGCAAACCCGACACATAAACCACCGACCTGCAGAAAGGTGTGCAGCCTGTCTATCTCATAGTGGAGAGGACCGGCGGGGAAACAAGTGTTGAGACCACTCGGCACTAGGATGTTTCTCATCGCCGAGGTTCATTGCACTCGCACTTCTCATGAACCAAAGTATTTACAGTAAAAACTTCAGTACTGGCGACTGTCTCTCTTAGAAGCAATGTTTCCAGATTAAATAGTGAGTGAATCATCATGTTGTATTTCTTAGCCATGGTAGTGTTCATCACACCAATATTTTGTGGCCAGATTACTCTGTAGCCATTGTCAAATAGCCATTAGACCTGTAAATATAATGTGCTATGGGCAGTGTGATATGTCAGGTCACCATATTTAATATAATGAAACAACCTAGAAAAAGGGTAATCAGAAAATACTGGAGTATAGAGAAAACAGCAGAGTTTGTTCTGACTTCATTTCTGTAACACAATATGTATTTGGCCGTAAATCCATAAACATTCACCCTCAGGGATGCTAAGACTCGTACAAATGAATCTGCTGAATTCTCACTGATATTTAAAGGGAGCCTGTCACCTACTTTGGGTGTTATAAACTCTGCCCACCACCTTTACAAACTGTAATTGATGATCCTGTAACTCCTTTATATCCCCAAACTGACCCCTTCATACCTCATAAAATAACTTTTAATGTGTCCCATGCTGTATGTAAATGATTCTTAAGGGCCTGATGGGGTGCAGGACACTTCAGTCAGTCCTGCCCAACTCCATTGAAAATGCTGCCCCTCCTGTGTGAATCATTGACAGCTTTGTGGGTCACTGTGCTCTATTGAAGCCACACAATGCCCGAAGTTTTGCGAGATTCCACTGCACAGGCAAGAGACCACAAATCTCACAAGACCTCTGGCATTATGCGGCTTCAATAGAGCACCGGGACCTGCACATGCGCTAGAGCTGTGAATGACGTTGCATGTCATTCACATACATACACAGGAGGGGTGCCATTTTCAATGGAGCGGGGGCAGGTTTAACTGAAGTGTACCGCACCCCATCAGACCCATCAGAACCCATTTACACACGGTGCGGGACACATTAAAAGTTGATTTGTGAGGTATGCAGGGGTAAGTCTGGAGATATAAAGGGGTTACAGGAATGCCAAATTACAGTATGTTTAACCCCTTCACAATCTATGACGTACCGGTTCGTCATAGGTCCATGTCCCTCCCTTTGAAGGGACATCTCAGCTGATCTCATCAGCTGAGATGTGGGGCTAACAGCGCCGATCAGACTGATCAGTGCTATTAACCCTTTAAAGAGGACCTGTCACCACCTGCTGCATGGCAATCAAAACGCAGCACTAAATGCAGCATGTCTGCTGCATTCAGGGAAGGGGTCCCCCATGTGTCTTGTGTGCTTTGTACCCCGAGATATAGCCTTAGGAATACTCACTGTTAGAAGCCGTGAGGGCAGTCCTTATGGCTGGAGTTAGCTCTATTCACGGGGGCCATTCCCTCCCCCTCATCCTCTCTGTGCCGCCTCCTGCTGTGCTGTTTATGCTTTGTTCAGAAAGCAGGGCAGGAATCTAGCACTGACATCCGGACAAATGATTTGCATGCTGTGTGCGGCAGAATGAGTGACAGAGAGGAGGAGGGCAGAGCCAGCACAGAAGGAGGCAGCACAGAGAGGCAGGGGGAGGGAATGGCCTCAAGGACTGCCCTCATGGCTTCTAACAGTGAGTTTGCCAAAGGCTATATCTCAGACTAGATAGCTCACAGACAAATGTGGGACCCCTTCCCTGAATGGAGTAGACATGCTGCATTCAGTGCTGCATTTAGATTGCCATGCAGCAGGGGGGGGTGACAGGTCCTCTTTATCGTGCTGTCAATCACTGACTGCATGTTCCAAAAGCGATTCGGCCAGGACTGGACCGTTTCCTTTTGTGATCGGCGATCCCACGATAAAATCACTTCCTGTGGACGGTTGGCCATCAGCAGAAACTGATCATTTATGCTATGTCCCGATGTGCTGCAGCTCATCGGGACATAGCACACGCGATTGGACACTGCAGCACAGTGGCGCCCTATGGGGCAGTGTAAAATAAAAAATAAACAAAAAAAATAGTTTTTAAAAATATGGGGAAAAAAACAACAAAAGTTCAAATCACCCCCCTTTTGCCCCATTCAAAATAAAATAAAAAAATGACACATATTTGGTATCGCCGTGTTCAGATATGCCCAATCTATCAAAATATAAAATCAGTTAATTATCTCTGTAAACTACATAACGGAAAAAAAAGTCAAAACTCCAAAGTTACGTTATTTTGGTCGCCGCAACATTGCAATGAAATGCAATAATGGGCAATCAAAACAACATATCTACCCAAAAATGGTATCATTAGAAATGTCAGCTCAAGACGCACAAAATAAGCCGTCACACAGCCCCAGATCCCGAAAAATGAGGTCACAAAACATGGCACACAAGTCAATTCTTTTTTTTTTTTACTTGAAACATCTGAATTTTTTACAGACTTGTACCGATCTGAGGCATCATACTGACCCATCAGGTTAACCGTATAGTGAATATGATGAATTAAAAAAAATGTAATTGCAGTTTGTTTGCAATTTCACCGCACTTGGAATTTTTTTTCCCATTTTCCTGTACACTATATGGTAAAATAAATGATTTCATCTGAACGTACAACTTGTCCCGCAAAAAACAAGCCGTCATATGTCTGTATTGATGGAGAAATAAAAAAATGTATGGCTCTTGGAAGAAGGAGAGAGAAAAACGGAAAATCGCCCGAGGGAGAAGGGGTTAAAGGATGTAAGGACACATTGATTTTCCATTAGGGCTCATAGTGCTTTTCTAGACACACAGCGTTCCCTATCTTTGTTCACCCTCCGGATAAATCACCTGTAATCAGGAATAGTCCTCATCTCGGGGTGCAGGAACAGGATTGTGACTATGAGAATGTGGATATTGGGCACATCCTAATACATTGGGGCATGATGGCTCCGTGCACAGGGTTTATAAGTTCTCTCTGTAGGGAATTTTTCTAGTTTTGTATTTTGAGACAAAAACTAACTGATGGGGCATGTGACTTCCTTACCATTGGCCCTGGAGACCTCATCTTATTGTTTTATTTCTTGGCGGGGGTTCAGCCAATATACTCACCTCCACCCGTACATTGCACGGGTCATAGACTGGTCTTAGCTATAGGAATTGAAATGTATTCACTTCTAAACTTGCTAAAAGAAGCTTTGTGCCCATCAATGCAGCCATTGGGTTGGTTTAATCTGATCTGTTTAGTGTTTTTGAGTCTTGGGTCATTAATATTAAGCCAAGTTGAATTGTTTCTCTGTTAACATAGCAATCTTATGTATGGTAACAAAATGACGCACTTCACTAACTCATCCTGCCACATGTGTACCTTATACTTGCTGGTAGTATGTGCCGCTCACAGTAACCGCTGCACGTGGCCACCAGGGGGCAGTAGTGTGCTATTGAACATATGAGAATCCCCCTGTAGGTTGAATGAGGCTAACATATGTAATTTCCTCTCACATGTAGCTGGCCAGCAGAAGCCTGAGGCACCAGATAAAGCCCACTGTCACCATGAAACTGCATCTGGAGGAGAACAATGAACTGAAGACCAGCATATTACAGACCGACCCGGCCACATTAATCCATATGATCCAAGAACTGGAGCAAGCACTCACCGAGATGAAAACGAACCACTGCCGCCGAATAGTGGCCAATATTAAGTAAACAAGTAACCATGTATACTGCCACAACGATGTATTAATACGTGCTCTTTAGTATCATGTATGTGGACCAATTAAAGCAGTGTGTCGTCCTCCACAGCTCTCATGAGACTGATGTTATGCTGGGGGTTGTACTTACTACAGGTAAGGAGCCCCGTGTTATGGAGTAGTTGGGCGTCCTAAGAAATAGCCGGCCAACCTAGCTACATGCTTGTAAATAAATGTGTTACAGTTAATAAAAGGATATCCTTTATGACTATTAGGTGTTTTCTTTATTTTGGTGTAATACTTTTATTATTACTTATTTATATAGCGTCATTAGATTCCATGGTGCTTTACATGGGGAAAGGGCAGACAAAGACAAGTACAATAAATGTGGACAATCATGTCATACAGGTACAAGAGGGGAGAGAATCCTGTCCGCGAGGGCTCACAGTCTACGAGGGGTGGGGAAACTCATGGTAGGTTGTAGGATTGATGGAAGAGGTGGGTCTTCAGGTTTCTTTTGAAGGTTCCCAGGGTAAGAGAGTGTCTGATGTGTTGGCAGAGAGTTCCAGAGAATAGCAGATGCACGGGAGAAATCTTCTATGCAGTTATGAGAGGAGGAGATGAGGGAGGAGGAGTTCTTTGGAGGATCACAGGTTGTGTGAGGGTTGGTATCGGGAGTCCAAGTTGGAGTTGTATGGAGGGGACAGGTTGTGAATGGCTTTCTATCTCATGGTTAGTGTTTTAAACCGGGTTCTCTGGGAAGTAGGGAGCCAGTGAAGGGCTTGGCAGAGGGGGGAGACAGAGGAGTAGCGGGGAGACAGATGGATTAGTCGGGCAGCGGAGTTTAGGATAGATTGGAGAGGTGCAAGGGAGGTAGCGGGGAGGCCGATGAGCAGGAGGTTGCAGTAGTTGAAGCAGGAGATGATAAGAGCGTGAATAAGTGTTTTAGCGGTGTCATGGTCAAGGAAAGTGTATCCGTGAAATGTATTTGAGCTGCAGTAGGCAGGAGGATGCCAGGGCCTCGATACAGGGCTTGTAGGAGAGGGAAAAGTCAAGGATTACTCCTAGGCAGTAGGCTTGAGGTACTGGGGTGTGTGAGCAGTCGTTGACGAGGATGGATAGGTCGGGTAGTGGGGGGAATTGCTTGGGGGGAAGACGATGAACCCCGTTTTGTCCATGTTCAGTTTAAGGAAGCGAGCAGAGAAGGAGGATGAGATGGCGGACAGGCAATGTGGAATTTTGGCTAGTAGGAAGATGATGTCAGGTCCAGACAGATTTGGGTGTTGTCGGCGTAGAGTTGGTATTAAAGGCTATGAGACTCCATGAGTTGCCCTAGGCCGAGGGTGTAAATGTAGAAAAGTAATGGTCCTAGGACCGAGCCTTGGGGGACCCCGAAAGATAGGGGGTAGGGCGATGAGGAGGTGTGGGAGTAGATGACGCTGAAAGTCCGGTCCGCTAGGTAAGAGGAGATCCAGGAGAGGGCAAGGTCAGTGATGCCAAGGGATTCCAGGATCCAAAGTAGAAGGAAATGGTCAGCAGTGTAAAAAACGGCAGATAGGAGGAGGACGGGGTATTGACGCTTGCTCTTGATGGTCAATACAAGCTATGGATGTTGGAGGTATGTGGATGAAGTCTTTTGTGTGGAGGTATCCCAAACAACATCCCTAGGCCTCATGTACCTGGCTCTATAACAGCTTTGCTTATGAAGCCATAGTAGGGTCTCATTTAAAGGATACACATTACAAATGGACATTGTGCCTATGAAGAACAGAACAAGGTTTTCTTTGCCATGTTTTATCATTTGCTGTAAACCAGTTAGGCTACATTCACATTGTGCATTTATGATGCGCTTTTTGCTCTACCCTCTCATACTATATCCTCACCTAGCCCTTGTAGACTGTGAGCAAGGTCCTCTACCCACCTGTACCTTTCTGTGCCTTGTATTGTTCACAATTATTGTACTTATCTATGTGTGCCTTTTTCACATGTAAAGCGCCATAGAATAAATGGCGCTATAATAATAATTAGAGGGGGTGCAGAGAAGACAACCAACCTTGCGTATAGTTTGTAGAACAGCAGATGTTTCTACAAGACCAGGTATCATTTTTGTTGGTGTATTAAGAAATTCACAGTAATAAAACTAGCTTTATTAATAAAATCATCCTGACCGCTTCCGTTGCAAGACTGTTTATGAAATTATTGGTTTGAAAAACACAGCTCGGTCTATATTTACACACATTTCAAGGCCTCCATTTACTCAAAAAAATGAGTACTACGTGTATCTATTATATAATCACAAATGGGTTTTTTGCCCCTTTTGAGTCCGCTCGCGCTGCGAGTCAGCGTGGTCATGTGGATACGCCCGAAGCAGCGGCCATTGCGAGCAGTTCTAAGGCGACTCGCTATGCCCGCGCAGCGGCCATGGCGAGTCGCCTTAGCAGCGCGAAGCATTGGCCGCGAAGCGGCCATTGTGAGTCAGAGACTCGCACTGCTAGAATCCCGATGCATGTGCATCGGGCACCCAGCTAGTATAAAATAGGCTTTTACAGATGATTAGTCGGAGCCTCCGTCAGCCATACCCATAGGAGACAATTTGCACTGGATTCCTATTGAATACTTATGTGTCCAAAGGCGGAAACAGAGACATCACAACCTCATTTGAGAGCTGGCAGCAGAGGTGAGTATGAGCTTTTTTCTTTTAATGATGACAAACGTGGAATGAGGAGTGGTTTTCTCCTTTAATAATATCCAGTTTGGGTTCCTAATTTCAGGAGCTGGTACTTTGATCTTTAGATTTATTCTTCTTTCTATTTGGAAAGGATTTTCTTCTTAATTATTATGCAGTAGGCACCAACCTCGCGGTTCTTTGAGTAAACGCTGTATAATCATAGGCTGCGTTTGGTACATGTTTTCTGTTTAGCTTTTTCTTTTTGGGGTGGGGTCAATATGCACAAATCTAATCTACAAGCTGTTGAAATTAGGAAATTTAAATCCCGCAAATTGGACCTGCATGTTGGTTATCCATGGTTTTCATCCTTTGTCAGGGTCGGGGAGTCTATAAGTCGGTGTCCATTTTGTTGTAGTCGGATTCAGGGAAATTGATTAGTCTAAGTCAGAGGTTTGGCTTACTGACTACACACCAGGGCTGTGGAGTCTGTGGTTTGGCTTACTGACTGCACACCAGGGCTGTGGAGTCGGAGGTTTGGCTTACTGACTGCACACCAGGGCTGTGGAGTCTGTGGTTTGGCTTACTGACTGCACACCAGGGCTGTGGAGTCGGAGGTTTGGCTTACTGACTGCACACCAGGGCTGTGGAGTCTGTGGTTTGGCTTACTGTGACTGCACACCAGTGCTGTGGAGTCGGAGGTTTGGCTTACTGTGACTGCACACCAGGGCTGTGGAGTCGGAGTCGTGGAGCTTTTGGCTTACCCACTCCACAGCTCTGTTTGCAATGCATCTGATGAAATCTTCGCACCACATACAGATTTTGTACAGGATACCTGGTGGGATCACGTTTATCCCAAAACTGACAGGCAGCCCAATAGGTCCTGATACAGACATATACAGTTAGGGCCAGAAATATTTGGACAGTGACACAATTTTCACGAGTTGGGCTCTGCATGCCACCACATTGGATTTGAAATGAAACCTCTACAACAGAATTCAAGTGCAGATTGTAACGTTTAATTTGAAGGGTTGAACAAAAATATCTGATAGAAAATGTAGGAATTGTACACATTTCTTTACAAACACTCCACATTTTAGGAGGTCAAAAGTAATTGGACAAATAAACATAACCCAAACAAAATATTTTTATTTTCAATATTTTGTTGCGAATCCTTTGGAGGCAATCACTGCCTTAAGTCTGGAACCCATGGACATCACCAAACGCTGGGTTTCCTCCTTCTTAATGCTTTGCCAGGCCTTTACAGCCGCAGCCTTCAGGTCTTGCTTGTTTGTGGGTCTTTCCGTCTTAAGTCTGGATTTGAGCAAGTGAAATGCATGCTCAATTGGGTTAAGATCTGGTGATTGACTTGGCCATTGCAGAATGTTCCACTTTTTTGCACTCATGAACTCCTGGGTATCTTTGGCTGTATGCTTGGGGTCATTGTCCATCTGTACTATGAAGCGCCGTCCAATCAACTTTGCAGCATTTGGCTGAAAGTATATCCCGGTACACTTCAGAATTCATCCGGCTACTCTTGTCTGCTGTTATGTCATCAATAAAGACAAGTGACCCAGTGCCATTGAAAGCCATGCATGCCCATGCCATCACGTTGCCTCCACCATGTTTTACAGAGGATGTGGTGTGCCTTGGATCATGTGCCGTTCCCTTTCTTCTCCAAACTTTTTTCTTCCCATCATTCTGGTACAGGTTGATCTTTGTCTCATCTGTCCATAGAATACTTTTCCAGAACTGAGCTGGCTTCTTGAGGTGTTTTTCTGCAAATTTAACTCTGGCCTGTCTATTTTTGGAATTGATGAATGGTTTGCATCTAGATGTGAACCCTTTGTATTTACTGTCATGGAGTCTTCTCTTTACTGTTGACTTAGAGACAGATACACCTACTTTACTGAGAGTGTTCTGGACTTCAGTTGATGTTGTGAACGGGTTCTTCTTCACCAAATAAAGTATGCGGCGATCATCCACCACTGTTGTCATCCGTGGACGCCCAGGCCTTTTAGAGTTCCCAAGCTCACCAGTCAATTCCTTTTTTCTCAGAATGTACCCAACTGTTGATTTTGCTACTCCAAGCATTTCTGCTATCTCTCTGATGGATTTTTTATTTTTTTTCAGCCTCAGGATGTTCTGCTTCACCTCAATTGAGAGTTCCTTTGACCGCATGTTGTCTAGTCACAGCAACAGCTTCCAAATGCAAAACCACACACCTGGAATCCACCCCTGACCTTTTAACTACTTCATTGATTACAGGTTAACGAGGGAGACACCTTCAGAGTTAATTGCAGCCCTTAGAGTCCATTGTCCAATTACTTTTGGTCCCTTGAAAAAAAAGGAGGCTATGCATTACAGAGCTATAATTCCTAAACCCTTTCTCCGATTTGGATGTGGAAACTCTCATATTGCAGCTGGGAGTGTGCACTTTCAGCCCATATTATATATATAATTGTATTTCTGAACATGTTTTTGTAAACAGCTAAAATAACAAAACTTGTGTCACTGTCCAAATATTTCTGGCCCTAACTGTAAAAGGCTTCTACACATTTTGTAAGCTGTATTGAAAGCTAATGAAAATAACGCCTGAAAAAACATAATTCCTTGAAGCATCGGCATTCCTAGCAAGTCTCACAAGTCACAGCTGATTGTAGAATCGAGTTGTATAGCCGAATAGTATGTACGCCGAGCGGATTTAATAGTCTGTAGTATTTAGACAGCAGTTCAAAGCCATCTGTATGTTTGTGACCTCAATTTAGTGAGCCACATTTGCCGCACCACCAACAAGCAATAACAATTGTCAGAAACAGTTGCCAACAAAAGGTAACTTTGAGGTCTGCTGATTCCATTTGTCACAACTCAGCTGTTTTCAGCGGATACCTTGTTGCTAATAATACATAGAAAGTGACACACTGACTGGTTAGTATCAAAATCTCCATATACATGAATGCTGCAGAGAATCGCGCTGATAGTGCGACTACTCTGCCCCAACAACTCCAAACATATTACAAAAGAGACAACCTTGAGTTGAAAAAGGGTGTTTTGTTTATTTTTTGATTGTGATTATAGGTAAAAGGCACAAAAGGACATTAACACATGATTGTAGAATGCAGGGACGCTTACAAAGCTATTGTGTGCAATTGGGAATGGTTCACATTGTACAAAAGACAGAAAAGGGGGTACACAGCAAAACACCATACAAAAACTGAGCACAAAAATTATACATTAATAGGGTGGAACCATGTTCCTAGCACATTAATTGATGTTTAAAGAGGACCTGTCGCCAAACCAGGCATGGTGATCTAAGGCTGGCTTCACATTTGCGTATGGGAAGGCAGCGTATTGCTGCGTTCCCATATGCAGTCAAACGCATGCGCACTGCGTTCCTATGTTTAACATAGGAACGCATAGTGCTTGTGTTTGCTGCGTTCGGATGCGGACGATATCTGCTCCTTCCGGTGTCCAGCATCCGCACCCGGGACGCAGCCAGTTGCATTTTTTTGTGCGCTCGGGGAGCTTGGAAAATCAGCAAGCGTCCCCAAGCGCACAAAACCTGCATTGTCTTCAATGGGTCCGCAGTGTTCAGCGCTTGACAGCGCAGGAGAACGCTGCGGACCCATTGAAAAATCTCCCGGTGGCCGCCGGTGATGTCACAGGAGCTCACCGACGGCCATCGGGAGATCAGCTGGAGCCACTGCTGTCCTCTTCCTCCCCGCCGCCGGTAATCCGCTAGCGATGTCGGCGGGGAGAACAGCTGATCTGACAGCTGTTTGAATCTTCCCGCGCCGACATCTCCTCTCGGTGTCGGCGCGGGAAGATTCAAACAGCTGTCAAATCAGCTGTTCTCCCCGCCGACATGTCCCGGAGCTTACCGGCGCCCGGGAAGCGGAGATCTCCGTTGCTGATCTCCGCCCCCGGACACCGCTGATTGGCTGCTGGGCTCCACAGTGATGTGTCCGCAGGCGGACATTCTCCGCTGCGGACACATCTTTAGGCCCTGCTTTGCACTGCATTTGTGTCTGCATGCCATCAGCATGCAGACACAAACGCAAATGTGAAGCCAGCCTAATTACAGAACTGGATGCAGCATGTCTGCTCCATCCAGGCAAGGGGTCCCCCAGCACTTGAGCAGCCCTGTACCCCGAAATAATACACTTGTTGATCAGGACGCACCGAAATCCTGCGCATGCGCAACGGGCTCATGGCGATGCTGGGGCTAATGGGGCAGGGTACCTACGTCACACAAGGGGACAGGTCAGTCACGGAGCCCAAGATAAGGCCTATGGACACATTAAATCAATACACAATATAGTGAAAGGCACATACAGTATCTTGTGAAAGTATTCGGCCCCCTTGAACATTTCAACCTTGTGCCACCTTTCAGGCTTCAAACATAAAGATATAAATTATAATTTTTTTCGTGAAGAATCAACAAGTGTGATGAATATTATTGCATATTTTAAACTTTAACAAATAAAAAACTGAAAAGTGGGGCGTGCAATATTATTCAACCCTATTTGCTTTCAGTGCAGCAAACTCACTCCAGAAGTTCAGTGAGGATCTCTGAATGATCCAATGTTGTCCTAAATGACTGATAATGATAGATAGAATCCACCTGTGTGTAATCAAGTCTCCGTATAAATGCACTTGCTCTGTAATAGTCTCACGGTTCTGTTTCAAGTGCAGAGAACATCATGAAGACCAAGGAACACACCAGGCAGGTCCGAGATACTGTTGTGGAGAAGTTTAAAGCCAGATTTGGATACAAAAAGATTTCCCAAGTTTTAAACATCTCAAGGAACACTGTGCAAGCTATCATATTGAAATGGAAGGAGTATCACACCACTGCAAATCTACCAAGACTCGGCCGTCCCTCTAAACTTTCATCTCGAACAAGGAGAAGACTGATAAGAGATGCAGCCAAAAGGGCCATGATCACTCTGGATGAACTGCAGAGATCTACCGCTGAGGTGGGAGATTCTGTCCATAGAACAACAATCAGTCGTACACTGCACAAATCTGGCTTTTATGGGAGAGTGGCAAGAAGAAAGCCATTTCTCAAAGATAACCATAAAAAGTCTTGTTTGAAGTTTGCCACAAGCCACCTGAGAGACACACCAAACATGTGGAATAAGGTGCTCTGGTCAGATGAAACCAAAATTTAACTTATTGGCCACAATGCAAAACGATATGTTTGGCGTAAAATCAACACAGCTCTTCACCCTCAAAACACCATCCCCACTGTCAAACATGGTGGTGGCAGCACCATGGTTTGGGCCTGCTTTTCTTCAGCAGGGACAGGGAAGATGGTTAAAATTGATGGGAAGATGGACTGAGCCATTCTGGAAGAAAACTTGTTGGAGTCTGCAAAAGACCTGAGACTGGGACGGAGATTTATCTTCCAACAAGACAATGATCCCAAACATAAAGCAAAATCTACAATGGAAAGGTTAAAAAATAAACGTATCCAGGTGTTAGAATGGCCAAGTCACAGTCCAGACCTGAATCCAATTGAGAATCTGTGGAAAAATCTGAAAACTGCTGTTCACATACGCTCTCCATCCAACCTCACGGAGCTCCAGCTGTTTTGCAAGGAAGAATGGGCAAGAATTTCAACCTCTCGACGTGCAAAACTGATAGAGACATACCCCAAGCGACTGGCAGCTGTAATCTCAGCAAAAGGTGGCGCTACAAAGTATTAACTCAAGGGGGCCGAATAATATTGCACGCCACAATTTTCAGTTTTTTATTTGTTAAAATTTAAAATATCCTATAAATTTCGTTCCACTTCACGACTGTGTCCCATTTGTTATTGATTCTTCACAACAAAAATTATAATTTATATCTTTGTTTGAAGCCTGAAATGTGGCAAAAGGTTGAAAAGTTCAAGGGGGCCAAATACTTTCACAAGGCACTGTAAGTCAATAGACAGAACGCCATCACAATTAACAGGAGTTGAATTCAATCAAGGTAACGATTCTTTCTGCATCAAGGGAGAATCAACATCCATGCATATAGGAGGTGAATTTCTGTAGTCCACAGCACAACCACCATAGTAAATATCTGGTGAGGAAAAGATGTAATGGGTAAGATTAGACGAAGTCAAACACTTGGAGAGCGCTGGCACAGAGGGTTACAGAGAAAATAATATAGAACTATAAAAGAAATGTATAAAAATTAAAATTGGGGAAGGGTCACGGGGAGGGGATTCTAACAAAAAAAATGTGAAGCTACGGGACTCATTAAGACTTTTAGGGACCTTTGTGTCAAGGCACACTATCCATCTGGCTTCACGTCTCACCAATATACGTTTGATGTTGCCACCCCGTATACCAGTGTGAACAACGTCAATCCCCCTGACACTAAAACTCCTGGGATCACAATTGTGAAATTCCCGAAAGTGTCAGGGGAAGAGTTTTAAGTTGACCGAGTTCATTAATGTTTCTAGCCGCAGCAATGTGTCTAACGTGTTCTCTCACTCGCCTCCGAAGCTCCCGTGATGTCAAACCAACATATATCAAGCCACAGCCACAAGTGGCGTAATACACCACATTAGCCTTGGAACAGAACACATAATGGCAAATGTCAAACACCCGGGAGCCATCGGAGGTACTAAAGGTATTAGACTGTAGGACATTGCTGCAACCCACACAGTGGCCGCATGGAAAACAGCCCAGCACAGGGCCCTGAGATCCAAAGGGGTTACGGACAGGTAGAATATAATGGCTGCATACCAGTTCATCCCTATGGTTTGGGGCTCTACGTGCAGTCATGAGAGTGCTTTCAGATAGACACCCCCTAAGGGCTGGATCCAATCTCAGAATGGACCAGTGCTTGCCAAAAATTGCACACACCGTATCCCATTCATGAGAGAAAGTTTTGATGAATCGGATTTTATTGTCCGGCTCCAACGCCTCTCTCCTTTTCCCGCCCCCAAGGAGTGCCGACCGCAAGGTATGCTTGGCCCTCAAATAGGCTCTCTTAAGTCCCCTACCACTATACCCCCTCTCCCGAAATCGTAGCATGAGGTCCTTAGTCTGGGCCTCAAACTGTTCCTCGGTTGAGCAAATTTGTCTGGCTCGAAGAAACTGGCCAGCAGAGATGACCCTAATTGTGGAGGCATTATGGGCAGAGGAGGCATGCAGGACTGAGTTGATTGCTGTAGCTTTTCTGTGGATCCCTGTCTGTATCCACGAGTCACAGTCCACAGTGATATCAATATCCAAAAAGTCAACTCTGTCCTTGCTATATTTATATGTAAACTTGATGTTAAAGTCATTTATGCCCAAATACCTCATGAACTCATCGAGCTGCCCCGCGGAGCCATGCCAAAAGAAAAGAACGTCATCTATATACCTCAGCCAGGACTGCACATAAGAGCATAGCGGCAACCCTCCCTCTTCACCAAATACCAACCTTTCCCAGTAACCCAGGAAGAGGTTGGCATAAGAGGGGACGCATGCCGCCCCCATGGCAGTCCCACGTTTCTGTAGATGGAAGACGTCCTTAAATGTAAAAAAGTTGTGCGTAAGAGCAATGCGGAGCAGTTCGACAATTCACAAAGGGGACCATCCCTGATGCTCATACTGAAAAAAAATTCAGTGGCCTGTATGCCGACCTCATGCTCGATACACGTATATAAGCTCTTAATGTCTGCTGTTACTATCAGCATATCAGAGTCCACAAAGATGCCTTCTATCCTATTGAGCACGTCCATTGTGTCCTTGACGAAGGTGGGCAGTGTTTCCACCAGTGGTTGTAAATAGAAGTCTATAAATTTACAAACGGGTTCACACATGCCCACCAAGCCAGACACAATTGGACGGCACGGCGGGCAGACAGCATCTTTGTGGACCTTGGGAAGGAGGTAGAATATAGGGACCTTTGCATATCTCACGACCAAACCATCCAAGACTTTTTTATTGATTATCCCTGCTTCAAAGGCCCTTCCCAGAATACCCTGTAATTACCTTGAGAACACATCTAAGGGATTAAAGTCCAGTCTACTGTAAGTCTCCCGGTCGCGGAGCTGGCGCAGCGCCTCTTTCTCATAGAGGACAATTGGCCAAACCACGATATTCCCCCCCTTATTCGCCGGTTTGTAGACAACATCAACAATATCTTTTAACTCCCACAAAGCCTTTCGTTGTCGAGAGGTGAGATTATCAAATCTTCGATTTGTTGAGACCGGTTTAAGATCGTCCACAACAACTCAAGTAAAAATGTCTACTGCCAGACAGAATGTAAGGGGAAGAAATGTGTCGATTTTGGGAAAATGGATGCCAGGAACTTACCAGTAGGATCGGGGGTTATCTCCATTTGCAATTCTTCCAGTGCCAAAAGGGCCTCCCTCTCCGTACCATCACCGACTTCACCTCGACTGTGCAATTTCTTCAATATCAGCTTCTGTGCAAAAATAAGCACATCTTTTATAGCTGTGAAGAAATTGGTTGTGTAAGGGTGTGGACACACTGGCATGAAACTTGGACGAATGCAATGCGAGTTTTTCTTACATTGCAGTCGGACCAATGTTACTCAATGTCCAAGAGTACACTTGCGAGTGTTGGGCGTTTGTTTCTTGCCCGAGAGACGGACGAGAAAGTACTGGCAAGGCAAGTCTATGGGTCTCACAAATTCACGGACTGCACACGGACCATCCGAGTCGGACACGTTTTTTTCACTGATGCATTATCATTCTGTAGCTGAGAACACTGTAAAATGTTGCTGTAAATGGTTATACAGTAAATAGCTGCTAAGAAAAAAAATGGACACCACTAGGATGTGATCTGAGAAAAATGTCGGACAGTCGCATCACAGTTGGATGCAAAACAAGCCAAAATCTCGTTCGACTCTCGGATACGTAAATCAGACCATTTCTTTACACGCCAGTGAGTTTCCAGCCCAAGTCATATTGATGTGTCCAAAAGTGACATCCGAGAAATGTACATTAAAGAGCTGATAGAATAATTCAATATAAGATGTGTTTGGTATTTTTATTAATAATTCTGTGTGTGTATTTTCCAACATCGCCACGACAGCACCACCTGAGAGAGAGGACCTCCCATCCAAGACAGGAAACCTCTGAGATAAAAAAGGCGATCCTCTCCTGCACCTTAGTTTAGGTTTCCTGTCTTGGAGGTGGAAGACCCCTGAATCTCAAGGGGTTCCCTGGCCTGACCCGGTAGCTGGAAGAGACGGTTCTTACCTGGCCGTGGCTCCAGACTTGGGTTCAGAAGCTCCTCCACGGGGTAATCACTTTAAGTGGGGGAGGGCGCGGGGTCTGGTAGAGGGCTACCAGCAGCTTTGTGTCAACCCCAGAGCCGCCCAGGCGACGTGCGTGCACGGCTCTGCTCTGTCACGCTGTGCCCTGGGTGAAGGAGGATCATGGAGGCAGTGCAGCGTCCTGGGGCAGTGTTTCCAGGCTTGGGAAGGAAGAAGGGCTGCACAGACATAGATAATTTCAAATTTCTTGCCACGGTCCCGCGCATGCGCACTGCAGTCCAAAATGGGCGGCGCCCGGAATCTGGAGGACGCAGGGCGGTTCCAGGCGGGGTCAGAGGCTTATTGAGGGTGCAGTGGCTGCTGGTACTTTGCAGGAAGATGGAGTAGGGCTCTCTCCCAGCGGTGATGGCTGATCAAGCAGTGGAGTCTCAGCCTTCAGGTGGCAGTCACAAGTCCTCACAGAAGGGGGCAAGGTGGATCTGAACTCGAAACAGCCTCGGAAGCCGGTATACCTTCATTTTGGGTGAGTGCCCTCCGGCTGTGCTATGTGTTTTTTTACTCTCTCCTTCTTGCTTGTTCCCTTAGTACGGCAAGAAGAAGGTTTGCAAGCAAAAACATAAGGAATGTGCTATTTGCAAAGTTCCTCTCCCTGAGGATTATGTGAAGGATTTATGTTCCCCTTGCATTGAGGATACTGTTAGGGGGAGGTTCCCAGTTTGGCCTCTAGTCTCAGGGATATAGTGAGGGAAGAATTCAGGTCCCTTCGGAAATCCGGGAAGGATAGGGGACATAAGAGGAAGAGGTCTCCAGCTTCTTCCTCTGCTTCTGACCATGCTGCACGTAAATTCCGCAAGGGGAGATGCAGGTCCAGTTCTTCCTCTGTCTCGTCGTCCTCCTCGGGGTCAGACGACAGCGGGGATGGAAAGCCATGTTTTCCAAGGAAGGACACTCTCTTTTTGGTTAAAGCTGTCCGCTCTACTATGGGGTTGGTGGACTCATGTCACCCTGCTTCAGTTGAAGATTTAATGTTTGGTGGTTTCTCTTACAGGAAGAAACGCACCTTCCCTTTAAACCAAGAGGTTCAGGATCTTATTATGGAACATTGCAAAAAACCAGATAAGAAGGGTTCTCTTCCTTATATGGCTAAAAAGAAATATCCCTTTGAGGAAGAGGCGACCACTTCATGGGAAAAGACCCCCAAAATTGAAGTAGCTGTGGACCGGGCGTCTAAGCGTTCCTCCCTTCCCTTTGAGGATTTAGGGAATCTGAAAAATCAGCTGGACAGGAGGGCAGATAGCTACCTACGTAATTCCTGGGAGTCCACTGCTAGTATCTTTCGGCCTTCAATTTCAGGCACATCGGTCGTACGCTCCCTCATGATATGGTTGTGGCAGTTGTAAGCCCAGGTCACGAACGATGCTCCTAAAGAAGAGATCTAGTCATCCTTTCCTTTGGTGCACTCTGCTGCGGCTTTTTTGGCAGACGCTTCCGCTGACTCTCTCAAATTGGCAGCGAAAGCTACTTCCCTTTACAATGCAGCACGTCGTGCCTTATGGTTGAAGTCTTGGCCAGGGGACGCTCAGTCAAAAGCTAAATTATGCTCCTTGCCTTGTACAGGAGAGTTTCTGTTTGGTAAACTGCTGGATTAAATTTTAGAACATGCTAGCGATAAAAAGAAACATTTCCCTTCCTTTCCTGCTTCCACCTTCCATGGTCGTTCCTTTTCGTAGGCCATGGTTTGCCAGACGGAGGTCCCCTAAACAATCCAATGAATCTTGGTACAACATAAAAAACAAGAAGTCGGGCTTCTTGTTCAAAGGTTCTTCCTTTGACAAGAAGAGGCCGGCTAAGTGACAGCTCGCTCCAGGTGGGAGGAAGACTCTCCCGTTTTCTCCCAGCCTGGCCCCAAATAGGTGCTTGCGATTGGGCTCAAAGTATTATCAGAGACGGGTTAAGGCTGGAATTCGCCTTGGCCCCTATGGGATCCCTGGTAATTACTTCTGTCAGCAACCCAGAAAAATGCAGGTATCTGATAGACGAGGTCCTGTCCCTGGAGAAAAAAAGTATATCACCACTGCCAATAGCTGATCGGGGCAGGGGTTCTATTCCACACTGTTTCTAGTCCCAAAGCTGGACGGCTCGTTCAGGACAATTATCAACCTGAAGAACCTGAACCGCCTTCTTGTACAGCGAGCATTCAAGATGGAGACTTTGAAGTCAGCGATCAGACTGCTTTTCCCCCATTGTTTCATGGTGGTTCTGGATCTGAAGTACGCTTACTACCATATCCCGATCCACCGGCACCACCAACAATTCCTGAGATTTGCCCTGTACATAGGGGGGTCCCTCTGCCATTATCAATACCGGGCTCTTCCTTTCAGGCTGGCGATGGCTCCCCGGGTGTTTACAAAGCTATTGGCAGAGGTGATGGCTTACCTATGTCACCAGCAAATTTTGATTATTCCATATCTGGACGATCTCCTGATTGTGGGGAACTCCAGAGAACAGTGCCTCAGTCACCTACAGGTTGTGCGGTCCACCCTACAAGATCTCGGATGGATCATCAACCTAGAAAAATCCAGATTGGTTCCCGCCATGTGGCAATTGTTTCTCGGAATGGTTCTGGATTCACGGTCTCAACTTTGCCTCCTTCCAGAGGTCAAGCAACTGCGACTTCAGGTATCGATTTCGGCAGTACGGGACTCTCCTCAACTGACTTTATGGAGGGCTATGTCTCTTCTGGGCTCCCTCACATCATGTATCCCTGCAGTTCCTTAGGCACAGTTGCACACTCGGGTCCTTTAGTGGGAGGTATTCAAACACCAGCTCGAACTGGGGTCGGCGTTGGACGCAAAGATAGTTCTCTCAGCCCAGACTGTAGATTCACTGGGGTGGTGGCTAGTTCGGGGGCACCTCACAATGGGAGTTCCGTGGGTTCTTCCGGTCTCCGACGTGATCACCACGGATGCCAGCTCCTGGGGGTGGGGGGCCCATCTTCGGGACCAGTCAGCACAGGGGCCTGGGACTCACGCTACTCTCGGATGTCCACACATATGCTGGAGCTCCAGGCAGTAAGGGAGGCGGTCTCCACTTTCCTTCCTTCCCTTCAAGGGCGCCATCTCAGGATTCTCTTTGACAAAAGCGTGTCGGTGGCATATTTGAACCATCAGGGAGGCACTCGGTCTCAGGCTCTGATGAGCGTCATGCAGGACATTTGTCATCTGTTACTAGAACACCAGATTTCACTTTCTGTACTTTACATATGGGGGGAGGCAAATTCCAGGGCAGATTTTCTCAGCAGGGTGCAGCTGAAGCAAGGGGAATGGGCCCTGGATCTGGGGGTGGTCGCATAGATTGTGGACAGATGGGGCCTGCCGGAGATGGATCTGTTTGCAACTCGGGAGAACAGGCAGGTGCAGAGGTTCTGTTCTCTGAATCCCAGAGACAGGCCTTTTGCAGTGGACGCTCTGCAGATTCCCTGGCCCTCAGGCCTCCTGTATGCCTTTTCCCCCTTAGTTATGATTCATGCAGTACTTCAGAAGGTCAAAGAGGACAGGGCCAGGGTCATCATAATAGCGCCCTTCTGGCCCATGAGGGCTTTGTTCTTTTGGCTCAGTCAAATGTCTTTAACGGCTCCCTGGACTCTCCCGCTCTCCCGGTCTCTCCTATCCCAGGGACCAGTCCATCATCCGCAGGTCTCGGGTCTCCGGCTGACAGCATGGAACTTAAACGGTGGCTCATGTCACGTAGAGGGTTCTCCAATGGCCTAATTCGCACTCTGATGTCCAGTCGAAAGCCGGTTATCACCAACATTTATGGTAAAGTGTGGAAAAAAATTTCTGTCCTCTTCTGGGGCAAGACCGGAGGGTGAAGCTCCAGTGACAGCAATTTTGGAGTTCCTGCAGAGGGGGTGGGAGCTGGGTCTCTCCGTCAATACCCTGAAACTCCAGGTTTCGGCCCTGGGAGCCTTGTACCATTTGTAACTTAGCGGGGTCATCTTGGGTTTCCCGTTTAATCCAGTCCTGCAAGCGAGCCACTCCGGTCCCCTGTCCGAAAATGCCTCCTTGGGATCTCAATTTAGTGCTGGAGGCCTTTGTCTTGTGCTTCACCTAAGGTCCTTTCTCTGAAAGTGGTCCTGTTGGTGGCTTTGACTTCAGTTCGACGACTTAGTGACCTGCAGGCCCTGTCGATAGTAGGGCCTTATACCCAGATTTTGCAGGGTAGGGTCATCCTCTGCCTGGACCCTCCTATCTCCCCAAGGTGGCTAAACATTTCCACAGGGTACAGGAGATTGTGCTCCCTTCTTTCTGTGACCATCCCTCTAATCAGAAGGAGGAAGTTTTACACACCTTAGATGTCAGGAGGGCATTGATTACTTATTTGGACAGATCCAAGGAATGGAGAAAGGCTGAGAACCTGTTTGTGTCCTTTCAGGGGGCCTCTAAGGGTACCGATGTGTCTAAGGGTACCTTAGTTAGATGGTTTGCGGGATGCTATAGCGCTAGATTATTCTGCTAGCCAGGTGCAGGTTCCTGAGGGGATCACTGCACATTCTAACAGGGCAGCGGCAGCGTCCTGGGCAGAGAAGGCTGACGTCCCTTTAGAATTAATCTGTAGGGCTGCTACGTGGTCTTCTCCTTCTACTTTCTTCAAGCATTACAGACTTGATCTTTCTTCCACTGATGAGGTGACCTTTGGTAGACGAGTTCTGCAAGCAGTATTCCCTCCCTAAGTTTCTTTTCTCTGAAATCTCTCAGGTGGTGCTGTCGTGGTGATGATGGAAAAATCTAAATTACTGCCATAGATTCCATTGCGTTGCCTTCGTTAAGGGTTAAAGCTGTGCATCCTTTTAAGCATGGTCCTACATTTCCCAATGTTGGAGAAGAAAGGAAGGCCGGCGTCAGCACCCGGCACACCTATACAAGTGCTGGGGCCATGGACAAACGGCGGACACACTCACTGTCAGGGACACCATCTGCATCACTTGCAGGATGGTGTCCCCAGCAGTTCACTGCTTACTTGCACTGTCTCCTCTTTCTCTCTCCCGTGCACTGTATTCTCCTGTATGCTGTCTTCTCCCCGCGTTTGCTGTGCTGCGATGAGCGCAGTGTCCAACTGCTTTTCCTGGCGGCTTATGAATGCTAATAAGCTGGTAGCAGAAGATCAGCATCACCCCACAGGTAACCTGGCTGGGATAGTTACATCCCTCTGTTGCCGGCTTATTACTATTCATAAGCCGTCAGCAGTCAAACTCTGCTCTCATCCCAGCACAGCTCACGCAGGAAGATGGCAGCGTGCAGGAGAAGACAGCGCAAGAGGGGGACAGCACACAGAAGACATTGCAAGAGGGGGACAGCACACAGGGGGATGACAGTGCAAGGAAGGAGACCGCGCATTGGAGGAGAAAGCAGTGCAAGGGGTGGGGGGGGGGAGACAGCACATAGGGGACTTTGCACAAGGGAAGACCGTGCATGAGGAGAAGACAGCGGACAAGAGGTCAAGGCGGTGCAAAGGTGGGGACAGTGCACAGGAGAGGAAGGTAGCACAAAGGTGGGGACAGTGCACAGGAGGCGAAGCCAGAGTTAAGGTGAGTGGACATACAATAGAGAAAAGACAGCGCATAGGAGGGAGAAGACCGCACACAGAGGGGGACAGTGCACAGGGGGAAAATACAGTGCATGGAGAGAATACAGCAAATGGGAGAGAAGAGTGCACAGCGGGGAGACAGCACACGGAGAAGACGGCGCACAAGAAGGATTATAATTGTGAGGATTATATTGTACTAGCTGGGTGCCCGATGCACATGCATCGGGATTCTAGAAGAGCGAGTCTCTGACTCGCAATGGCCGCTTCGCGGCCAATGCTTCGCGCTGCTAAGGCGACTCGCCATGCCCGCTGCGCGGGCATAGTGAGTCGCCTTAGAACTGCTCGCAATGGCCGCTGCGCGGCCAATGTTTCGGGCATATCCACATGACCACGCCGACTCGCAGTGCGAGTGGACTCAGAAGGGGCAAAAAACCCATTCGCAATTATATAATAGACTAGATGGCAGCCCGATTCTAAAGAATCGGGTAGTCTAGAATCCAGATATAGTTTATTTACGAATAGTTAGGGTAGTGCGGTGAAATTAATTGTGTGTATACAGGCGGCTGTGTGGGTACCAGAGTATATGGTGGCTCAGTGGCTAGCACTGAGCGCGGTCGCTCAGTGGCTAGCAGTGAGTGCAGTGAGAGTGGTCAGCGCAGCGGCGTGGGCAGAGTGGTCAGGACATACACACATACATACAGACACACACACACACACACACACACTCACTCCACTATACTTACCACCGACCCTGCGTCTTCACCGGCGCCTGGATCCTGAGTCAACATGTGGACACCCCCGGACGACTGGAGAAGGCAGAGTACGGCTGGAGGCTGGAGGGGGCAGGGGACGGCTGGAGGGGGCAGGGGACGGCTGGAGGGGGCAGGGGACGGCTGGAGGCTGGAGAGGGCAGAGGACGGCTGGAGAGGGCAGAGGACGGCTGGAGGCTGGAGAGGGCAGAGGACGGCTGGAGGCTGGAGAGGGCAGAGGACGGCTGGAGGCTGGAGAGGGCAGAGGACGGCTGGAGGCTGGAGAGGGCAGAGGACGGCTGGAGGCTGGAGAGGGCAGAGGATGGCTGGAGAGGGCAGAGGACGGCTGGAGAGGGCAGAGGACGGCTGGAGAGGGCAGTGGGCCGGCTGGAGGGGGCAGTGGGCCGGCTGGAGGGGGCAGTGGGCCGGCTGGAGGGGGCAGGGGATGGCTGGAGGGGGCAGGGGACGGCTGGAGGGGCAGGGGACGGCTGGAGGGCAGAGGACAGGGGAGGCTGGAGGCCAGAGGACAGGGGAGGCCAGAGGACAGGGGAGGCTGGAGGCCAGAGGATAGGGGAGGCTGGAGGCCAGAGGAGGCTGGAGGCCAGAGGACAGGGGAGGCTGGAGGCCAGAGGACAGGGGAGGCTGGAGGCCAGAGGACAGGGGAGGCTGGAGGCCAGAGGACAGGGGAGGCTGGAGGCCAGAGGACAGGGGAGGCTGGAGGCCAGAGGACAGGGGAGGCTAGAGGCCAGAGGAGGCTGGAGGCCAGAGGACAGGGGAGGCTGGAGGCCAGAGGACAGGGGAGGCTGGAGGCCAGAGGACAGGGGAGGCTGGAGGGTAGAGGAGAGGGAGAGGAGAGCGGAGACTGGAGGAGAGGGAGAGGACAGGGGAGGCTGGAGGGTAGAGGAGAGGGAGAGGAGACTGGAGGGCAGAGGAGAGGGGGACAGGCTGCTGGGCAGAGGACAGGCTGCTGGGCAGAGGAGAGGGGGACAGGCTGCTGGGCAGAGGACAGGGGGACAGGTTGCTGGGCAGAGGACAGGGGGACAGGCTGCTGGGCAGAGGACAGGGGGACAGGCTGCTGGGCAGAGGACAGGGGGACAGGCTGCTGGGCAGAGGACAGGGGGACAGGCTGCTGGGCAGAGGACAGGGGGACAGGCTGCTGGGCAGAGGACAGGGGGACAGGCAGCTGGGCAGAGGACAGGGGGACAGGCAGCTGGGCAGAGGACAGGGGGACAGGCAGCTGGGCAGAGGACAGGGGGACAGGCTGCTGGGCAGAGGAGAGGGGGACAGGGTGCTGGGCAGAGGACAGGGGGACAGGCTGCTGAACAGAGGACAGGGGGACAGGCAGCTGGGCAGAGGACAGGCAGGAGGGCAGAGGACAGGGGGACAGGCAGCTGGGCAGAGGACAGGGGGAAAGGCAGCTGGGCAGAGGACAGGGGGACAGGCTGCTTAGCAGAGGCGACTGGAGCGGCGGCGGGCAGAGGCGGCTGGAGCGGCTGCGGGCAGAGGCGGCTGGAGCGGCGGCGGGCAGAGGCGGATGGAGCGGAGGAGCGTGTGGGGGGCTGGAGACTCAGCACGGGCCGCGCGTCGGGTGTAGGAGGAGAGGAGGGGCGGGCAGAGGTGCAGGAGAGGAAGTCCCGCCCTCCCTCCTCTCCAGGCGCACGGCGGGGAGCACGGGTACCCTGAGGGTGTGTGTGGCCCCCCCGAGGTGGTGGGCAATGGGCCCCCCCTGCCCCCCCGGTATGTAGGCTAGTGGGCTGGAAGGCAGAGGGTGGAGGGGAGAGGCTGTAGGGCACACGGAACTTCCGAGGTCGGAACGTTCCTGTGCCGCTGCCTGTAGCAGGGGGGCCCTGCACTGGATGACGTCACCAGCCCCTGGGCGAAGTCCGTCATGGAAGTGGCCTTCGCCTTTTCAGGAAGTGGCCTTCGGGTTTTATATAATAGATATATATATATATATATATATATACACACAGTGCACACAGTATATATATATATATATATACACACAGTACACACAGTATATATATATATATATATATACACACAGTATATATATATACACAGTACACAAAGTATATATATATATATATACACACAGTACACACAGTATATATATACACACAGTATACACAGTATATATATATATATATATATATACACACAGTACACACAGTACATATATACATATATATACATACACACAATATATATATACGCACTGTATATACACACACAGTATATATACACATAGTACACACACTATATATATACACAGTTTCCATGCATATATATATATACACACACACGGTACACACAGTATATATATACACACAGTATACACAGTATATATATATATATATATACATAGACACAATATATATATTACGCACTGTATATACACACACAGTATATATACACATAGTACACACACTATATATATATATACACAGTTTCCATGCCCGGCCACACGTACACATTACTGTTGCACACCTGTTAATCCCTTGCAGCCCGGCTCTCACCTCTGCGTCCCCTCCCGGTGCTGCTGCCCCTCATGTCCCCGGTGCTGAGCGCGGTGTCCCCCGGTGTCAGCAGTGCGGAGCTGTGGAGAAGGCGGGCGTGGAGACTGCGCTGTGCAGCATGATCCCGGGTGTCAGCCTCCAGTGTCAGCCGCCTCCTGTCAGTGCAGCTACCCCCCGGCTGCCATGTGCTGCCGCTGCCACCTCCTCACTGCCCGGACACCCGGGGAATGTGTGTGCGGAGAGCGGGGAGGAGCCGCCCGCCACACACTGGAGGCTCGGCTGTAACCCCTGCACTGCCGGGCGCCTCCTCCTGACAGTGTACTGATGTGTGGAGCAGGGGCTGAGGACATGATACATGAGGGGCGGCCTCTGGGCAGACAGCAATGGCAGAGGGTGGAGGGGAGAGGCTGTAGGGCACACGGAACTTCCGAGGTCGGAACGTTCCTGTGCCGCTGCCTGTAGCAGGGGGGCCCTGCACTGGATGACGTCACCAACCCCTGGGCGAAGTCCGTCACGGAAGTGGCCTTCGCCTTTTCAGGAAGTGGCCTTCGGGTTTTATATAATAGATATATATATATATATATATATATATACACACAGTGCACACAGTATATATATATATATATACACACAGTACACAGTATATATATATATATATATACACACAGTATATATATATACACAGTACACAAAGTATATATATATATACACACAGTACACACAGTATATATATACACACAGTATACACAGTATATATATATATATATATATATATGTATACACACACACACACACACAGTACACACAGTATATATATATCTCTTTTTCTCTTTTTTCTCTTTTTCTCTTTTTCTCTTTTTTTCTCTTTTTCTTTTTTTCTCTTTTTTTCTCTTTTTGTATCGTGTGGAGTGGCTGGCTCCATTTCTGCAAGGTGCACCCTCATTGCCTACAGGTGATCTAGGGTATAGATGGTGTCCTCCCACTTAGTAGTGGGGTCGGGTGGACAAGGAGGACTGTGGGTGTCAGCGTTAGGACTCATCGTGCCTGAAGTCACTTTGTCGCAGTCGATGAGCAAGCAGACATTGGCCAATGTGTGTACTAAGAACTTCAGATTTTAAAAAAAATATAAGAATTTTGAGTTTTTTGAAAAAACGTAAGTTTTTAAATTTTTTCTCATATATATTTAGCTTGTTAGCATATGTACACCACTGGTGGTAGCTGAGTGCTGCAGAGAGTTTTTATCTAGTATATATATATATATATATATATATATATATACACACAGTACACACAGTACATATATACATATATATACATACACACAATATATATATATACGCACTGTATATACACACGCAGTATATATACACATAGTACACACACTATATATATACACAGTTTCCATGCATATATATATATACACACGGTACACACAGTATATATATACACACAGTATACACAGTATATATATATATATATATATATATACACAGTACACACAGTATATATATATATATATATATATATATATATATACACACAGTACACACAGTACATATATACATATACTAGCTGTGAGCCTGATGCAAATGCATCGGGATTCTAGAACGTGCATTAATTTGATTATAGTAGTTATAGCTGTTAGCCTGATGCAAATGCATCGGGTATCTAAAATATGTTTATTGTTTTTTTAAACATTTTTAAATAATAATCGCATCATCAATAGCAATAATATAAGCCATAGCATTATTATTAGCAGTAATAGCAGTATTAATAGCATTATTAGCAGTATTATGAGCATTAATAACAGTATTAATAGCATTAATAGCATTATTATTAGCATTAATAGCATTATTAATAGCATTATTAGCATTAATAATAGCATTAATAACATTATTAATAGCATTAATAGCATTATTATTAGCATTAATAGCATTAATAATAGCATTATTAGCATTAATAATAGCATTAATAACATTATTAATAGCATTATTATTAGCATTAATAGCATTAATAATAGCATTAATAACATTATTAATAGCATTAATATTATTATTATTAGCATTAATAGCATTAATAATAGCATTATTAGCATTAATAATAGGATTAATAACATTATTAATAGCATTAATAGCATTATTATTAGCATTAATAGCATTAATAATAGCATTATTAGCATTAATAATAGCATTAATAACATTATTAATAGCATTAATAGCATTATTATTAGCATTAATAGCAATATTAATAGCATTAATAGGATAAATATTAGCATTAATAGCATTAATAGCATAATTAATAGCATTATTAATAGCATTAATAGCATTATTATTAGCATTAATAGCATTAATAATAGCATTAATAGCATTAATAATAGCATTAATAACATTATTAATAGCATTAATAGCATTATTATTAGCATTAATAGCATTAATAATGCCATTAATAGATAAATATTAGCATTGATAGCATTAATAGCATAATTAATAGCATTAATAGCATTATTAATAGCATTAATAGCATTAATAGGATAAATATTAGCATTAATAGCATTAATAGCATTATTAATAAGCATTATTATTGCATTAATAATAGCATTATTAGCATTAATAATAGCATTAATAACATTATTAATAGCATTAATAGCATTATTATTAGCATTAATAGCATTAATAGCATTATTATTAGCATTAATAGCATTAATAATACCATGTATAGGATAAATATTAGCATTAATAGCAATAATAGCATCATTAATAGCATTAATAGGATAAATATTAGCATTAATTAGCATTATTAATAGCATTAATAATACCATTAATAGGATAAATATTAGCATTAAATAGCATTAATAGCATTAATAATATCAATAATAGCATTAATAGCATTAATAATATAGCATTAATAAACATTATAATAGCATTAATAGCATTATTAATAGCATTAATAGCATTATTATTAGCATTAATAGCATTAATAATAGCATTATTAGCATTAATAATAGCATTAATAACATTATTAATAGCATTAATAGCATTATTAATGAGCATTAATAGCATTAATAGTATTATTAATAGCATGAATAGCATTATTAATAGCATTAATAGGATTAATAGCATTATTAATAGCATTATTAATAGCATTAATAGCATAAATAATAAAGTAATTAATAGCATAAAAAATAGCATTAAATAGCATTAGTATTAGCATAAAGAGCATTAATAGCAATATTATTAGCATGAATAGCATTATTAATAGCATTAATAGCATTAATAGGATAAATATTAGCATAATTAATAGCATTAATAGCATTATTAATAGCATTAATAGCATTATTATTAGCATTAATAATAGCATTATTAGCATTAATAATAGCATTAATAACATTATTAATAGCATTAATAGCATTATTATTAGCATTAATAGCATTAATAATAGCATTATTAGCATTAATAATAGCATTAATAACATTATTATTAGCATTAATAGCATAATTATTAGCATTAATAGCATTATTATTAGCAGTAATATCATTATTATTAGAATGTTTTTTTTTAATTATTATTTTTTATTTAATTATTTATTAATTTTTATTTATTTTTTTATTATTTTTTAATTATTTTTTTTATTATTAAATTTATTATTTAGGATGAGACCCAGTTCTCATTCAGGTCCGCTGGAAGGGCTGATATAATTAGCATATATTTATTTTTTTTATTATTATTTTTATTCAATTATTTATTATTTTTTAATTATTTTTTTATTATTTTTAATTATTTTTTAATTATTTTTTTTATTATTAAATTTATTATTTAGGCTGAGACCCAGTTCTCATTCAGGTCCGCTGGAAGGGCTGATATAATTAGCATATATTTATTTTTTTTATTATTATTTTTATTGAATTATTTATTATTTTTTATTTATTTTTTAATTATTTTTTAATTATTTTTTAATTATTTTTTTTATTATTAAATTTATTATTTAGGCTGAGACCCAGTTCTCATTCAGGTCCGCTGGAAGGGCTGATATAATTAGCATATATTTATTTTTTTTATTATTATTTTTATTGAATTATTTATTATTTTTTATTTATTTTTTTTATTATTTTTTAATTATTTTTTTTATTATTAAATTTATTATTTAGGCTGAGACCCAGTTCTCATTCAGGTCTGCTGGAAGGGCTGATATAATTAGCATATATATTTTTTTTTTATTATTATTTTTATTGAATTATTTATTATTTTTTATTTATTTTTTTATTATTTTTTAATTATTTTTTAATTATTTTTTTTATTATTTAATTTATTTATTTTTTTAAGTCAGACTGAGACGCAGTTCTCATTCAGGTCCGCCTTTTTTTTTTTTTTTTATTATTATTTTTATTTAATTATTTATTATTTTTTATTTATTTTTTTATTATTTTTTAATTATTTTTAAATTATTTTTTTTATTATTTAATTTATTTATTTTTTTAAGTGAGAGTGAGACACAGTTCTCATTCAGGTCCGCATTTTTTTTTTTTTTTATTATTATTTTTATTTAATTATTTAATATTTTTTATTTATTTTTTTATTATTTTTTAATTATTTTTAAATTATTTTTTTTATTATTTAATTTATTTATTTTTTTAAGTGAGAGTGAGACACAGTTCTCATTCAGGTCCGCATTTTTTTATTTTTTTTATTATTATTTTTATTTAATTATTTAATATTTTTTATTTATTTTTTTATTATTTTTTAATTATTTTTAAATTATTTTTTTTATTATTTAATTTATTTATTTTTTTAAGTCAGAGTGAGACGCAGTTCTCATTCAGGTCCGCCTTTTTTTTCCCCCATTGACATACATTACCGATGTGTCGGCGATTTTATGGCCGGCCACCTGGTTCTATTTGTCGGCCCTAAAATCGCGGACACACCGCTAATGCATGTCTATGGGCAGTCAGCTCGAATTCTGATTGGTCGGCGTTCAATCCGAAATCGGGCTGACTGCCCATAGAGATGCATTAGCGGTGTGTCCGCGATTTTAGGGCCGACAAATAGAACCAGGTGGGCGGCCATAAAATCACCGACACACCGGTAATGTATGTCAATGGGGAAAAAAAAAGGCGGACCTGAATGAGAACTGCGTCTCAGTTTTGAGGGGCTCTTCTGATTGGCTGAGGGCAGTATACAGCGACCAATCAGAAGAGGGCCTCAGATCTCATTGAGGTAGAATGGGGGATTTTTCGTCCATTCTATCTTAATGAGAAGGAAGAGGACGTCGGAGGTGGAAGTTTGCGAAAAGAAGACAGAAGATCCCCGGGGCCGGACGAAGAGGCGGAGATAGCGGAAAGAAGAGAGAAGACCCCCGGGGCCGGAGGAAGAGGACGCCTGGCCGGACGGAGGACTTGTGGATCGGACGGACGATCAGATGACTTGAAGGCATGTAAGTGATCGACGGGGACGTTAGGTTAGGGGACGGCGGGGGCTTAGGGTGTAGGGCCTTAGGTGACAGCGGCGTTAGGTTAGGGGACGGCGGGGGCTTGGGGTGTAGGGCTTTAGGTGTTAGCGGTGTGAGCTTAGGAGGCGGCGGGGCTTAGGGGATAGGGGCTTAGGTGCGGCGGGGCTTAGGGGGCAGGGGGGGGTAGGGGTTTAGGTGCGGAATCGGGGGTAGGGGGTTAGGTGCGGCTTAGGGGGTAGGGGCTTGCGGCAGAGGGTAGTGGCTGCGGCGGGGTAGTGGATTAGGGCGTCAGGGGGTAGGGGCTTCGGCGGCGGGGTAGTGGGTTAGGGTTTAGGGCGGCAGGGGGTAGGGGCTTCGGCGGCGGGGTAGTGGGTTAGGGGTTAGGGCGGTTATGGGTAGGGGCTGCTGCGGCGGGGTCGGCGGCGGGGTAGTGGGTTAGGGCGGCAGGGGGTAGTGGCTTGCGGCAGAGGTCGGGGTAGTGGCTTAGGGGTAGGGGCTGCTGGTTAGGGCGGCAGGGGGTAGTGCTTAGGGGTAGGGGCTGCTGCGGCGGGGTCGGCAGGGGGTAGGGGCTTGCGGGGTATTGGCTTAGAGGTAGGGGCTGCTGCGGCGGGGTAGTGGGTTAGGGCGGCAGGGGGTAGGGGCTTGCGGCAGAGGTCGGGGTAGTGGCTTAGGGGTAGGGGCTGATGCTGGGGGGTCGGGGTAGTGGCTTAGGGGTAGGGGCTGCTGGTTAGGGCGGCAGGGGGTAGTGCTTAGGGGTAGGGGCTGCTGCGGCGGGGTCGGCGGCGGGGTATTGGTTTAGGGCGGCAGGGGGTAGTGGCTTGCGGTAGAGGTCGGGGTAGTGGCTTAGGGGTAGGGGCTGCTGGTTAGGGCAGCAGGGGGTAGTGCTTAGGGGTAGGGGCTGCTGCGGCGGGGTCGGTAGGGGCTTGCGGGGTATTGGCTTAGAGGTAGGGCTGCTGCGGCGGGGTAGTGGGTTAGGGCGGCAGGGGGTAGGGGCTTGCGGCAGAGGTGGGGGTAGTGGCTTAGGGGTAGGGGCTGATGCTGGGGGGTCGGGTAGTGGCTTAGGGGTAGGGGCTGATGCTGGGGGGTCGGGGTAGTGGCTTAGGGGTAGGGGCTGCTGCGGCGGGGTAGTGGGTTAGGTAGGCAGGGGGTAGGGGCTTGCGGGGTAGTGGCTTAGGGCTTGCGGCAGAGGTGGAGGTAGTGGCTTAGGGGTAGGGGCTGATGCCGGGGGTAGGGGCTTGCGGCAGAGGTCGGGGTAGTGGTTTAGGGGTAGGGGCTGCTGCGGCGGGGTAGTGGGTTAGGGCGGCAGGGGGTAGTGGCTTGCGGCAGAGGTCGGGTAGTGGCTTAGGGGTAGGGGCTGCTGGTTAGGGCGGCAGGGGGTAGTGCTTAGGGGTAGGGGCTGCTGCGGCGGGGTCGGCGGCGGGGTAGTGGGTTAGGGCGGCAGGGGGTAGTGGCTTGCGGCAGAGGTCGGGGTAGTGGCTTAGGGGTAGGGGCTGCTGGTTAGGGCGGCAGGGGGTAGTGCTTAGGGGTAGGGGCTGCTGCGGCAGGGGGTAGTGCTTAGGGGTAGGGGCTGCTGCGGCGGGGTCGGTAGGGGCTTGCGGGGTAGTGGCTTAGAGGTAGGGGCTGCTGCGGCGGGGTAGTGGGTTAGGGCGGCAGGGGGTAGGGGCTTGCGGCAGAGGTCGGGGTAGTGGCTTAGGGGTAGGGGCTGGTGGTTAGGGCGGCAGGGGGTAGGGGCTTGCGGCAGAGGTCGGGGTATTGGCTTAGGGGTAGGGGCTGCTGCGGCGGGGTCGGCAGGGGGGCTTGTAGCAGAGGGTAGTGGTAGTTCGGCAACGGTGTAGGCTGTAGTGTACAGCGCGATGGTATACTACAGTCCCATGGCGCTTATGGGCATGGGACTGTAGTATACTATAGCGGTGTACACTACAGTAGTATGGGCTTCGGCTTCGGTGGCTTGGTTAGCGGTGTAGCGACTCGCAATGCCCGCTTCGCGGGCATTGCTTCGCTAGGCTGCAACGACTCGCAATGCCCGCTTTGCGGGCATTGCTTCGGGAGTCGCCGTGGCCGCTACGCGGCCACGGACAGAGTCCAGGAGAAACAAACAGCTCGCTAACCAAGCCACCGGAAGCAGCGCCGCTCCGACGGAAGTCAGCTACGGCAATTATATAATAGATATATACATAGACACAATATATATATATACGCACTGTATATACACACACAGTATATATACACATAGTACACACACTATATATATATACACAGTTTCCATGCCCGGCCACACGTACACATTACTGTTGCACACCTGTTAATCCCTTGCAGCCCGGCTCTCACCTCTGTGTCCCCTCCCGGTGCTGCTGCCCCTCATGTCCCCGGTGTTGAGCGCGGTGTCCCCCGGTGTCAGCAGTGCGGAGCTGTGGAGAAGGCGGGCGTGGAGACTGCGCTGTGCAGCATGATCCCGGGTGTCAGCCTCCAGTGTCAGCCGCCTCCTGTCAGTGCAGCTACCCCCCGGCTGCCATGTGCTGCCGCTGCCACCTCCTCACTGCCCGGGCACCCGGGGAATGTGTGTGCGGAGAGCGGGGAGGAGCCGCCCGCACACACTGGAGGCTCGGCTGTAACCCCTGCACTGCCGGGCGCCTCCTCCTGACAGTGTACTGATGTGTGGAGCAGGGGCTGAGGACATGATACATGAGGGGCGGCCTCTGGGCAGACAGCAATGGCAGAGGGTGGAGGGGAGAGGCTGTAGGGCACACGGAACTTCCGAGGTAGGAACGTTCCTGTGCCGCTGCCTGTAGCAGGGGGGCCCTGCACTGGATGACGTCACCAGCCCCTGGGCGAAGTCCGTCACGGAAGTGGCCTTCGCCTTTTCAGGAAGTGGCCTTCGGGTTTTATATAATAGATATTTACCACCCCAGCCTCTATATTTTGTATGTGTGTTGTATATATACAAATACATATACAGAGCCCATAGCCTCTAAGTTATATAGATACAGCCTGCAGCTTTTATATTATACTAGCTGGGTGCCCGATGCACATGCATCGGGATTCTAGAAGAGCGAGTCTCTGACTCGCAATGGCCGCTTCGCGGCCAATGCTTCGCACTGCTAAGGCGACTCGCCATGCCCGCTGCGCGGGCATAGCGAGTCGCCTTAGAACTGCTCGCAATGGCCGCTGCGCGGCCAATGCTTCGGGCGTATCCATATGACCACGCCGACTCGCAGTGCGAGTGGACTCAGAAGGGGCAAAAAACCCATTCGCAATTATATAATAGATATCCACAGCCTCTATATTATAAACATGAATCCATGGTGTTTGTTAAAGGGACCCATTGAGACTCTTTTGCCGGAGACCACAAAAACCTGGAGCTAACCCTGTCTGTTCTGGAGATGCAACTTTTCTATAACCTTTTTATGTATAAGAAAGGAAATGTCGTAATAAATGCCATATTTCATGGCAAAAGCTTAACCACCACCTTTTTCTCAACATTTTTATGTTTCCTGTAGGTAGGGAAAGTCATGTATTAAATAGTGTAAGCATTGATAAATATAGCTCATGTAATTAAAAGTAGGAGATGCCACAAATTGCTAAGTAATTTAAAATAATCTCCCCAAAGTTCATGTTTACATTTTATGAGCTGCTACAATTAACAGGTACCACTTATAAATTAATTGGGGAAGATTTATTAATGCACTAATACTAGTTTCCTGATATAAATACATGGTGCTTGGGCCAGGACCTCCCCATCCAGTGATAACTCTACTCAGTAATGTTTCATACGTAGCTATATTACACATGCTGCACATGGAGAGCAACTGCTATAGGAAGATGTTGCATGAACAGCATACTTGGAGCTGCACTTTTTATTGCTGGGTTGTGCATGATATGTTAGGTATGTCAATAATCCCATCAAAAATCTCCCATGTGGATTGGGGCTGCTGGGAGTCTAGGGACAAATAAATAATATAATAAAGGAACAAATGTGGAGTTTCTGAAGGATTAAAACAAGGGACAGCTTGGTTGGGAGTTAGTCTGTTCTCAAATTGACACTACAGTGGAACCTTGGATTACAAGTATCTTGGATTGAGAGCATTTTGCAAGACAAGCTAACATTTTTAATAAATTGTAACTTGGAGTAAGAGTAAAATGTGAGGTCTCCCCACCCCTCTACAGTACTTTACTTCCCTCCGCAGATTCAGTACAGTACTAGTAATGCGCATGCACATAAACCATCAATCGCAGTCTTTTCCTCACTTCTGGGTTCTGACTTTTGCGTGTTCCTATATATATATATATACTGTATATACCATAGAACTGCAATTAATTGGAAAATGTAATAATTTTATATGAATACAATAAATATTTTTGGGGTGTTCAACGAATCATCTGAATTTCAATTATTTCTTATGGAAATTTGCTTTGATATACAAGTGATTTGGATTACAGCACATTCCCCGAACAAGTTATGCTCGTAATTCAAGGTTCCCCTGTACATGTAAATCAGAAATACAGAGTGCTAAGAGTATATTTAACTAATGTATAAAAAAAATAATTAAGTGTTTATGTTAAGCACAATATACTAGTGTACAAATGGGGAAAATGAGGAAGGACACTTTCTGCCAATGGTAGACTTTAGTTAATGAAGTAGATATTTAATATTAGTATGCATGTGGTGTAGAGTTAGAAAAGTATTGTATATATTTTATTGAAATTTATTTAATAATTCCTTCAAAGCCTTCGTTGGTGATGACGGCTTCAAGACACCTCCTGTATGGAGAAACTAGTCTTGTGCATCACTCAGGTGTGATTATGGGCCATTATTCCACACAAACACTCTTCAAATCCTGAAGGTTCAGTGAACAACTTTAATGAATTCTGACGTTTAGCTCCTTTCATAAATTTTCTATGGGATTCAGGTCGGGTGATTGGCCAGGACATTTTAGCACCTTTATTTTCTTTCTCTTAAACTAATTGAGAGTTTCCTTGGCTGTGTTTTTGGGATCATTGTCTTGCTAAAATGTCCATCGTTGTTTCAGCGTCTTCATCCTGGTAGTTCGCAGCAGATTTTTATCAAGAATGTCTCTGTATATGTGTCTAGTTAGCCTTCCTTCAATCATATGCAGTTGACAGTGAAGTATGCTGAAAAACAGCCCCACACCATGACGTTCCCACCCCCCAAACTTCACAGTTGGTGTTTTGGGGTGATATGCAGTGTGAGGTCACAGCTTGTCTCAATGCTTGTCATGTTTTAATGTTCTTAATTTTGGCCAGACATATTGACCTTTTGCTTGTTATCTCATGTTTGTTAATTGATTATTTCTGCTAGATCCTCTGAGCTTCCATTGTATTAGGTTGAGCATTGCTAATTTAATGTAAATTACCTCAGACACCATTGTTTTATTTTGTGGATTGCAGACTAAAGGGCCTGTCACACGCGTCAATGTCGTCAGTGAGATGATCGCTGACGACATTGACGGCTGATCGCTGGTGAGCTGTCACACAGGCAGACTCACCAGCGATCAATTGACCAGAAACATCGTGGAAACGATTTAAATATCGTTTCCACGATGTCTTGCTCCCGCTGCCAGCCTGCTGGAAGCGGGAGCAGGCTGGTCTCCAAGGTAAACTGCGGGTATCTAGGCAGCGCGCGCTGCCTAGATACCCGACGTGTACCTTAGTTACCAGCCTCCTCCGCTCACCGGCTGGTATCTAAGGTACACAGCGGGTAACTAGGGACCCTAGTTACCCGCTGTGTACCTTAGATACCAGCCGGTGAGCCAGGGGCGGACCTTGCTGCCCAGGGGCCCTGGTGCAGCCTTTGAGGGGGGGCCCTGGTTTGCCTGCCCAGCGGCAGAGAGAGGAGGGGCGGGCTCAGCAGGAAGCTTCCCTGGTTAACCCCCTCTCCTCTGCCACACTGGCACAGGGACATGGGGGGCGGCTGGGGACCCCCCTGCAGGGCTAACCTGCGTCCAGCGGGGCCCCTGTGAGCCGGAGCAGCAGCAGAGAGAGGACAGGCGGGCTCAGCCGGGGGAAGCAGGAAGCTTCCCTGGTTAACCCCCTCTCCTCTGCCACACTGGCACAGGGACAGCGGAGCAGAGGAGGCTGGTAACTAAGGTACACGTCGGGTATCTAGGCAGCGAGCGCTGCCTAGATACCCGCAGTTTACCTTAGTTACCAGCTCCCAGCGCTTGTGAGAGGCGCTGGGAGCTGGAATATCGCTACTCCCGGTGTCACACGCAGCGATGCTGCGTGTCCACCGGGCGACAATCGCCAGGTTTTAGAGCAGGTTCTAAAACCTGGCGATCATCAAGCAGCGATTTATGTCACACGCGTCAATATCGCTGCAACGTCACTCGCAGCCGAGATCGTGCAGGCGATATTGACGCGTGTGACAGGCCCTTTAATGTAAGTAACCTCAGCCCCTTTCTGTCCATATCATTTAAATGAGCATTATCCAGTGGGATTGAGATTCATCCAATAAGAGAGCAGTCATGTACAACCAATCCTAGAATAACACAATATACCCGGAGGTGTAGGTTCAGGTTATAAGAAGGACTTGTTTCCATTCACCTGGGGTTCATCTGCTTTGTGGCCTCAGTCTAGAGACATCGACCCCGACTGAAGGTTCACATCGCGCATTCATATGCTAGATGGCTTCAATCTAGGGTCCGGTTAGAAGACCATAACCTCAGCCTAGTAATTTCAATTCCTGCTGCCAGAATAACATTGTGTTTTCATATCAGAGACTATTTAAAGAAGATACCCAGGTTGGACAATTCAGTCACTTGGTTACAAACTTTGCTAAGTTCAGTTAGCTTCCTACGCTTGCCTCTATTCCTTTCTTGTCGGGTGCCTGCCGAAAGCGGGGTGCTGCTGGATTGGAGTAAGTGGTCCAGGAAGCCCTGAGGCATGAACATTCAAATACCTGGTGAGCCATTGGAAGGGTGAGAAACTGTTGCCTGTTACATTTTATGTTTTGCTTGGTTATGTGTTATATGCCTGTGATTGTTAGTTCCAATAAAGCCTTACCATTGTATGCTTCCCTCACCTTGTGTTGTCTGAGTAGTGTTTGCCCACAGTTAAGGAGTTTGGGCGTTCAGTGGGATAAGCCCTGGTCCATGTGGTCTTTCTAAAGGTGGCCGGGCCAGCAGACGAGAGCACCCACTGAAACACGTGTCTCCATATGCAGTGCCTCCAAACATGGTGTTTATAATGGAATAATAGAGTTACATTTTGGTCTCTTCTGACCAGACTACAGTGTTGGCCAAAAGTATTGACACCCCTGCAATTCTGTCAGATAATACTCAGTTTCTTCCTGAAAATGATTGCAATCACAAATTATTTGGTATTATTATCTTCATTTAATTTGTCTTCAATGAAAAAACACAAAAGAGAATGAAACAAAAAGCAAAACATTGATAATTTCACACAAAACTCCAAAAATGGGCCGGACAAAAGGATTGGCACCCTCAGCCTAATACTTGGTTGCACAACCTTTAGCCAAAATAACTGCGATCAACCGCTTCCGGTAACCATCAATGAGTTTCTTACAATGCTCTGCTGGAATTTTAGACCATTCTTCTTTGGCAAACTGCTCCAGGTCCCTGATATTTGAAGGGTGCCTTCTCCAAACTGCCATTTTTAGATCTCTCCACAGGTGTTCTATGGGATTCAGGTCTGGACTCATTGCTGGCCACCTTAGAAGTCTCCAGTGCTTTCTCTCAAACCATTTTCTAGTGCTTTTTGAAGTGTGTTTTGGGTCATTGTCCTGCTGGAAGACCCATGACCTCTGAGGGAGACCCAGCTTTCTCACACTGGGCCCTACATTATGCTGCAAAATTTGTTGGTAGTCTTCAGACTTCATAATGCCATGCACACGGTCAAGCAGTCCAGTGCCAGAGGCAACAAAGCAACCACAAAACATCAGGGAACCTCCGCCATGTTTGACTGTAGGGACCGTGTTCTTTTCTGTGAATGCCTCTTTTTTTCTCCTGTAAACTCTATGTTGATGCCTTTGCCCAAAAAGAGAGAACATTCTTCCAAAACGTTTTAGGCTTTCTCAGGTAAGTTTTGGCAAACTCCAGCCTGGCTTTTTTATGTCTCGGGGTAAGAAGTGGGGTCTTCTTGGGTCTCCTGCCATACAGTCCCTTTTCATTCAGACGCTGACGGATAGTACGGGTTGACACTGTTGTACCCTCGGACTGCAGGTCAGCTTGAACTTGTTTGGATGTTAGTCAAGGTTCTTTATCCACCATCCGCACAATCTTGCGTTGAAATCTCTTGTCAATTTTTCTTTTCCGTCCACATCTAGGGAGGTTAGCCACAGTGCCATGGGCTTTAAACTTCTTGATGACACTGCGCACGGTAGACACAGGAACATTCAGGTCTTTGAAGATGGACTTGTAGCCTTTAGATTGCTCATGCTTCCTCACAATTTGTTTTCTCAAGTCCTCAGACAGTTCTTTGGTCTTCTTTCTTTTCTCCATGCTCAATGTGGTACACACAAGGACACAGGACAGAGGTTGAGTCAACTTTAATCCATGTCAACTGGATGCAAGTGTGATTTAGTTATTGCCAACACCTGTTAGGTGCCACAGGTAAGTTACAGGTGCTGTTAATTACACAAATTAGAGAAGCATCACATGATTTTTCTATTAGTACCAATACTTTTGTCCACCCCCTTTTTATGTTTGGTGTAGGATTAGATCCAATTTGGCTTTAGGACAATTCTTTTTGTGTTTTTTAATTGAAGACAAATTAAATGAAGATAATAATACCAAAGAATTTGTGATTGCAATCATTTTCAGGAAGAAACTGAGTATTATCTGACAGAATTGCAGGGGTGTCAATGCTTTTGGCCAACACTGTATATTCTCCCAGTTTTTCACAGGCTTGTCTAAATGTTGAGCAAATGTTAAATGCACATGAACATGCTTTTTGTCCAGAAATGTAGTCTTAAATGGTGAGCATACATACAGGCCATGGAGGTTGAATACATTACATAGTGTTTTCTTTAAAACACAATTTTACCTGCCAATTCCAGCATTTTCTCTTGGCCAAGTCATGCCTCAGGATGTGATCCTGCAGCCTTGTGATGTGTGGTCAGATTCCTTGTCTACTGAGCCACAGCACTGCCCAAGTGATGATTATCTTTTCCATTTGTTTTTATCCTTTTGGTTTGTGGTCAGCAGGTGTTTTCATTTGGTCTGTCCTATCACATTTTGGGTGTGGCTATTTATACCTTCCTTATGCTGTTCTTTTCTGCTGGCTATATTCCTATTTGGATTCTTCTAAGCAGTTTCAGCTGTCAAGGTTATTTGACTGTCAAATAGAAACCAGCTTGATATATGCTCTTTGCTGTCTCACTTGTCTAACCTACTCCTTTCTCCTGTTTATAGCTAGGTTGTAAGAGGCTATTCTTACTTGCAGTAGCTACTTCACTTTATTCCACTTGAGCACTTGTGTTTAATGTTACCACTCCTTGGATCCTTACCTATCTCTCTACGCATTCCCTATTCTGGGTTATACGGCTCAGCAATATCCCTCTGGTTCATAAAGAGGTATGAGAAACAACTTGAGGGCCTTTCAGACATTCAGGTCGGAGTTGTGGTCTCCTAGTGTTGCGGCCAGCGTTATTCCAGCCTGTGCAGGTGCCAACAGGGACAGTATATTAGAGATAGATTTATGGAATGGTAGATTAGAGATTTATGGAAATCTCATGTGCATAACACAACAACTCTTATGATAATTCTTTTCACTCCTCAGTCTGAAATCCTGTAAGGAGCACCTGATCATGGCCAGTTTATTGTGAAATATTCTTTCCACTTTCAGATTATGGCTCCAACAGTGCTCACTAGAACCTTCAGTAGTTTAAAAATTCTTATGTAACTAATGCCATCAATATGTTTTGCAACAATAAGGTTGCAAAGGTCTGGAGAATGCTCACTGGTTTTACCCATCATGAGATATTTACCACCTTGTAATGAGACCTCTTTTTATAGCCCATCAGTTGAACTAGCTGATATCATTTTTCACTAAGTGGCATAATTGCTTATTAATGATAGATTTCTGCTGCTTTTTGCACCTCTCTTTCTTCATGTATTCAATACTTTTCCTTGTGTCATTTGTCATTATTACATAACCAAGTCTATGATATATATGGTTTGATTTCTTTGCCTGTGTGGACTGGATGAGTTGTTACTGACATTGAGTATAAATGCGACATGAAATCCCTTACACCCCTTGGCTGCTATCAATGACGTTAATAATGGATGTCTGATGAGTGTTCTACCAAGCTATAATGCACCTGGGCACAGAAATCATCAATATCCACTGCATGCAGCTCCATTTGCAGTTGCTGACCAATGACGTCCCAGATGTGCTCAATGGGAGACAAGTCCAGGGATGTTACTGGCATAGTAGCATGTTAATGCCATGCAGCCTGCTGACAGTAGCAAAAGCAACATGCAGCCTGTGATTGTCATGTTGAAAAATTACTCCTGGGAGACATTATAGAAATGAATGTACCACTGCTTCTAAGACCGTTACATGCCTCAATATTGAAATGGTCTCACTAACTAACTCGGGAGAGCGCGGTCGTTAGGACATCGTTTTGACATCATTGGTGAGATGTCACACCTCTAGATATCGTGCACGACGCACCAACGATGCGGCGATCAGCTATCGTTCGCACAACCCAGCGAACGATACTTGCTCACTGATGTGAATGGGTGAAGTGGTGAATATCGTTATCGCGGTGTCACACACAACGATGCAGCAGGTTGGCTGATCGTGGATTGTCTGATTTGAGAACATGTTCTTAAATCTGCGATCACCGATCCAACGATTTATCGTAGTCGTATCTTGGTGTTACATGTAACGACGTCCTAACTATGTCGTTTCAACACCTCCAAACCCGTGACGTTTGAGCGATATCATACCTTTACACCTAGCTGTTCATGTACCTGGAATGAAGACTAGAGGGGTCCCGCTATCATACATTATGCCAGCTCATAATCCTGTGAGTAGGTGTCGTGTGATGTTCTATTGCCCTCACACTGCCACTCTAATGGAAGTCTGTCCTTTTCATGAATGAGCCCTGCTTTTTGTCTAGAATGCAATGATAATAGCCATAGATTGGACTGGAGACCACGTGGGAAACACATTACATTGGAAAGTCACATTGGTCCTACTCCACCCCTATGGTGTGGAGTGATATAGTGTAAGTAGCCAGACCCCTATAGTCTTCATTCCAGATACATTAACAGCTCAGTACTACATCAATTTGGTCTATCAATCATTGATATGTCCATTTTTACTATGTGTCCCAAGAGCATTTTTTCATACGGCAAGGCCAGGCCTCATATTGCTCATGCATAATTGGGTGCCATGGGCTTCAAGTTACACCATACACCACTGTATCTATCATATCTATCTATCTATCTATCTATCTATCTATCTATCTATCTATCTATCTACCCTATCTATCTATCTATCTATCTATCTATATATGTGTACCAACATTTTATAGTTAAGTGGACTTGGACTTTAATAGGATACCATTTGAGATGTGAATGACTTCAGTTACTATCAAAGCTGCATGCTTTTATCTAGCTGGGCGGCTGGACACATATGTTTATCCTCACCCACTCTATAGATGGCAGACATTCCTTTGTAGATGACAACTGTGCCTAAATGGAGAGAATGAAATAAATAAAAATGGTATTAAAAATGTTATATTAGATCATCAGATTGCAGTGACAACACATTAAAATAAAAAAAAAAAATCACATATTTTTTGGTTTAACTGTAGCATAAGTATTTTCCTTATTCTCATAGTGCACTTACTGTAGATAAACTGTGTTCAGTCCGTTCACAATCATCGATTGGGTATATGCAAGTTAATTGATGGTCGATTACTGTTCAGATTACACAATATGACAAATACAGATGGAAGCAGAACAATCGTTAATTTAAGGCTGGAAACACACTGGCGTATAAAAAATCTGACAGTTTCTCATCCAGGAGAACAGGACGAGTGACATCCTTTTTGTGATCAGTGCGGCATGCGAGTGTGCGATTTTTTCCTCGCCTACCATCCATGTGGCATCTGTGTGCTCTCTGTGTGCAATGCGTTTTTTTTTCTCAGCAGCTATCTACTATATAATTGTCTAAGGGTTTTTCGCGTGTGCCTGTCGCCAAAATCGCGCGCCAGACACAGGCCGCTCATTGGGGCAGACTATGCAAATAGGTGCGAGAATTCAAAGTTCGATTCTCGTGCCAATTTACAGCCAGGCCGACGGTGGCCTGCCCACGCTCCATACCCCACTCCTTTGCCCTGCACGCACTTCCTCCACCCCCCCCCCCGCTCCTCCTATCCTACCCGCGCTCCATACCTCCATACCCCGCACCAATGCCCTGCCTGCGCTTCCCCCCCACCCACGCTCCCCGTAGCCCCCCTGCTCCTTAGTGATTTGATTTTGCAGTGCACTATACACTGCGAAATCAAATATAAAATAAAGGCAAATGTATTAAAAATAACAAAGATTCTTATACTTACCTCTCCGCCGAGTGACCGGTAACCGGGAGTGGTAGCAGGCTCTGTCCTGCTAGGACCTTGCATGATGTCAGAATGACATCGGCATTCGGCACTGTGATTGGCCTGCTCACGGTCATGTGATATGCGCTACACATATCACATGACCGCAAGCGGGCCAATCACAGTGCCGAATGCCAATGTCATTCTGACATCATGCAAGGTCCTAGCAGGACAGAGCCTGCTACTACTCCCGACACCAAGCACTCCACCCTGCCCCCCCCACCATCCTGCCCCGCTTGCTCCATTCTGCCCCCCCCGCCGGCTCCATTCTGCCCCCCCCGCCGGCTCAATCCTGCCCTGATCGCTCCATCCTGCCCCCCACCCCCGGCTCCATCCTGGCCCCCCCGCTGGCTCCATCCTGCCCCCCTGCCGGCTCCATCCTGCCCCCCCAGCTCTATTTTGCCTCGCCAGCTCCATCTTGCCCCCCGGCTCCATCCTGCCCCCCCCCGGCTCCATCTTGCCCCCCCCCCCCGCCTCCATTCTGCCCCCCCCCCGCCGGCTCCATCCTGCCCTGATCGCTCCATCCTGCCCCCCCCCCCCGGCTCCATTCTGCCCCACCGGATCCATCCCGCCCCGATCGCTCCATCCTGTCCCCCCGGCTCCATCCTGCCCCGTCCCCCGCCGGCTTCATCCTGCCCCGCCGGCTCCATTCTGCCCTGCCGGCTCCATCCTGTCGGGCCCCCGCCGGCTCCTTCCTGCCGGCTCCATCCTGCCCCCCCGCTGGCTCCATCCTGCCCTGATCGCTCCATCCTGCCCCCCCGGCTCCATCCTGCCCCGCCGCCAGCTCCTTCCTGCCGGCTCCATCCTGCCCCCCCGCTGGCGCCACCCTGCCCCCCCTGTCGGCTCCATCCTGCCCCCCCCCCGCGACTCCATCCTGCCCCCCCGTGGCTCCATCTTGCCGCCCCCCTGGCTCCATCCTGGCCACCCCCCCCAGCTCCATCCTGCCCCCCCAGCTCCATCCTGCCCCCCCGGTCCATCCTGCCCCGCCGCCAGCTCCTTCCTGCCGGCTCCATCCTGCCCCCCCGGTGGCGCCATCCTGCCCCCCCCCATCGGCTCCACCCTGCCCCCCCCCGGCTCCATACTGGCCACCCCCCAGCTCCATCCTGCCCCCCCCGGCTCCATCCTGGCCCCAACGGCTCCATCCTGATCCCCCGCGCCACCATCCTGCCCCCCCGCCTCCATCCTCCCTCCCGCCGGTCTCCACCCTGCTCAGATAGTTCCATCCTGCCCCCCCAGCTCCATCGTGGCCCCCAGGTCCATCCTGCCCCACCCGCTGGTCTCCATCCTGTTCTGATCGCTCCATCCTGCCCCCCCCCAGCTCCATGCTGCCCGGCTCCCTCCATCCTGCCCCCCTCCGCCACAATCCTGCCCCCCCCCGTCACCATCCTGCCCTGATCGCTCCATCCGGCCCCCCCCGGCTCCATCCCACCCATCCCCCTGCTCCATCCTGCCCCGCTCGCTCCATGCCCCTATGGGAGCGTCATTTAGAACCGAATCCAGAAAAAAATTGATGCAACCGGAAACAACTGTAAGCTCCCGTGCCATTATTATCACTGATCCGAGAGCCCAGATCAGTGATAATGACGGTGCGGGGGCATACATTTGCATCATTGCTGGGGATTCTGGAGTTATCTAGGGGATGCAGGCTTTACCTGCATCCTCCCGGATTGCAAAAAATGGCCGTGTGAAACTAGCCTTAGATCAACAGATTTCATGAGGAGTGATGGCCCTACTCTCAATCTACAATCTATGAGAACCTGGAGGCATACAAGCTAAAGGTACCGTTACACGGCACGACGTTGAAACGATGTCAGCAACAATTCCGCGGGAGCGCGGTCGTTTCCGACATCGTTTTGAGCTGTTACACATCTAGATATCGTGGACGACTCACCAACGATGTAGTGTGCAGGTATCGTTCGCACAACCCAGCGAATGATACCTGCTCATTGCTGTGAATGGGTGAAGTTGTAAACGACATCGTTATCGTGGTGTCAAACACAACGAACGATACAGCAGGTTGGCTTATCGTTGATCGTGTGATTTGAAAACATGTTCTCAAACCTGCGATCCAACGATTTATCGTTGTTGTATCGTGCTGTTACACACAACGACGGACTTACGATGTTGTTTCAACGTCGCTCAAACCGTGACGTTTAAGTGATATCGTTAATAATGTCATGCCGTGTAACGGGGCCTTTAATTGTAACAACTCCTTGTGTTGTCTGGTGCAGCCATCAATATAATTAGTGGACAAGTCCTTTAAAACATTTTTATCCTTCAGATGCCCAGCTTATAAGTACTGAGTATCATATCCTACATGGTAAGAATAAAGATGAGCTGTCTGCTCTATAAAACATAATTTCCAACTTATATGACAATTATGATATATGTTTTTTGGCATAAATGAAGGGCAGGTCTTGAGTATATTTTTTTGGGTCTTAGGTACCTAGTCCAAAACTTGTGCCAGCAGCTAGGAGTACATACTTTACTGGAGGGGCTATATCTCAGACTGAAATCTTGTTTGTACTTGTCAAGTGGCCAACGTCTGACTACTTGGTGCCAGATCCTGTGCGATGCCTATTATAGTAAGGATACATACAAGTTGTGAGCTTCTTTTTGTTTTAAACTATTCTTGCAATTATACTAATATGACAGTAGCTATAAACTGTGGAGAAAGACACTGTGATCTGGCATTATATCGAGGCCGGAGAGCGGCGTGGAGTTTAGTCTTGGATGGGAGTTTATAAGAGCCGTGTTTGTGCTGCAGTAGATTAGACGCTGTCTCTCCCTCTGGGCTTCATCTTCTTTTACACAAGATTTCTGTTTTGTTTTTCTGAGCCTTGACGCCACCACGCACACACAGACATTGATTCACAAAGCCAAGCTTCAGCTCTGCTAGAAACTTGAGTTTCAGCCATTTACGTACTGAAATCCCTCAAATCAAATACCAGTAAAATGACGTCTTATGACTCAGGCCGCGTGATCTGCTCGTATCCCATAATCCTGTAGCTTGTAGTTCATAATTTATTTTACTTGCCCAAGTGAACTGAACATTGTTGTAAATGAATGATATTACATAATAGCTGTTTTTATTGCCTGTGTTAATTCATGGTGGTGTTAATAGAGACCTACCTAAACAATTTGGGTGCAGTAACATCCACCGCCTCATGAACTATACATATATGCATATTAAAAACAAAAATACACTGAAGCTTGAAAGCTCAAGATTTTATATCACTAATACCCTGTTTCTCCCCAAATCAGACACTGTCTTATATTAATTTTTGCTCCCAAAGATGTGCTATGTCTTATTTTCAGGGGATGTCTTATTTTTCCATGAAGAAGAATTCACATTTATAAAGATTTACCATCCCCTTGCAGCCCCCAATATGGTATCACCATCATCCCCTTGCAGATCTCAATACAGTATCCCCATTATCCTCTTGCAACCCCCAATATGGTATCCCCATCACCCTTTGCAGCTGAACAATACAGTGTCCCCTTCATCCCCTAATACGGTATCATCATCATCCCCATGTAGCCCTTCATGTGGTATCCCCATCATCCCTTTGCAGACCCCAATACAGTATCACTATCATCCTCTTCCAGACCCCAATACGGTATTACCATTATTCCTTTGCAGCCCTCAATACAGTATCCCCATCATTCCCTTGCAGCACCCAATACGGTATCCACACCACGGTACTGGTACCTACAAAAAAAAAGAAACAAACACAGACACACACACACACGCATATACTGATCGGTCTTCCATGGTCCACGCTGTACGGTGTGAGTTCTACTGCCATGGATGCCAAGTAAGCCAATCAGAGGCCAGCAGCGGCCGGCTGTTGTGAATTCTGTTTGTGGGCTCCCTCCTGTGGTTGTGGCTGGTAATGCAGTTGATCCTGTTTTGCAGTCTTGGTCAGGTGAATTGGATAAATGGAATTCAGACGGGTTTGCAGGATTTCCTCAGTCCTTGCCAGTTGTCAATTGTCCCTGGAGGTGTTTCACCTCTGCCTGGTCTGTTCCTGCAAAACTTCCAAGCTAAGTGAATGGTTTTGTTTTCTTGTGGCACACATGCTGTGTGCTTGTTTTGGAATTGTCTGTTTCTACTGAGAGTTGTGGTTTTTGTGGATATTTGGTTTGCATGTCTGTCTTACAGGGAACCTGTCACCTGGATCTAAGCCCCTACACTATCACTACCTGTCCCTGCACCTTCCTAGCTGCTCCCTATCTATCCCTCTCTGAGCTAAATCTGCCCTATAAAACAGCAGAAAAATAACTTATAACTTACAGAAGTCCCTGAGGCTGGGGACTTAAAAGGTGGCCCCAGGCTCCATTCTGCCCCTCCTCGATGCAGCAGCACATGCCCCGCTGGACGGCATTATTCTTTCTTCATTGCCGCCTCCTCCATTTGGAATCTCCCGCCTGCTTTACACCTATCATGTTGTGGTGATGCGACCTCGATGTGTCCCCTGACCGTGACACAGCATATGGGAGATTGTATCTTCTGCTTGGTAGCAGCACACACAAGGTTAGCTGCTACTGGAGCTGAGTGCTGATTGAAAGCACTGATGCCCAGGTGTGCGGGTGAATAGGAGATGATATGAGCCACCCTGGGCTGTGGGGAGGGGGTGGAGTGTGTCAGGACAGCAGCAGGAGCTGCTGTGTAGAGAGCTGTGTGAAGATTTAACACAGCCTGTGAGCTCTCTCAGAGTGGACGTTCATGAGGCTAATGAGTAGACGGTGAGGGGAGAAAGGTTGTGTGCTGACCTAACACAGCCTACCCGGGGGAAGGTACAGACCTTCTATATCAGCTGTTGGGATTGTATGAGGTTGTACTCGGCTGTGCCCTGGAACCTGGAGGTCTGTGAATACCTGAACTGTGCCATTAAACTGTGTGCTGTGTGAGCAAATACCTGAGTCACTGCCTTCTGTCGTGCCAATCCTAACTGCTACCTTACAGTGTAAAGCGGGTGGGAGATTCCAAATGGAGGAGGTGGCGATGAAGAAAGAATAACGCCGCCCAGTGGGGCGTGTGCTGCTGCATCGAGGAGGGGCAGAATGGAGCCTGGGCCCGACCTTTTCAGTCCCCAGCCTCAGGGACTTCCGTAAGTTATAAGTTATTTTTCTGCTGTTATAGGGTGGATTTAGCTCAGAGAGGGGTAGATAGGAAGCAGCTAGGAAGGTGCAGGGACAGGTAGTGATAGTGTAGGGGCTTAGATCCAGGTGACAGGTTCCCTTTAACCTGCTCTCTGTTAGGAAGTTTTCTTCCTAGGATTTAAGTGCTATTCATTTGTTATTGGCTTGTTCAGCTTTTGATTGTGTCTGCATATATTTAGCATAGTTGGATTCACAGGAGTTCCGCAGATTTAAAGGGCGCCGAGTCTTGAGTAGACTCGGGTATTTTTGTATTATCTGCTGTGGATATTTTTGAAAGGATTTTTATACTGACTGCAATAGTGTTCTGTCCTGTCTTTACCTATCTGGCTAGAGTGGCCTCCTTTGCTAAATTCTGTTTTCTGCCTGAGTGTATCTTTTCCTCTCTTACTCACAGTCAATATTTGTAGGGGGCTTTCTATCCTTTGGGGGTTCTGCTCTGAGGCAAGATAGAATTCCTGTTTCCATCTTTAGGGGTAGCTAGTTCTCCAGCCGTGTTGAGGTGTCTAGGGCATTGTTAGCCACATCCCACGGCTACTTCTAGTTGTGGTGTTAGATCAGGAACTGCGGTCAGTATAGGTACCACTTACTCCTGTGAAAAATATTCATGCGGCTCCAAGGTCACCGGATCATAACAGCCGGCCAATCAGATTCACGCATGTGACGTCATGCGCCTCTGATTGGCCCATGGCTGGTGGCCTCTGATTGGGCCGTGGCTTAACATACGGGTACAGCAGCGGGAAAATAGAGCGGCACCAAAACACTGTACAGCGGGGGGCACCGGACAAAGGCAGGATGTATCGCAGCCGCATGCCCTGGTCGGCGAGCATGCATTTCATCAAAAATTGGTATGCCTTATTTTCAGCTGTGCAGCAAACCCCCCTAGTACATCTTATTTTCAGGGGAAAGGGGCGTCTTATTTTCAGGAAAACATGGTAATTGAAAATTAAGATTAAAATGAAAGATGTGGATGATATACATAGACCACCTAATGTAGGTGCAAAATATATCCCCTAAGGGTACAGTTGTGGCCAAAAGTATTGACACCCCTGCAATTCTGTCAGATAATACTCAGTTTCTTCCTGAAAAGAAGCTAACTAATCAAGCAGTTCATCGATGAGCTGTATAGGATACGCATCAGAGACTGACAGCTTTGAGCTCCCTATATTCAACACAGAACCGGGTTGGTCGGTCTTTCTTTGGGACGAGGACTATTGTCGAGGCTTACTTGCTGCTGGATGCCTGGATTACCCCCCATCTTCAGCATCTTGTCAATCTTCTGACAGGTAGGGAGTGAACCCTGGTGTCCATGTGATTGTTGGCTGACTTGGTCCTTCTGGGCTGTTGCTGAACAACTCCTGGAAGGTGTGTAGGGTGGCCCACAGCTTGGACTGTTGGTTCTCCAAGAACTGTTTGCCAACCTCCATGTCCTCAATGGTTCTCCCAGCTCTAACCTGTGTGAGCATATCCAGGAGGGTCTCTCCATGTGCAACCTGCCAGAAGAGGGAGGGGTAAACGGTGCAGTCCTCCCACTCATGATATGCCTTCATCATGTTCACGTGAAAGTCTCAGAGACAGAAACCAGCCCATGGTGGCATGTAATATTAAACCAAGAACATAACCATGTGAATTTGTGGATCGAGATAAAAGAGCAACCCAGGATTAAATTATATATTTAATCACCTTAAGGGAACACTAGATAAAAACACTATTTACATGATGTCATATACAGATATGATAGTCAGATATGCAAACACAGGTGGTAAAACAAAAGGTATAAGCAGATACCCATTTCCTTGTTAGGCCTTGGTTGCTGGCCCACAGAGTTGATGAGGAGCCAGGGGTTTTCTGATACTTCCAACAAATTACACGAGGTGACCTCCCTAGTAGTGAACAACTAAGAAATATGCTGGGCACCTTTTAACTCATCACTTTACCAAACCCTTGATGACCTCATGTGGGGGCTGTCTTTGAGATGGGCTCAGAACTACAGAGAATTATGAAATCCCAGCTTTTTGCATATGCTGCATACTGCCATCTTTCCTATTATGAATGTGGTGCCCTGCTCACACAGGTAACCACAGACTCACCTAGAGCATGGATGGATTTCCACAGTGGGTACAAGATGCAACCAACACCTTCCACCCCAGCACAGTAGGGGGAGCTCAACTTGCTGCCCTTAGGTAAGATCCCCTATGAATACTGGTGCTGGGGACGGAGTTAGTTTAGTGTGCAGATGCTAGAAGAGCTGTGAAGACGTCCTGGTGGTCAGAGCCACGTTAGGCCCGAAACAGTGACACTGAACAGCCTCCAACCTAGTCTTTGCAGGGCGCAAGACTGGGGTCGAAGGCAAGGGGAGAGAGTCTCAGAGAAAAAGCAGTTTACAGACCTAGGAGCCATCTTGGTTTACCCCAGAAAGCACCCCGGACACTGGAGTCCGCATCTGCAGGAGAGCCTCTAGCCCAGCAGAGATACCGTGGAGACTTCAGTTACACGGGCATCTGTGCAGTCACCAACAAGGGAGCCAGGCACCGCAAGAAGAAAGATAGCGGCAGGCCAACCCGGGTTATCACAATTCAGCACAGGTGATAGGAGAGCAGAGGAAGCCAGCCAAGTTTCACACAGGGCAGGGGCTTCACTCAAGGGAAAAGAGATAAGGAGGCCTTATACCCACTCGCTGTGGAGATCCAGAAGTGTTTCCTGGCCACCCGACAGTGTACCAGACTTTTACCCGCCTTACCAACAGTAAAAGGTAAAGCCACAGTCTACGGTGTGAGTGTCGGTTCTTCAACCCCTGACCCTGTCCTTTATAGAGACTATCCCTGCTTCTCCTCCCCATCACACCACAGCCCCCAGGATCCAGCTCCACTTGTGGGGAGCTTCAACACCTAACTACCTGTACATCATCCCTGGAGGCCCAAAGCCATGCTGGTGCAATTACCAGAAACCACAGGTGGCGTCACAAACTCTTTATTCCCATTTATTCTACCCCTTTTTTAATAAGCATATCCCCCAGGGCACTGATCTGGCCAGGTCACCAGTGACATCCCAACATCAGCAAGGGCCCAGATACCGAGTACCCCATATACCCTGGGGCGGCACATGAATTTTCCTATTCATAGATAGGAAACAGGATGTCCGTAATGTCTTTCAGTGGCTTGATATTAATTTGAGGCTGACAGGCACATCGCACAAGCTCACTGATTCCAGCCTGGTCCTCTACTAAGACACAACTAATGTACCAAGTCAGTTATTGAAATTTCTCGCCTCCTAAATATTCCAAAATCAACTATGAGTGATATTATTGCATTTAAGCATTTAATCAGCATTGCATATGTGGCACCCCAAGGGTTAATGTGCCACAGAAACATCAACACAGGTTTACTCCCCACACAACACGACAATAGAAAGTGGGAGGAGCTTAGGTGGCACCTGCACTAGTGGGAGGAGCTAAAGTTGTTTCCTCCAGACTAAACTTAACTGACTAACTGTCACTCCTGCTCTGTGGTAGAGTCAGGTGGCAGTGGAGGTCCTGAGAGGCGCTTAGGACGGATACCGGATCCGAGGCTGTGCCTGAGACAGACAGGACAGTAAACACCGGGATAGTGAGGGTTCACCATCTTCACTGTACCATAGCAAAGCAACACGGAGGGGTCAGTGACAGAAAGGACTCAAGTTGCCCAGCAGATTGGTACCCGTGGGAAGAGACAGGGCCAGCAGTTCAGCTACAAGCGGCAGCAGGGCCACACACAGTGCATAAGTAGGAAGCCAAGGACCCGGTCAGGGTGGGAGCAACCCGGTACAGACTCCGTGGACAATACTGTGTTATACCATCTGCAAGTAAAGACTTGGAAAACTACAGAAACAGTGAGTGTGTGTGATCCTTATGCTGAAGCCCATTTTCCCTCATAAACTGCCATTGCCTCCACTCTCATCATCTCTACTGCTACCCCTACTCTCCTGCAGCATCAATAACCACCATCACAGACTTTCACTACTACTATCATCCCTGCCCCGGGGAACCCAGTTCTACCCACTGGAACTATTTCATCCAAGCTGCTATCCCATCATCCCCGGAGGCTCTGCAGCAGCGGCGGCCCCATCACTGGCCGGATATAGTGGGTGGCGTCACGACTGACAAATCCCCTGTAAATAACCCCCATTTTATTGTGCGGGCCCGGGACATGGTCCGGACCAGGACCGCCGTGACATCCCCCAGCAGCACCCCGGTCCGGCACCGAGTACCCCGTCCCAGTGGGCTCCACAACCTGGCGTCACGAACAGGATCTACCGTGCCCGGTACCGGGCATTGTGTGCCGTGATTAGTGACTGTTTTGAATCTGCCGCCATTGCTGGGCGCGCGCCAAGCTGAATTTTAACTGCGCCACAGAGACTGTAAATTTCAAAATCCGCCATTACAGAGCATGCGACGCACGGGAAGAGAAACCGCTCACCGCTCTGACGTCATCCGGAAGGGAAGAGAATCCCTGGTGCGCAGCGGAACCTTTGTGAGACATCCGGACGGAAGCGGAAGACGGAGGGCGGACCTTAACTAAGGGGGCACAGGATGTCGCAGCCAGTGGTGCCAAGCAGCGGCGGAGCAGCCAGTGAGAATCCAGCACCGGATCAAGGAGCAGCACTCAGTGGAGCTGCGGCGCAAGGAGCATCGCCTATTATGCCACTCCTGATGCCGTATACTCCAGGGGCAATGTGGCTGCCTCAATACTCCGGTGCAAGATAAAAGCATACTATGTGATGTACCCCCTCACTGAAGCCCAATGTGTAGGGATGATTATTGGACAATTAACAGGCAATGCACAGCGGGAGGTCGCATCCTGGCTGGACACAGATAAGGACACTGTAGAGCATCTAATAGCTGGATTAAAAGCAGCATTTGAATCTACTGCTGATACTCGGCTAAAATGAGGTTCTTTGCATGTCAACAAAAACCTGAAGAGAGTGCCAGAGACTTTGCCTTAAATCTGCAGGAAGCACTCAAAGCACTTAAGCTAGCAGAACCCGCCTTAGCCCCGGGAGCTGACAAAATGTTAATTGACCAGTTCATAGAGGGTCTCTTATCCCCGTCCCACAGAGGACAGCTTAGTATGATGCTCATCCAGAATCCTAAAATGACATTTGCTGAGTTAAAAGACACAGCTATTCGTCTGCAACAGGTAGAGGAGCCCCGGAATCTGCAATCTATACAGGGCCCTGCAGCAGCACCTCAGCAACCGATAGCATCAGCGACATCTGCCATGTGAATGACTGCTGCTGAACACAGAGAGCCTATCTCTAATGAGGCCCTCAATCAAAAGCTAGATGCCCTGACAGACACCGTCATCTCAATGGCCAAGTTCATCAAGGAACTGCGAGAGTCAAAGCCTGCACCCAAGGTCAAGTCGGCGACCAGCAGAGAGGATGACCCGTGGATGAGGCCCAGAAGATATCAAGCATCAAGAGGACGACCCAACGATCGCTATCAGCCGGATGGACAGCCCATTTGCCGCCTATGTCAGAAACCAGGTCTCTTTGCCCGAGAGCGTGCTTTAAACGGAGATTCCCTGGGCAGGCGGGCCGCTCCTCAGGTATGAACTCTATAGGTCCTTCAGCCTGGTTTGACAGATTTGTGGGAGGACAGCCGGTGATCCCTATCGTGTTGAATGGCATTCCCTTTAATGCCTTGCTGGATACCGGATCCCAGATAACATCAATCCCACATGTTCTATATAAAAGGTACTGGGCTGATTCAGACATTGATAGTGGTCCATCAGACTTTAAAATGAACGTATGGGCTAGTAAAGGACAATTAATACCACAGATTGGGTTCAGAGAAATGACCATTCAGATTGGAAAGGTAGAATTGCAGAACCAGGGTATTATAATTATAGATGTTGACCGGCGAGATCGAGAGCCAGTGATGTTACTAGGAATGAATGTAATTGAAAAATGTTTTTCCGAGGTAATTACTGTTTTGCAGCAAATCGCCGAGACTGCCGGAACCAGACAGCAGAGGCTTTTGCACAAAGAAATAAAAGCTCTGATGTTGAAGCAGCAGGTAGAAATCTCTGGAGGTGAGATCGGCAGTGTGCGAGTAAATGATCCAATACCCATTGTAATACCTCCCAAAACTAAAATGTTAGTCTGGTGTAGAGCCGCAATAGGCATTAAAGGGCGAGACTATCAAGCCCTGGTAGAACCTGTGTACTCAGACAGTAGACCCACTATACTAACAGCCAGAGGGGTAGTTAAAGTACACCGGAGAAGAGTGCCATTACACCTACTAAACTGTGGAGATGATGAGATCACATTACCAAAGTATGCAACCATGGCTAAGTTATACATGGTTGATAATAACAACATCACAGCCATCGAGCCCTTGAACCCGTCAAGTCAGGCGGATGACAATGGCTCAAGAGAGAAGCTGGAGGATTGGTGCCAAAAGTTACATGTGGGTACCAGTTCTACACCTTCCCATCAAAAGCATGGAGTATACCGGGTAGTGAAAGAATATGAGCAGATATTCAGCAAGCACCCATTAGACTTTGGGCAAATCATAGGGGTAGAGCACACTATACCCACAGGTAACCATCAACCTATAAAAGAGAGGTATAGACCACTACCACCCGCTCACTACCAAACCACCAAAGACATGCTCAGAGAAATTAAATATGCAGGGGTAATACGAGCAGTTGTAGCCCCTGGGCAGCACCTCTAGTGTTAGTTAAAAAGAAGGATGGGAGGGGCGTGGCTTAGCCGGGCATGTGAGCGGACGTGCCAGGGAGAGCTCCCGCCGAGCCTTTACTATTATCCTTATCGGTGCTATTCCTTCTTGCACCGGAGAGACCCCATCAGTGAGGGGAACCTGCCCTGCACCCGGAGCTCACTCCCGGAGCCGCCGCTGAGGCCTCATGACCCGCAGACGCCAGCAGGACGCGGGAGCTGGTGGAGGGAGCGGGACGCAAGATGGCGCTGCCGCGCGCATGGAGGCCGAGAAGGAGAACGCGGCCTGCCGGAGGCGCATGGCGGCGGCGGCGAAGCTGCAGCAATTCGCCCATGGCGGTGATGTAGCTGAGGTGGGTGAGGAGGAACATGATGGCCGGGAGGAGGAGGATGGATGTGGATCCGGGGGTGGCATGGAGGTGAGCAGAGAGGCTGCAGCAAGGGAGGATGAGATGGTGCAACAGCAGCAGGGACAGGAAACACCAGAGGAGCCCACAATGAAGGACTTATTTTCCCTAATATCATCCATGAAGTCCACCCTGAACACTGTGGCCACTAATGTACAGGGCCTGCAAGGAGAGATTGCTGCTATTAAGGGGACATTAAAGAAGTCTGATATCAGGATGACTGAAATGGAGGGCAGAGTCAGTGCTATAGAGGACAGAGTGCAGCAGCTGCAAAGATCTGATTCCAGAAAGGATAAACTGCTGGCTGAAACTATAGCAAAAAACGATGATCTGGAAAACAGATCTAGAAGGAATAATTTAAGGATAGTGGGGTTCCCTGAAAAAGCAGAGGGGAGGGATCCCACTGCCTTCATAGAACAATGGGTGAAAGATAAGATTGGTGAATCATCACTGACCAAGGTGTATGCTGTTGAACGGGCTCATAGGGTTCCAATGCAGCCCCGACCACCAGGATCAGAGCCACGTACTATCCTAGCCCGGATTCTAAATTACAGGGACAGAGACATTATACTGAGTAAGGCACGAGACGCAGAGGATATGTCATATAACGGTCAGGACATTGCGATTTACCCGGATTATTCGCCCACAGTGCAGAGACAGAGGAAGCAATTTACTACTGTGAAGAAGAGATTGTGAGACATGGGATTACAGTATGCTATGTTCTTCCCAGCCAAACTGCGGGTGGAGGCCATGGGGAAAGCGCAGTTTTTTCTTTCACCGGAGGATGCGAATACTTGGTTGGACACAAATTCTAAGCGTCTAAGAGCTCACGACCGGACTGTGAGTCATGACTGAACTCTCTGCTCGAGACGAGTGAGCTGGTTTATCTGTTGGAAACTGCTTGTGATGCCTCTGGGAGATCTACGTGTCTTTGTGGCTATATTCTATATGTGACTTTATTTCTTTACATATAACCCCTTTCTTTTTTTTTTTCTTTTTTCTTTTTATTATTATTATATTGCACTTATTTTTTCCCCTCTTTGGGTGAACTTTATACTGATGTAGGATCCTTAAGGGGATGGGCCGTCCAATATGCTTGCATATTTGGCATAGGCGTGCAATGTGGCCCAAATGTTTAGTCTTGTTTGTTGTTCTCTTTCTCTCCTTCTAGGTGACCTACGGGATTGTTGTTATGATGATAAGCACTGTATTTTATAGATGTGGAGAGATGGGAATCCATCTAGGGGTGATTATTGTTAATGGGGAGGGAGGATATGTTTAGAATTACCGATGTTACTTTAAAATAATTTTATATAAGGTTCATTAAGGCGGGAGTAAGGCGACAGGGAGAGGTACAGATGCTTCCGGCTGAGATCTGGAGACCCGCGTCACAAGGGAGTGACGCTTGGTTTTGGTTACTAGGGAGGTTGGCAGAGGGGGGGGGGGGGGGGGGGGAGTACAGGGAGTTGGAAAAGGGAAGGGGCCAAGCGGTGGAGAAATTACAATAGACTATTGCACTGGCTTGACTTCAGACTAACTGATGGCATTTAGTAAAGTGCTAAGCTGGAATGTGAGAGGGTTATCTGACGCTACCAAGAGGGCCGCAGTATTTCAATATATCCTGGATCAGAAGCCCGCAATTATCTGCCTACTAGAAACTCATATGGTAGAAGATAAACTAGACCTTCTGCGGAAAAGATGGCTACAGGAATCTTATCATTCCACATATTCTACGTACTCCAGAGGAGTCTCTGTGCTGATACCTAGAACGACTAAATATGAGGAGGTTAAGACGCGCATTGATGGGGATGGGCAATATATCATTGTGATTTGTAGACTTCAAGGGTGCTTGATAGCGGTGGTGGCGTTGTATATTCCGCCGCCATATTCCAGTGGAAAGATTAAAGAGATTATGGAGTGGCTGGGACACATGGGAGATATACCGATGCTTCTGGTGGGTGATCTGAATAATGTACAGGATGAGTATTGGGACAGGTTCCGAAGTAGTAATCACAGAACTAGTGGACGTAGCACACCCTTTGGGTTACTCCTTGGAGAATTGGGACTCAGGGATGTTTGGAGGGTACGGAATCCTGAGGTGAGATGCTATTCTTGCTATTCGACTACCTATAATACTCTCTCACGCATTGACATGGCTTTAGGGAACGACCGCATGGATGAACTGGTCTTGACTGTGGAGTATCTTCCCAGGGTCCTCTCTGACCATAAACCGATATGTGTGTCCGTAAAAATGGGGGAACAATTGACGGGGAACAGATTACACTGGAAGCTACATCCAATGTGGCTACAATCTATTGATACGGAGCAAATAGAACGACTGACTAGGGAATTTTTTGAGTTTAATGCTGGGTCCGCTGCGCCATCAGTAGTTTGGGATACTATGAAAGCCTATTTGAGGGGAATACTGTCTAAAGAGGTTAACATGCGTAAATCCAAGACGAGATTAGAAGAAGAGATAAAAGTGAAAAAGGTGAAGGAGGCGGAAGAGGCCTTACTAATGGGAGGGGACAGTAGCCTTAAGTCCGGATTGCGTGATGCCCAGGCGGATTTAGATGCATTTCTGCTTGATAAACCACTTAAGCGGAATGAGTTTAGACGTATGGCGTTTTTTGCTGAGGGAGAGGCGGTTGGTCATCTATTGTCCCTGGTGGCTTCGGCACAGAGGAACACCCCATTTGTCTACTTACTAACTGACTCTGATGGAGTCAAAATAACGAACTCAGCTGGCATTGGGGAAGTGTTTCGGAAATTCTATGAAGCACTATATTCCTCTGGGGCGGAGGTTGACACGGACGGGATGGAGGACTACTTGAAAGGTCTGAACCTGCCGAGGTTATCTGAAGGAGACAGGGCTATGCTGGAAGCATCAATAACGAGCGAGGAACTTAGTGTGGCATTGTCATCCATGGCTAATGATAAGGCACCAGGGGCTAATGGGTTGCCGGTTGAACTTTATAAAAGACTTGAGGAGGTACTGTTACCCAAGTTGCTGGAAGTACTGGAATGTTCTAGGGAGGACGGGATACTACCAAGGTCCATGAGGGAGGCGACGATTGTGGTATTGCCAAAGGAGGGCAAAGACCCTGGGTTGCCAGATTCTTACAGGCCGATTTCCCTGCTACCCGTTGATGTTAAAATTCTTGCAAAAGCATTGGCCAATAGATTGACGGGGGTGATAAGCTCCTTAGTGCATCCGGATCAGTCTGGGTTTATGCCTAGTAGATCTACTGCAATAAACCTACGGAGACTGTTTTTGAACCTACAACTGCCAGCTGACAACACGGGTAGGAGGGTGGTAGCCTCGTTGGATGCTCAAAAGGCATTTGACTGTGTGAGCTGGCAATTCCTGTGGAAAGTGTTGGATGCCATGGGATTTGGCCCAGGTTTTGTATCGTGGATACGATTACTATATACCCAACCAGAGGCCAGAGTAAGAGTTAATGGGGAACTTTTTGGGCCGATCATGCTACAAAGGGGCACTCGACAGGGATGCCCGCTTTCCCCACTGCTGTTTGCTCTCGTTGTGGAACCACTTGCGGAAAAATTGAGAAGGGATACGGAAGTGGTTGGCTTCCGATATGGTAGGGTGGAGGAAAGAATAGCAATGTATGCAGATGATATTCTATTATTTCTGCAGGACTCGGGTGCTTCCATGACGAGAGCCATGTGGCTGATTGAACAATATGGTTATATGTCTGGGCTTAAGATCAACTGGAACAAATCTACCCTGTTTCCGGTGGATGAAGGGGATTTGGCAGTGGTGGAAAGCGGGGGCCTCAAAGTGGTGGATAGGTTCAAATATCTGGGAATATGGGTGTCAATTCCCGTTACAAAGTATTTGGATTTAAATCTGGGACCGGTACTAGAGGTTATTAAAGATAAGATGAAGGCGTGGAATAGGCTACACCTGTCTGTGGTGGGAAGGGTAAACTTAATAAAGATGGTGCTGATGCCTAAGTTACTGTATGTTTTCCATAATTCCACAGTCTAGGTTTAAATATATCAACTCGTTGTTCCGTGGGTTAATTTGGGGTAAGAGGTTGGCGAGGCTGAGATTGGAACTCCTGCAGCGACCTAAAGACGAGGGTGGACTGGCCCTACCAAATCCCTATCTATACTATGTAGCGGCGCAGTCTCAACATATGAGAGGATGGACGCAAAAAGCGGCTCAGCCTTCTATTCAAAAGGTTATGGAGGAGGTGACTAATAGGTGCCCGTTAATATTTGGGGTGGAAGATGGGACATTTCAAACACTGGGGAAACAATGCCCGACTATTCGGCTAATACATGTCATCTGGGATAAATTGAAGAAGCTCAGAGGGGTGGAAGGATTGACGGACTATTCCCCGCTATGGCATAATTCCAACCTTCCGGAGATAGAAAAGCTGGGATGCCTGGGGGAGTGGAGAGACCGGGGCATAGTCTTAGCAAAACAAGTCCTGGATGGACAGACGCTTAGACCATTCTCGAGACTACGGGAAGAATTTGGGCTGAGAGAGACAGAGATATTTCAGTACTTGCAAATGAGGCACGCTGTAAGAGCACAAACAAAACAGAGGGTACTGACGATCCAGACGGATCTTGTACTGGATTATGTGTGTGAAGGAGGTCCCACGAAAGGAGTAATTGCAACCACATATCGGGACATTATGCACACCTTCTTGTTACAACATCCGTCTAATGCTAAGCTGAGATGGGAACAGGAAGTTGGGACAATAGAAGATGATCAATGGGATTCTATTTTAGAGTGGGTACCAAAACAATCAATATGTGAACCAGGCAGGCTATCTCAACTTTATGTCTTATACAGGGTGTACCGTACCCCAGAATTCTTACATAAGATACATTTAAAATCTAATGCTGAGTGTCCCAGGTGTCGGGGGGAACCGGCGGACCTACTCCATATGTTGTGGTATTGCCCAAAATTGAGTGGTTATTGGTTAAGAGTGTTACACAGAGTGGAGGGGGCGTATAGTTGTGTAGTGCCTAGGGACCCGAAAGTGTGCATATTAGGGTATGTGGATGAAATCCAGACAGAGGAATCTTCAAAGACGGCCATAGCCAGGCTACTTTATATAGCACGAAAGTTGGTCGCTCGGCATTGGATTGATGCAGAACCACCATCGAGACAGGAATTTATGGAACGAGCAAAATATGTTTCTCTTATGGAAAGAGGGGTATACCGGAAAAGGGGTAAACTAGACTGTTATGAGAGAATTTGGTCACCATGGCTCACCTACGGGAGGGGATAGAGTTTCTACTTGGGGGGCAGTGTCTTCTATATAATGGGATAGAGGGGAGTGAGTTGAAGTCTGTATTTGTTTCAAATATACGTGTAACACGGTATCACCGCTTGGCTCAAAGGGGGCGGGGTGGGAGATATTGGGGGGAGGGATTGGGAGTTCACGGGTTTGTACTGTTTATGGAAAATAAAGGGGAACATTATTGAGATAAACGTTAATGAAAGCACTGTGAAATAACATGTTGGAATTTTTGTCAATAAAAATATATTTGATTTAAAAAAAAAAGAAGGATGGGACCATGAGAATGTGCGTAGATTACCGGCAGATTAACCGCATCACACATAAGGACGCATACCCATTACCTAGGATTGAGGAGTCATTAGCTGCATTAAAATCTGCTAACTACTTTTCTACCCTTTATCTGACTAGTGGGTACTGGCAGGTTCCTGTGGCCGAGGCTGACAAGGAGAAGACAGCGTTTACTATGCCGATGGGCCTCTGCGAGTTCAATTGTATGCCGTTCGGACTCTGCAACGCACCCGGTACCTTCCAACGCCTGATGGAGAGCTGCCTAGGACACAAGAACTTTGAAACTGTCCTCCTGTACCTAGATGATGTCATAGTCTACTCCAAGACGTATGAGCAACATCTACAAGACTTAGCAGAAGTGTTTGAAGCCTTATCCAAATATGGCATGAAAATCAAGCCATCTAAGTGTCACCTTCTCAAACCAAAAATACAGTACCTGGGACATGTCGTGAGTTCAGAGGGAGTAGCACCGGATCCTGATAAAGTCACAGTGATAAGGGATTGGCCAAGACCTACAAATGTGAAAGAAGTGAGGCAATTCCTGGGCCTGGTAGGCTATTATAGAAGATTTATCAGTGGATTCACGAAGCTAGCAGCTCCTCTACAAGACATCCTGGTAGGACAATCAAGAAAGTCTGCAACCCATAACCCTCCTTTCCAGTGGAGTGAAGAGAAGGAAGACTCCTTCAACAAACTGAAGTGTGCATTGACGGGAGAAGAGATTCTGGCATACCCTGATTACTATCAACCATTCATTCTATACACGGATGCCAGCAACGTGGGACTGGGAGCAGTGTTGTCGCAGATGCAAGGAGGCAAAGAAAGAGTTATTGCCTTTGCAAGTAGGAAGATCTGGCCTACAGAAAGAAATCCCGAGAACTACAGCTCCTTCAAGTTAGAACTACTGGCAGTAGTTTGGGCTGTAACTGAACGTTTTAAGCATTACTTGGCGGGTGCAGAATTCACCATCTATACGGATAACAACCCGTTGACCCACCTGGATACAGCAAAATTAGGTGCATTGGAGCAGCGATGGATAGCCCGGCTGTCTAACTACAATTTTGTCATCAAATAGAGGGCAGGCCGCAAGAACGGGAACGCATATGCCTTATCCTGGATGCCGCACCTGAGAGACGTGGAAGAGGAAACGGAAGAGTTTGAAGAGATTGAACTACTGGCCTTCCATCGTTCAAAGGTAGACAAGTATCAACCCGGCATCTACCAAAGAGAACAACAGTCAAGTCTTAACCCGTTAGCACACCATGGATGGGCTGATACCCAAGATAGTGATCCAGCTGTGAAGCTAGTGAAAGAACTGCTTACACAACAAGGTTTGTACCCTAACCAGAACGCCCCAGCTGAGACCCAACAACTCTGGAAAGAAAGAGGCAAGTTGTTCCTATATCAAGGGAAGCTCTGCAGAAGGCATACCAATCCCAAAACACATGAATTAGTCTGGCAGATAATCGTACCCAAGCGAGACGTTAAAATGGTCTTAGAAGCCTACCACGACGGTGCAGGTCATTTCGGATGGAAGAAGTTGGAAGTGCTCCTGAGAGAGAGATTCTATTGGGTTGGCATGAGAAAATCAATTGAAGATTGGTGTAGAAAATGTGGCCCGTGCAACCTCAGAAGAAGAGATCAGCAGAGAGCCCCACTCCAGTCCATAGTAACCAAGCAACCACTAGAGTTAGTTCCAATAAACCACGTCAAGTTGTCACCAAGCCGGTCAGGCTATGTCTATGCCTTAACCATCTTGGACCATTACTCACACTTCTTAGTGGTGATACCCGTCAAAGGTCTGACAGCGAAGACGGCAGCAAAAGCATTCCAGACGCATTTCTGTAGACCGCATGGTTACCCGGAACAAGTCCTTGCAGATCAAGGTCCAGCCTTTGAATCAGAAATTTTCCAAGAATTCTGAAATATGTACGACTGTAAGAAGATCCGCACGACAGCGTACCATCCGAAACAAATGGCTTATGCGAGAAGATGAACCATATTGTAATTGACCTGTTAAAAACATTACCAGAGTCTGAGAGAAATCAGTGGCCAGATAAATTACCCGATTTGGTAGACTTATACAACCATGTTCCAGTGAGTTCTACAAACTGCACCCCAGCTTATTTTATGCGTGCAAGACCCGGCAAGTTACCAATTGACTTAGATATGGGAATTCTGAAACCAGACACAGAAGTTGAAGAAACCAGTTGGGATACCCTACGTCAGCAACAGTATCGCTTAGTACAAGAGTGCGTAGAGAAAAATCTTCAGCAAGCTAGAGCAAGACAAGAGAGAACCTATAACCAAAGTGCTCAAACAACTCCATTACAACCCGGTGAACAAGTTCTCAAAAGAAAGAGACGCACTAACAAATTGGATAATCAGTGGGAAACCATCCCATACACAGTCTTACCATCCAATTTAGACAATGCTAAAATATGTCTAATAAGCAAAGATGAAGGAAGAACTTCAGTACTTGTGTCCAGAAACCATCTCAAACCGTGTCCTGAAACTCTGAAGACACCAGAAGTAAAATTGCCCGTACAGGTCCAACCTGTCTAAGAGAAAGAAGATGATGTATTTCATACGGTGCTTGGAGATTTCCCCAAAACATGGCCAAATTATCACGGAGCAGTGGTAGTCCCAATGATTGCTTTCCCTCCAATGGTGGAACCAACGCCAGAACCCGTGTTACCAGAAGAAGACCCAAGTCCTGAAGAACTGGAAGTAGAACCCGTAGAGGAAGAATCAATTCCTGGTCCCAGTGAGCTTGCCAGTCCTACAGTCAGATCTTCATCTTCTATAGTACCAAACACTACAAGTAGGTACATGCCCACCAGCACCAATAGGTTACATGCAAGTAGTAAACCTGTTTTACGCAGATCAGAGCGTAGTACCAGAGGGCGGTTACCAGCTAGGTACCGGGATTAAAAGGTCAAATTAACTGTAAAATGTAAATATGTTTGTGTTAATATAAATTAAACTCGGTAGATAGTGTCCAAGAGGGTGGAGGAACTGGATTAACCCCCATGTACATTAAGTTAGGGAAAGAAAGTGCCTGGGGGTGGTGTAGAGAATCCAGGCCTCCTAAGCAAATACGCCCGTGGACAAATGTACATAGTTAATGCAATGTTAAAAAAGCCCAGTACCTACAGAGACTATCCTGTATGAACTTCTTGCATATTCTTCAAACTTTTTCCTTTTATTTTATTTTTTATGGACCATACTACAACGGACTGGTTGTGGTATAAACTCTCTTGTATATATTCATCAGCCCGGAGGCAAAAGACTAAACCTCCGGAAGGACTGCTTTTTTGAATTTTTGGACTGTTTTGTAATTTTTACTTTTAAGTCTTTGTAAATATTAATTGTATTAATTGTTTGTTTCTTTATTGTTCCACAGTCCCGGAGTACTGTCTTTAACTAAGGGGGAATGTGGCACCCCAAGGGTTAATGTGCCACAGAAACATCAACACAGGTTTACTCCCCACACAACACGACAATAGAAAGTGGGAGGAGCTTAGGTGGCACCTGCACTAGTGGGAGGAGCTAAAGTTGTTTACCACAGAGCAGGAGTGACAGTTAGTCAGTTAAGTTTAGTCTGGAGGAGAGTCATGTGGCAGTGGAGGTCCTGAGAGGTCTTAGGAAAGGAGTCAGAGGAACAGAGGAACATACCCGGGTCAAGTAGTTACCCTAAACTCAGCCCCGGAGATGCGCTTAGGACGGATACCGGATCCGAGGCTGTGCCTGAGACAGACAGGACAGTAAACACCGGGATAGTGAGGGTTCACCATCTTCACTGTACCATAGCAAAGCAACACGGAGGGGTCAGTGACAGAAAGGACTCAAGTTGCCCAGCAGATTGGTACCCGTGGGAAGAGACAGGGCCAGCAGTTCAGCTACAAGCAGCAGCAGGGCCACACAAAGCGCATAAGTAGGAAGCCAAGGACCCGGTCAGGGTGGGAGCAACCCGGTACAGACTCCGTGGACAATACTGTGTTATACCATCTGCAAGTAAAGACTTTGAAAACTACAGAAACCGTGAGTGTGTGTGATCCTTATGCTAAAGCCCATTTTACCTCATAAACTGCCATTGCCTCCACTCTCATCATCTCTACTGCTACCCCTACTCTCCTGCAGCATCAATAACCACCATCACAGACTTTCACTACTACTATCATCCCTGCCCCGGGGAACCCAGTTCTACCCACTGGAACTATTTCATCCAAGCTGCTACCCCATCATCCCCGGAGGTTCTGCAGCAGCGGCGGCCCCATCACTGGCAGGATATAGTGGGTGGCGTCACGACTGACAAATCCCCTGTAAATAACCCCCATTTTATTGTGCGGGCCCAGGACACGGTCCGGACCAGGACCGCCGTGACATCCCCCATCAGCACCCCGGTCCGTCACCGAGTACCCTGTCCCAGTGGGCTCCACACATACTTACTCTATAACTGTCAAAGTTCTACTGTTATTAACATCGGCACAAAAACAGTAAACCGAGAGGTTTATGGCATGGGTTTCCATGTCTGATCAGCTGTATGCAAGTGTTACATCACCAACCGCAATTCCATGTATCAGCTAAAGAAATGTAAAGTCCTTACCACAAGATACTGGACTATGGAGCATTGGATACATGTTCTGGAGTATGACAAACCACACTTCTATATTTGATTGACGAGTCTGGGTTTACTAAATGCCAGGAGAACGTTACCTACATGACTGTATTCTGCCACCAACTGTAAAGTTTGGAGGAGGAGAGATAATGCTCTAGGGATGTTTTCATATAATTCAAGAGAAGGGAAATCTTAATGCTTCAGCCTAAAAGACATTTTGGATAATTGTATACTTCCAAATCCGTGGAAAGAGTTTGGGTAAGGCCTTATTTTGTTCCAGCATGACTGTTTACAAAGCAAGGTCCATAAAGGCTTGGTTTGGCTGAGACTGATGTGGAAGAACTGGTCCACACAGAGCCCTGCCCACAACCCCATCCAACAACTTTGGTATGAACTAGAATGAAGACTGCAAACAACAGCAACAATTCAATATCAATGTCTGACCCTACAAATGCTCTTCTGGATAAATGGGCAAAATTTCCTACAGTCACACTGTAAAATCTTGTAGGAAGCCTTCCCAAAAGAAAGTGTAGTCTCCCCCAGAGGAAGCCTAATGCGAAACGCACGTTGGGATCTGCGCACATCTCCCACTACAGGGTATAATGGGTATATAGGCATGTGCACCCTTTCCTAATACTAGATGTGTGATCTTCGATCACATCAGGGATTTAAAGGACCAGCTACGTGCTATTTATATGACAAAAATCGTAGATACCGGGCACTATTGGGATTTTTATATTTGGAGTTTCCCCATATACCAGTCGTCTAGGCGAGGTGAGACGGCTATACACCTGGGTGTGCTCACTCAAGTCAGTGCTTAATCAAACAGTCCAGAAAATAACGGGCACTCACCCAAATGGTGTTTCTCAGGATTTTATTCCTTTTTCAGCGTCCCATATGGGACTCCATACATTGCAAGGGAGGGGGGGACGTGGAGGGATGCCGGACGGCAGCAGATGATCGGACCAGCAGAAGTGCCACTTGGCACGAAAAGGGCCATCGTCCGGCATCCCTCCACGTCCCCCCCTCCCTTTCAGCAGATGATCGGACCACCAGAAGTGCCACTCAGGTCACGAAACGGGCCATCGTCCGGCATCCCTCCACGTCCCCCCATCCCTTTCAGCAGATGATCGGACCACAAGAAGTGCCACTCAGGTCACGAAACGGGCTGTCGTCCGGCATCCCTCCACGTCCCCCCCTCCCTTTCAGCAGATGATCGGACCACCAGAAGTGCCACTCAGGTCACGAAACGGGCTGTCGTCCGGCATCCCTCCATGTCCCCCCCTCCCTTGCAATGTATGGAATCCCGTATGGAACCCTGAAAAAGGAATAAAATCCTGAGAAACACCATTTGGGTGAGTGCTCTTTATTTTCTGAACTCTTCTATTTATATAATGCATGCCTTATACTTTATTACCTCAGCTGATCACTTAGTAGTCTGTATATGAATGTGGATATACAGTGCCTACAAGTAGTATTCAACCCCCTGCAGATTTAGCTGGTTGACACATGCGGAATTAACTTGGCATTGTGACATTTGGACTGTAGATCTGCCTGGAAGTGGGAAATGCAGTGCCACAAAAAAACATTTTTTTTTTTTTTTTTTTTAAAGCGTTAAAAGTTAATTCAGAGGGTCATTTATTATTCAACCCCTCAAACCACCAGAATTCTGTTTGGTCCCCCTAACGTATTAAGAAGTAGTTCAGGCACAAATAACAATGAGCTTCACATATGTGGATTAATTATCTCTTTTGCCAGCCCTTTCTGACTATTTAAGACCCTCCCCAAACTTGTGAACAGCACTCATACTTGGTCAACATGGGAAAGACAAAGGAGCATTCCAAGGCCATCAGAGACAAGATCGTGGAGGGTCACAAGGCTGGCAAGGGGTACAAAACCCTTTCCAAGGAGTTGGGCCTACCTGTCTCCACTGTTGGGAGCATCATCCGGAAGTGGAAGGCTTATGGAACTACTGTTAGCCTTCCACTGCCTGGACAGCCTTTGAAAGTTTCCTCCCGTGCCGAGGCCAGGCTTGTCCGAAGAGTCAAGGCTAACCCAAGGACAACAAGGAAGGAGCTCCGGGAAGATCTCATGGCAGTGGGGACATTGGTTTCAGTCAATACCATAAGTAACGTACTCCACCGCAATGGTCTCCGTTCCAGACGAGCCCGTAAGGTTCCTTTACTTTCAAAGCGTCATGTCAAGGCTCATCTACAGTTTGCTCATGATCACTTGGAGGACTCTGAGACAGACTGGTTCAAGGTTCTATGGTCTGATGAGACCAAGATCGAGATCTTTGGTGCCAACTACACACGTGACGTTTGGAGACTGGATGGCACAGCATACGACCCCAAGAATACCATCCCTACAGTCAAGCATGGTGGTGGCAGCATCATGCTGTGGGGCTGTTTCTCAGCCAAGGGGCCTGGCCATCTGGTCCGCATCCATGGGAAGATGGATAGCACGGCCTACCTGGAGATTTTGGCCAAGAACCTCCGCTCCTCCATCAAGGATCTTAAGATGGGTCGTAATTTCATCTTCCAACAAGAGAACGACCCAAAGCACACAGCCAAGAAAACCAAGGCCTGGTTCAAGAGGGAAAAAATCAAGGTGTTGGAGTGGCCTATTCAGTCTCCTGACCTTAACCCAATTGAAAACTTGTGGAAGGAGCTCAAGATTAAAGTCCACATGAGACACCCAAAGAACCTAGATAACTTGGAGAAGATCTGCATGGAGGAGTGGGCCAAGATAACTCCAGAGACATGTGCCGGCCTGATCAGGTCTTATAAAAGACGATTATTAGCTGTAATTGCAAACAAGGGTTATTCCACAAAATATTAAACATAAGGGTTGAATATTAATTGACCCACACTTTTGTGTTTAAAATTTATAAAAATTCAACTGAGCAACATAACTTTTTGGTTTGTAAGATTTATGCTTCTGTTAATAAATCCTACTCTCGTTTGCAGTTTGAAGGCTCTAACTTATTGGCATCTTATCAAACCAGCTAAATCTGCAGGGGGTTGAATACTACTTGTAGGCACTGTATACAGTGTTGGCCAAAAGTATTGACACCCCTGCAATTCTGTCAGATAATCCTCAGTTTCTTCCTGAAAATGATTGCAATCACACATTCTTTGCTATTATTATCTTCATTTAATTTGTCTTCAATGAAAAAAACACAAAAGAGAATGAAGCAAAAAGCAAAACATTTATCATTTCACACAAAACTCCAAAAATGGGCCAGACAAAAGTATTGGCACCCTCAGCCTAATACTTGGTTGCACAACCTTTAACCAAAATAACTGCGACCAACCGCTTCTGGTAACCATCAATAAGTTTCTTACAATGCTCTGCTGGAATTTTACACCATTCTTCTTTGGCAAACTGCTCCACGTCCCTGATATGTGAAGGGTGTCTTCTCCAAACTGCCATTTTTGGATCTCTCCACAGGTGTTCTATGGGATTCAGGTCTAGACTCATTGCTGGCCACCTTAGAAGTCTCCAGTGCTTTCTCTCAAACCATTTTCTAGTGCTTTTTGAAGTGTGTTTTGGGTCATTGTCCTGCTGGAAGACCCATGACCTCTGAGGGAGACCCAGCTTTCTCACACTGGGCCCTACATTATGCTGCAAAATTTGTTGGAGTCTTCAGACTTCATAATGCCATGCACACGGTCAAGCAGTCCAGTACCAGAGGCAGCAAAGCAACCCTGAAACATCAGGGAACCTCCGCCATGTTTGACTGTAGGGACCGTGTTCTTTTCTTTGAATGTCTCTTTTTTTCTCCTGTAAACTCTATGTTGATGCCTTTGCCCAAAAAGAGAGAACATTATTCCAAAACATTTTAGGCTTTCTCAGGTAAGTTTTGGCAAACTCCAGCCTGGCTTTTTTATGTCTCGGGGTAAGAAGTGGGGTCTTCCTGGGTCTCCTACCATACAGTCCCTTTTCATTCAGACGCTGACGGATAGTACGGGTTGACACTGTTGTACCATTGGATTGCAGGGCAGCTTGAACTTGTTTGGACGTTAGTCGAGGTTCTCCATCCACGATCCACACAATCTTGCGTTGAAATCTCTTGTCAATTTTTCTTTTCCGTCCACATCTAGGGAGGTTAGCCACAGTGCCATGGACACAGGAACATTCAGGTCTTTGGAGATGGAATTGTAGCCTTGAGATTGCTCATGCTTCCTCACAATTTGGTTTCTCAAGTCCTCAGACAGTTCTTTGGTCTTCTTTCTTTTCTCCATACTCAATGTGGTACACACTAGGACACAGGACAGAGGTTGAGTCAACTTTAATTAATCCATGTCAACTGCAAGTGTGATTTAGTTATTGCCAACACCTGTTAGGTGCCACAGGTAAGTTACAGGTGCTGTTAATTACACAAATTAGAGAAGCATCACATGATTTTTCTAAGGGTGCCAATACTTTTGTCCACCCCCTTTTTTATGTTTGGTGTGGAATTATATCCAATTTGGCTTTAGGGCAATTCTTTTTGTGTTTTTTTCATTGAAGACAAATTAAATGAAGATAATAATACCAAATAATTTGTGTTTTCAATCATTTTCAGGAACGAACTGAGTATTATCTGACAGAATGGCAGGGGTGTCAATACTTTTGGCCAACACTGTATATATATATATATATATATATATATATATATATATATATATATATATATATATATATTATATGCAGTAGAGAAGAAAATACCAGGCACCTACCGGATTCAGGCTTAGATGTCTTCCTTGGCTTGAGGAAAGCAATCCTGGGTCAGGGTGCCTCTCGAAGCACGGTTTTGCACGCCATTGTGGGAGAAATCCAAATATCTATGAAAGAAAAAGCCAGGTGGCACTCACCGAATTTCTAAGATCCTTTTATTCGTCCAGTGATTCGCAAGACATAATCAAGCGGGGAGAGGGATTGGGGAGCAAGGACGACGGCTGCCGTTTTGCGGAGCAGTGCCGCTTCAACGGGTCCAGTTCCCAGTGGCGTAACTACTGCGGTCGTGGCTGAGACCGAGCCCGTCCCCTGCTTCCAGCCACCCGCCGCGACTGCGATAGCATTGGCCCGAGGACGAGGAGAGGAGGGAGGACGGGAAGTGAGAAAAGCCTCACCTCTTGCAGCTGTGCCCGCCCCTCCTCTCCTCTTAACTGCGCAGAAGCTGGCAGACCGCGGGAGTCACTAGTTGTCAGGCACTCACGCTAGCACCACCCCCCCCCCACACCCTTGCTCATCAGCTCTGCTCAGCAGCATTACAAAATTTTCTACGAGCACCAGCCCCGGAGTAATTCCTGCACCGGGGCCCGCGGCAATGAAGTTACGCCACTGCCAGTTCCCATTCTTAGTATCTTTGCAGCACAGAAAATTTTAAAAATCTTAATACTTCTTGGACTGGTGGCATTTCTGCAATATCGGTGCTGTCTCTCTACCACCAGTCACTGTATTCACAGCGCTGACATTGGGAGGAACAGCATCAAACTTGGGAGTATTACATTTTTTTTTTTGTTCTGTCCGGCAATATGGCGGTGTGTGACGGTACATTTAACTGACTGGGCGATTCTAAGGTGAGAGATTGCTGGTGGAGCGCCGCCTGATTGCCCTGCACTGCGATTTCAGCGGATCGTGCCCATGTGACAGGGCGATAGCGACATACACAGCGATCCTGAAATAAATCCCGTAGGCGTCCTTGGATGGGTTTTTTTCGCACCACATATGCGACGATTGGTGGGTGATACTGCATTCCGATGTGCCTTATTTGATGACCTGTGCGTTCACGCAAGGCTGACCAATGGGAACGCAGTTCCATCCACCAATCACAGTGATGGGGGCACGGTGAAACACACTGTAGCATGCAACAAGCTTCTTCTGAGGGGAAAAGAACAGGAACTGGGCCACCTATTGGATGTAGCAATCCTGAAAGTCAATATTATTATTATTATAGCGCCATTTATTCCATGGCACTTTACATGTAAAAAGAGTCATACATAGATAAGTACAATATTCATAGACAATACAAGGCACAGACAGGTACAGGGTGAGAGGGGACCCTGCCCACTAGGTCTCACAGTCTACAAGGGATGGATGAGGATACAGTAGGTGAGAGAGGACCTTCCCGCAAGGCTCACAATCTACAAGGGATGGGTGAGGGTACACTAGGAGAGGGTAGAGTTGGTTGTGCGACAGTTTGGTGGACTGAGGCTCACTGCAGATAATAAGCTTGTCAGAAAAGGTGGGTCTTCAGGTGGATCAATATGAACTCTTTAAAGGGACTTTCCACATGACATGATTAGAAGCCAGACCAAACACTCCATTAACTAACATGTGTTTTAAGGGGAAAGAGAAAAGCTGATTGGCTGGCAATCAATCATTCAATGGTTGATATGGTGAACTTAAGTTTACCAGGAGCTTCCTGGGTAACAGTTGATACGCCCCCCAGGGCCGTGGGGTACTCTGAACTGGGCAACAGTTTTGCTGGGAAGTTACAGCGATTGAGACCCGTCTCCGTGACCCTGGCAGTGTCAATAAAACTTCGAGGGATAGAGTTTTTGGGGATAGTTGTTGTGACACCACCCGTGGTAGCAATACCTGTGGTATCGATGGCCGATGCTGCGGTGCGGGACCTCTGGGGATGATGGGATTGCAGCTTTGGTGGTTTCACTCCCCACAGGTGGAGCGGTTCCCCAGGGCAACCGGGGAGATGTTAGGTGATGGAAGGTCGGTGGGGCTGTTCTGGCAGGAGAGGGGAATAATGGCATCTCACAGGCAGGTCTCCAGCGGCCTGTACGTTTTATTAGTCTATTCCTCCCCAGGCGGGAAATTAACAGTCTCACACAAAGTTCTGAGACCTATACCCGATTTACTTAGCTTTTACTTTGGTGGCACCACAGGATACTGTTCTTGCACAATCTTAGTCCGGATAGTCCTCAGCAACCGGGATAGCTCATCCAAGACACCCTCTTTATGTTCTTTCCTTCACAGGTTGCTCTTTCTCTCTCAGCGCTGCCTGTCCGCCTCTCTCCTGCTCACGCTTCTGCACACAGTGCCCCAATCCAGCAGCCACGGGTCCTCTCGGGTGACCGGTACCAAGTCCCCTGACCCTAGTATGGCTGTCTTCTCTGCGGATGTGTCAGGAGTTGGCCACAGTTCCTCCAAGTCTCAAGGCCTCCGGTTCCATGGTTTGAGCATAGAGTCTCCTCACCACTTTCAGGGCCGGTCCCCTGGTTTTCAACCTGCCCTTCCGTTTCACTCAAATTCGGGCGCACAGATGGATCGCTCACTGCCCGTGCTCTAATGGTACCTTTACACGCCGCTACAGAGGGTTGGAAACAACCGGGTGTCGGAGACAAATGTGCACCGTCTTGCACCGTCAAAACAACCCGAGGTAGCGGCGTGTAAACTAGGTTGTTGCCACCCGTCACTGTCGACACCTGTTTCAGAGCAGTGCTCTAAAACAGGTTGGTTTCAACCCGATGGTAGCGGCGTCTAAATGAGGTACAGGAAGATTTTTTCGTCACCTAGTTAACTCCCTGGGGCGTGACACAGCCTTCGGGAAACCGCCCCCCTTCAGCGATCATTGGTGGCAGCTCCTGCGTTACGATTGGTTGACGCTGCATAGGGCGGCATATTTAAGGAGCTGACCACTCACACTACACAATTGCAATAGCATCATGTATTAGCCAGCCTTCCTGCGCTGGCTGGCCAATCATGATGCTATTGCATTGTCCAATCATCGTACGAGCGTCTCGTAATCTACAACTCTGGCACGCCTCTATGTTGTCCCTGCTGCCCCAGGTCCTCCCATATTACCTCCTGTAGCGGTGTGTAAATGAGGGACGGTGCTCTACAGAAGGTAACTTGCGGCACCCGGCGGTGCCTCCAGAGAAAGATTAAACCTTCTGTAGAGCACTTTGTAGCGGCGTGTAAAGGCAGTATCGGGTAACGTTTGCAACCGTTGGAACGTGCTCGAGCACGTGAGACACCCGGTTGTTTCCAACCTTCTGTAGCGGCATGTAAACGTACCATTAGGGTTCCCTCTGTCCCTCTTGCAGTCTGCTGTTCCGGGATCCAGGATGAGCTCCTCGCTGCTCAAGTTCGTCGGATCCTTATCCTCTCACAACTTCCTCCCGACTGCCTAAACTAACTTCCCACCCTCCATCTTTCTTCCCTCTGTCCCACTGACTGACTGAACCCTCTCTTTATCGGGTCCGCCCGCCGTCCCTGGGACCGGGTGTGTTGGGTGCTTTTGTGGCTGTCTCAGACTTACCATCCAAAGAACTGGAACACCACCCCTGTGGGATGGGTGCAGTACCCCTTTGTGCAGACCAGAACGCAGGGGTGCCACACAATAGATACTCATTCCTCATTTGACCAAATCAGTCACCAATCCTTCATTATGGTCCGAATCACCCATTTCATTTTGACATTTGTCTAATCAGGATGTGATTCTTCATTGGTGAAGGTTAATCCAGTATACAAAGTATGTCATCAATAGTTACTATAAAAAAAAGCAATATCTACACTTATTCATTAATGTAGTAATGAACTATGTTCTTTACCTATGGAGGTTTGAACAAAGGTTTGAGCTGTGGAATGAATTGTGACATAGTCTACAATGTGTCAGCCAGCTCTGATCTGCACTTAAAGAGGACCTGTCACCCCCCCTGCTGCAGGGCCATCTAAATGCTGCACTAAATGCAGCATGTCTGCTGCTTTCAGGGAAGGGGTCCCCCATGTGTCTGTATGCTGTGTACCCCGAGATATAGCCTTAGTAAAACTCACTGTTAGAAGCCATGAGGGCTGTCCCTGGTGCAGGAGTCAGCTTGATTCACTGGGGCCATTCCCTCCCCCTCAGCCTGTCTCTGCAGCCTCCTGCATGGGGAACCCCTTCCCTGAATGCAGCAGACATGATGCATTCAGTGCTGCATTTAGATTGCCATGCAGCAGGGTGGTGCCAGGTCCTCTTTAATACACTGTATTTAAAAGAACCTTGTCAGGTAATTTATGCCCCCAGCCCTATCACTACCTGTCCCTTCAGTTTCCTTCTACATCCCTAAGCCTCCCTGACGTAAATGTGTAGTAAAATGGTTGTAAAAACGCATTTTGTAACGTACATTTCCCCTCCATTGTCTAAACAGGGGGGCGTTCTCCTAGGCTACATGTCTCCCCTCGCTCCGTAATTATCAAACCCCGGTGGGCGTGATAATGTAATACAGAAGCACAGTCTCAGCGTTTTAAATCTATGATCTGCTTCCTGGTATGACACCGGGGCACATCATTTCCGGTCCTGTGCATGGTGGGTGAGTACTTGGTGTACTTGGCAGCTCTGGAGCATGCCCAGTGCACATTCTAAACCGGGCGATTACACCCAATAATCCCCCACAATGCACTGGACTGGAAATTATGTGCCGCGGTGTCATACCTGGAAGCAGCCCACAGATTTGAAACGTGGGACTGCACTTCTGAATTACATTATCACGTCCACCGGGATGTGATAAAAACGTAGCGATGAGAGCCAAGGAGGTTGAGAGAGCGCCCACACATTCCCCATGTGACAAGGGGGGGGGGGGAAATGTAGGTTAGAAACAGCATTTTTACAACCATTATACTTCACATTTAGGTCAGACTTAGGGATGTAGTAGGAAGCTACAGGGACAGGTAGTGATAGGTTTGGGGGCATAAATGACCTGACAGGTTCCCTTTAATTACTGCTGTGTAAATATGGCCAAAATAACAATGTGTAGTGTCCGGCTTTATAATATAAAGTGAGTGAAAAAGCGTTCCTAATGTATCCAGTGATATTGAGCGTGTTTTCATACCATCCTATTTTAGGGATAATAAGCCCGTTGGAATAACTAAGCAAGAAAGGTCCCAACACTCACCAGATGGTGATTTTAATAAATGTTCTAATCTTCAATAATTTTTTATTGAAATTTAAATACAGAAATAAAGTAACATACTTTTCAGACAAATTTGCCATTAAATAAACCAACATTTGTTGGGAAGATTGAACAACAAAGTCCATAAGCAATCAATAACAATAGGAAATTCCTCTAGTATGCTGACCAATTATACATTAAAAGGGAGGGAATAACCCACTACTCCTTACTGATTTGTCAAGAGGGTATAAAAGAAATACACAGAGAAGAAGAAGGGGGGGGGGGGGACTCTTATCACTGAGTCTACAAGGCCACTGTGGGTTAACATCATCACAGTAAAATAAGAGAGGGGGTGAGGTGGTAATCAAAGGGGGAGGGAGAGGGAAGACAGGGAAACAAAAGAGGGAAGGGTAGGTGAACAGGCCGGGGGACAAGTCAGAGAGCCACAACAGAATGAAATAATGTAGTATATAAGCCTAGAAGGGTAACTTTAAAGCTAAGGGGTGAGAGGCCCAGCTAGACCATGCCTCCTTCACATAGCGTCTCGTGGGGGCATCCAGAGCCAGGTAATGCAAAATATGGAGTTTAGTCTGGCAGCGAGGTCTCCCATCGTGGGAGGGGAGCTCACCTTCCACTTGGCCGCTATGCAGAGTCTGGAATAATCTATAAAGGTTGAGAATGCGCAATAGGGTCTTATCTTTTTACAATCAGTTAAAAAAAGGTTCTAAATCAGAATCGCTCACCTGGTGGGGTTGTGTCACACACAACCAGCTTGATCGCTCAGAAATGCAGCTGCTGCAGGGACCGTACTTCCACAAGTTACTGCGGTAAACAATCAATCATCCGGACGAAGTACCTCAGATCCGCGCTGCTGCAAGATAGATGTAAATGACACCAGAGACACCGGGATGCCTGGTTGAAAGTGGTGAATAGCTTTATTTTCCGACGCGTTTCGGAGCTGCTTGCCGGGCTTCTTCCTCAGGGAACATCAAGAGTATACTGAGTACAGTCTTATTGAAATAGAAAAAGGCGCCAAAACAGATGATGTGGACACGTTTGCTATGACGTCAGCAAATATATGTATGTATAGATCCACCCTGTTTGCTGACGTCATAGCAAACGTGTCCACATCATCTGTTTTGTCGCCTTTTTCTGTTTAAATAAGACTGTACTCAGTATACTCTTGATGTCCCTGAGGAAGGAGCCCGGCAAGCAGCTCCGAAACGCGTCGGAAAATAAAGCCACTTTCAACTAGGCATCCCGGTGTCTCTGGTGTCATTTACATCCATCTTGCAGCAGTGTGGTTTTGAGGTACTTCGTCCGGATGATTGCTATGCAGAGTCTGGCCGCTATAAAAACAAAAGAGATTATATGTTGGGGGACCGGAGGGAAGGTCTCTATACCCACGTGGAGGACTGCCAGCTGAGGGGAGATCAGGAGCTTGATTTTTGTTAGGGTTTCTATCAGACTGTTGACCAGAAGCCAAAACTGAGAAATCTTGGGACAGTTCCACCACATGTGGGCTAGGTCTCCCTTATGCCCACACTGCCTCCAGCACAGAGGAGAGATACCTAGTTTAAACTTTGCTATTTTAGAAGGGGGCGTATACTATCGTAAATGAATTTTCTTCGTGATTCCACGTGGTTTATACATCTCGTGGCACGTAAAGTACAACGAATAGCTCCGTCCCATTCATCTGAATCCGCCACAAACCCAAGGTCTCTCTCTTATTTTAGCCTATATTCCAGCTTCTCGGGCACGTGTGGATCTCCAGGAGTCCATTATAAATTGTTGAGAGTCCTTCGGTCCAGAGAAAAGGAATCTTTGTAGGGGAGACGGACTAGGCGCTCTCAAATCATGAAAGCATCTCTTTGATTTAAGGAAATGTGTAACTTGAAAGAACTGCACGAAAGTGTGCCTCGGTTCAGGGAATTTTGAGACAAAAGCTTTAAAGGACATCATCCGTCCCCCAATTGTAAGGTCCTCTAACGACGTCAGTCCATGTTCACGCCAAGAGGAAAGGCTCAGCTGAGGGATATGAAGCTGCAATGCGGACAGCGGGATTTGTGAGGCAGGGAGCCTGGACCACTCCCCTGGCACCCCCTCCAAACAGATAAGAGAGCCTGCACCGTGTCCAGACTGTGATCAACCCCAACAGCGCCTAGTGACTCAGCTGCCAAAAGGAGGTGGGGAGAGCCACAGTTTATACTATGAGATTCAATCTGAGACCAATCCAGACTCTCATTATTATGCCACCAAATTTTTGTCGCTTCTAGAATCGTTGCTCTGTAGTATGACCCCATGTCTGGAACACCTATGCCCCCCCCTCTCCCCAGCCGGAGGGACATGACTCTCGTTTGCTTGCCCAAATAAACTTATTAGTGAGGGTCTGCAGACGAGATAGTAAGGTGGGAGAGAAAATAGCCGGCAAACATCTAAAAAGATATAGGATTTTGGGTAGCCAAATCATTCTAAAGGTCTGTATTCTCGCCATCCATTATAGTTGAGGGAGAGGCTGTGACTCCAGCGACCCCCCCAAGTCTCCTAGGAGAGAATTCATGTTGTTACTCGCAATTTTAGCAGAAGAGCAAAGGGTAACCCCCAAATATGGAGTCCCCTCCGGGCACCATCTGAAAGGGAAAATCCACAAGAGGCGCTCCGAGTCAGAGCAAGTCACATGGAATGGGAGAATCATGGATTTATTAGCGTTAAGTCTGTAATACGAGACATGAGCAAAGGCGTGCAGGGACTTTGGTAGCGAAGAAAGAGGATCAGTGCAGGTAATAATAACGTCATCAGCATAAAGGCCTATGACATGCTTCTTCTCTCCCACCTGAATACCTGAAATCGAGGTATTTGCTCGAATCGAGGCGGCCAGCGGTTTCATCATCAATGCAAATATCAGTGGGGAAAGGGGACACCCCTGTCTGGTACTGTTAGTAATGCTGAAGGCCCGAGATAGGAATCCAGAAGAGAAGACCCTGGCACTAGGGTTTGTGTAAAGGCTAAGGATCGCTGATATAATAGGACCCGAAAAACCAAACTTGCAGAGGACTTCTCGGAGGTAGCCCCAATGCACCCTGTCAAACGCCTTTTCTGCGTCCAGAGACAGGAATACACAGGTAATTCCTTCCCCCCATCTCTCTATGATTCCAATCAAATCTAGCATTCTCCTTGTCCCATCTCTGGCCTGTCTGCGAGCCACGAAACCCACCTGTTCCGGATCCACTAGAAAAGGCATCGTGTCCCCCAGCCGGGTGGCCAATAATTTAGAGTAGATCTTTAGGTCCGTATTCAGAAGGGAGATTGGGCAATAATTCTTTGGGAGCTCCGGATTTTTTCCCGGTTTGAGAATTGTGATTGTAGCTTCCAAAGCCGAGGAAGGTATGGAACCCCCCGCACGCCAGTGCTAAAATAATTTAAGATGAAGGGAGCCAGGATGTGGTGAAATGTTTTATAGTATTCATTTACAAATCCATCTGGGCCTGGGGCCAAGCTGGATTTCAATGAAGTCCCAACCTTAACGACCTTCGGAAAGGTGAACGGCTGGTTTAGTACCTCCAGACACTCCGGGGGAACTGAGGGAAGGCCCAAGCCCGTTAAATATTGTTGGATGGAGTCACTGGAGGGCTGAGGGGTGTCTGGGTCTTGATTCAAATTATACAGTTTAGCATAGTATTTTGCAAATACCTCGACAATCTCCCCCGAATCCCTCACTACCCTTCCCCTCTGAATTTCTCATTGCAGTGAACATCGACTGAACAGCCCGCTTCCTCAGTCTTTTTGCAAGGACTCTACCCGCTCTATCTCCAGCTGCATAGTAATGAGTCTTAAGCTTGCGAAGCCCCACTTCGTGTTGATGTAATAATAGTGAGCGTAATTTGTTTTGCAACTCCAGTAACTGGGAGGTAAGATGAGGAGACGCATTAGCCTTGTTAGCACTCTCTATCTGATGAATTCGGGCCAACCAATCCATTCTCAGTGCTTCTCTAGCCCTATTTTTTGACAGGCCTTTTGGATAAGGAGACCACGGAGGACCGCCTTGTGAGAGGCCCACAGCACGTCGTCCGCAACCTCCCCATTATCATTAATGGTAAAAAACTCCCGCATCTCATCAGCAATGTCAGAATTAACCTGCAGATCAGACAGCAGGCCCGCATTCAGCCTCCAGCGTCTAGCCAAACGCCCTCCAACTGCCAGTCTGACCTCCAAGGATGTTGGCACCTGATCTGACCACGTTATCACATCTATGTCTGCTTTTACACAGTCCAACAACGTGGTATCATCTACTAAAAAGAAATCAATTCTAGAGTATGAACCATGACTGCTTGAGAAAAAGGAATAATCCCATTCCTCAGCATGCAGGTAGCGCCACACATCATGAAGGTGAAACTCCCTACACAGTGGGGCCAGATCTCCCCTCCTCCGCAAAACAGGGAAGAGGAGTCCAGACGGCTTTCCATAACAGCGTTAAAGTCACCGCATATAATCAGTTTGCCCTCCGCCTCCCCTCTCAACCTCCCAAACACCAACCTCACAAATTTGATTTGGCCGACATTCAGGGCGTATATGTTGGCTATTGTGTAAGTTACACCTGAAATGCAGCAGATGAGAAAAATGAATCTTCCCGCAGGGTCAGACACTACCCTTCTCAGCTGTAATTGGACAGAGGAACCCACCATAATGCACACTCCTGCCTTTTTCTTGAATTGTTGGCGAAATAAATATGGGGATATCGTGGATGGTGCAGTCTATAGTTATCTGCAGATAGCAAATGCGACTCCTGCACACATACAACACCCGCATGTGATCGTGTAACGTCCCTCCATAGAAGGGACCGCTTAGCTGACGAGTTAAGCCCTTTCACATTAAGTGAAACTATCTTGAGATTCACTGTTGGACTCCCGGACATATTCATATTGGGGGAACGAAAACAAGGAAATCAAAGGTAAATGGGGAGTAGGAAAGACCAGGAACACTGGGGAGGGAAAGACAAGGAAGGGAGGTAGAGGAGGGGTTTTGAGGAATTGCCAGAAAGAGAGGGATAAGAGCAAATTAAAATGTCTATAGGGTAAAACAATCCCGGTTAGGCCGTAGCTACAGAGACAAGGAGTCAGATAGAACAAAAACAGATGACAAACCACAATTAACACATATGTAAACTCAAGTCTCCCAGATAAATCTGAGAGTAGGGGGGGAGAATGAGTAAATAAATGTTCTAATTGATGACTCATGTGAATGCTGCTATCTCTCTTGTTTGATTTTGCCTATTCCACATGCATCCCGACAGAGGGTGTAGTGCTGATCATTTATTGGACAGGGGTGTAGTGCTGATCATTTATGGACAGAGGGTGAGTGCTGATCATTTATTGGACAGAGGGTGAGTGCTGATCATTTATTGGACAGAGGATGGAGTGCTGATCATTTATTGGACAGAGGGTGGAGTGCTGATCATTTATTGGACGGGGTGGAGTGCTGATCATTTATTGGACAGAGCATGGAGTGCTGATCATTTATTGGACAGAGCATGGAGTGCTGATCATTTATTGGACAAGGAGGGTGGAGTGCTGATCATTTATTGGACAGAGGGTGGAGTGACGATCATTTCTTGGACAGAGCATGGAGTGCTGATCATTTATTGGACAGAGCATGGAGTGCTGATCATTTATTGGACAGAGCATGGAGTGCTGATCATTTATTGGACAGAGGGTGGAGTGCTGATCATTTATTGGACAGAGGGTGGAGTGCTGATCATTTATTGGACTGCATAGTGTATTGGAATAGCTAGACCACTTTGATATGACCAAATCAGACACAACATTGTAAAGTTTCATTCAGTTCAAAGTTTATTTTGGATATTGATAGCATGCCAAGGTCAATGACTTCACCAATATGGTATTGTTATGCATAATGTGTTGGGCTCTTCTCTTCTCAGGCCAGTAAGTAGCATTAACTATTTATTAATATTTATAAAATACTATAAAATGTATTGCACAATTATGTCACATTACAGATCAACCCCAAAGATGACACTTGCAACAGTTAAAGGGAACTTATCAGCAAACAAATGGTACTTAACTTGAGAAATTATGCTAATTTATCAGGAAAATATCATTTTCAACATGTGCAGCGGTCTAATTAGAAGTCTACAGAGACAAAATGAAGTTATGTTGTGGTATCCTGATACTCGATCTACTGCTGCTGAGTGACACACCTGTCGTGTGGCAGGAGATTTGTCCCAGGGTGCCAGAAGTACTTTGGAACTGTAAATTAGGACATCTGTCATATATGTTGTGGTGTGATGTCTGTTCAGTGAGAACTGATATATGTATGTTCTGCATTGTACTCTGCTCCATCTAATGGAAGATGTGTGCATGACAGTTATATCATCCTCATAACTAGCTGCCATAGCAATGGTGGGAGGAGCCTCTACATCAGGCCTCTCACACATAGCAATGGTGGGAGGAGCCTCTACCTCAGGCCTCACACACATAGCAATGGTGGGAGGAGCCTCTACCTCAGGCCTCTCACACAGCAATGGTGGGAGGAGCCTCTACCTCAGGACTCCTACACATAGCAATGGTGGGAGGAGCCTCTACCTCAGGCCTCTCACACAGCAATGGTGGGAGGAGCCTCTACCTCAGGACTCCTACACATAGCAATGGTGGGAGGAGCCTCTACCTCAGGCCTCTCACACAGCAATGGTGGGAGGAGCCTCTACCTCAGGACTCCTACACATAGCAATGGTGGGAGGAGCCTCTACCTCAGGCCTCTCACACATAGCAATGGTGGGAGGAGCCTCTACCTCAGGACTCCTACACATAGCAATGGTGGGAGGAGCCTCTACCTCAGGTCTCTCACACATAGCAACAGTGGGAGGAGCCTCTACCTCAGGCCTCTCACACTTACGGGAACTGGTTCACACAGGTTTAGTCAAGAGAGAGGGAGGAAGCACTTCTGCTCCCAGAATATCTATCCCAGTCCATGGCTGAAGGGACATCATTCTCTCCATTTAATTGTCTCCACAAAGGAGTGACGCTTCATACAGCCAGTAGTGATAAGGCTGAACACGTGTCTCCTCCTTGCTGGTTTTATATTGGCTCCCAGCCAGAATCAGTGCAATGTGACTTCAACGCCGCAAACTGTCTACCCTATCTACCACCTGCAATATGGACTGGTAGCGTCAAAATAGTGAGTAGCTCTATAACCCATCACCACAGGGAGCCAACCCGTGAAGGTCCCTCCATCAGCATAGTATTACCTGGACTGTGCATAATATTACCTCCCATAGCAAGTGAAGAGACCTGTACACCAGCCGCCTAAGAGGCTTAAATTTGCTTGTTTTGTGAGGAGAAAATCATCTTCTTTAATATGCAAAATATAAAGTGTATCCTATACGGTGAACCACAGCCACTTTGCCTCTGACAGACTGCATCATATTATTCCCTGAGGTAAAGGGATCATATACAACACCTGCATCAGATATCACCACTACAAGAGCGCACCTGGGGGGTCATATACAACACCTGCACTCAGATATCACCACTACAGGAGCACCTCCATGTGGTCATACACAGCAGGATTGCTGCCGGGTGTCATATAAATCACCTGCACCCAGACATCACCACTACAGGAATGCCCCCGGGTGATCATATACAACACCTGCACCCAGACATCACCGCTACAGGAGTGCCCCCGAGGGTCATATACATCACCTGCACCCAGACATCACCACTACAGGAATGCCCCGGGTGATCATATACAACACCTGCACCCAGACATCACTGCTACAGGAGTGCCCCTGAGGGTCATATACAATACCTGCACCCAGACATCACCACTACAGGAGCGCCCACGAGAGATCATATACAACACCTGCACTCACTACAGGAGCGCCCCCGGGGGATCATATACATCACCTGCACCCAGAAATCACCACTACAGGAGCGCCTCTGGGTGGTCATTTATACTACATTTGCACCCAGACATCACTACTACAGGAGCGCCCCAGAGGGTCTTATACAGCACTTGCACCCAGACATCACCACTACAGGAGAGCCCCTGGGTGGTCATATACTACACCACCACCCAGACATCACCACTACAGGAGTGCCCCCGAATGTCATATACAACACCTGCACCCAGACATCACAACATTAGAGCCCCCGGAGTCATGTACAACACCTTCACCGAGACATCACGACTATAGGAGAGCCCCCGGGGGATCATATACATCACCTGCACCCAGATATGAGCGCCCCCAGGTGGTCATATACTACACCTGCACCCAGACATCACCACTACAGGAATGTCCCCAAGGGTCATATACAACACCTGCACCCAGACATACCCACTACAGGAGCAACCCCAGGGGGGTCATATACAACACCTGCACCCAGACATTACCACTACAGGGTTGCCCACCGGGGTCATATACAGCACCTGCACCCAGACATCACCACTACAGGAGTGCCTGAGGGGGGTCATATACAACAAATGCACCCAGACATAACCTCTACAGGAGCACCCCAGGGGGACATATACAACACCTGCACCCAGACATCACCACTACAGGAGTTGCCCCGGGGGTCATATTTATCACTTGTCTGGGAATACAAACTGATGATGACCTTGGACACATTCAGGGCAGGAATGAACTTGTCACATGGATTTGACTTTTTACATCAAATGATGAATCTTCAACCAGGCAACCATCTAAGGACAATAAAACTATCACACTTCTTATCTATGAACTGCTCTAATATTTACTGTCCCAGCTGCTTTCCTCCTTCCCTTACTGACCATTCTTGCTCTGCTTCACATCACTTGTGTTATGTACTGTATTATCCAATCCCACTTTTGTGTATAAATATGTATCTTCAGAATTTGTGTTATTATAGCCTGATGAAGAGTCCTTAGAGTCTCGAAAGCTTGCTATTTTTTACCATCTTTTCAGTTACCAATTAAAAGGTATCAACCGCTGAGGACTCTCAGATTTTAACATTTTTGAATGAAAATGAAGTTTTATTTTCCCTGTAGTCTGAGGCTATGTTAAACGCCGCACTTTTGCCATGTATATTTTTTTACGCCGCGCTTTTCCCCCAAAAGCGCATCGGCGTCAGCGTTCCCAGCGAACTGAATGGACTTTCAGTTTTGCCATTCAGACGCTGCGTAATTAACCGATGCGCTTTTCACCAAAAGGTGTGTGCTTCCTCCCATAGGCCCCATTGTAAGGCGCCGGAATATGCATTGCCGTTCAGATAATGCTGTATTCAGCACCTATAAACGAGGGGCGAAGGATGCATGGGAGGAAGTGATGTCACACAGGGGCATAATAATCCTGTTAGGTGACACAGCAACTGAGCGGTTTGCCGCCCTGTCATCTGATTCAGGTCCTTGCAGCGATCGGATGTCTTCCCGGGACAGTCTGCGGAGAGGTGGGTATTTTATTTTTCTATTTTTTAAATCATTGCTTTCTTTTATTTCGCTTTAGCAGTGTATGTACATACACTGCTAAAGCAAAAGTGCAACTAGAGGTCTGTACCATCTAAATCTGGGGTGGGTGTACAACCCCCATATGTCATGTTGTATGGATTGCACTAACTGTGGGTGATGATAGGCAGTGAATGGGAGATGATGAATAAGGGGAGAGTATTATGGGAGAGCTACCCTGTTGTTCATTATAATTAATACCAATTTTCTGTATTATATTACCTTACTGTGGGATTGATTGATTTGACTTGATGACATTATGGTGAGGGTCGGATCCATACCCTAGATATTCCTCTATAGTGCATCTCCATATGCCATAAGGTACTGAATAATGATAGTGTAACCCACTAAAATCTTCCAGAATTGATTGTAATTTATGTATTTTTGTGAGGCCATATTGTATCCTTTTTCTGATATTGAATGTAGAATTTTCTATTGTATTGCTTTTAAATTAAGCTCTTTAATAAATTGATAATTTTCAAAGATATTCCATAGTCCCTTAGGGGTCTTTTTAGATGTCACACGGGAACAGGATTATTCCTGCCCCCGTGTGACATTATTTCTTCCTGCGCTTTTGGGGGAAAAACGCAACCGTAAAAAATGTGGCATCTGAACACAACGCTTTCTTTGCTGCCACTAAAAACTGCAGCCGCAAAACGTGGGAAAAACACCTGCGCAAGAAAAAGTGGCAAAAGCGCGACGTGTGAACGCAGCCTGAAACCTCCAGACATGGAGATGATGCAGGAGGCTTAGAATTCACTGCTCAATACATAGTTAACATGGCTGTTAGCACTCCCCCTCCACGTTGACTGACAGGTCTGCATTCACATGCTGCACACAGGCCTCAGAGTAGGCTGTAGGTCAGGTTCAGGGGAAGTGATAACAGTGTGCTAATACTACTACTATAGTCTATTGCAGCTCCCTGCACCTCCCCAATGCCTGGGAGCCAGCAACTGTGACTGCAGGAGGAATAAAACTTACATTTCTCCCTGAAACCAACCTAATATGCTTTAAAAGCTATTCACCTGCAGATAAACACTATAATTACAGGTAAATAACGTTTTGCAGGTGACAGAGCTCTAAAAAAATCTCACTCTCTGATGAACCCACGATGCAACATCAAACCTATTATCATCAAATGGAAATAACAAGGTACCACAACAATCCTGCTGAGAGAGGGCAGTGGACCAAAACTCTCAACGTGGGCAAGGGGGAAAATAATCAGATAGGCAGCACAGGGACCAGTGTTCCCAAGCAGAGACTGGAGTATCTCTCTCTAAGGGCCACTTTACACACTCAGATATCTGAAACGATACCGTTGAAACGTCATGCTTTTCGGATCGTTCAAACGATATCGTTTTTGAATCGTTGCGTGTAAACGTCGGATATCTGACGGTAAAATCGTTAAATTGTTCATCGTAAATTTGAGATCTTGACCTCAAATCCATCGTTCACCTTCTAATTAAGAATCTGTGAAGCAGCAACACCGTTCAGTGTGACACCTTTATGAACGATGTCGTTCATATTTCTCTTTTTCCTTTCGCTTTGTTAAATCGTTCAAACGATCTTCTCCAAATAGCTGGAGTGTTGCCAAATTTAAGATCGTTAACGATATCCTTGCGTGTGACAACGCACTAACGATGTCGGAAGGATCGCGGTCACAGGACATAGCTAACGATATCGTTCACAGATATCTGAGCGTGTGAAGTGGCCCTAAGACCACAAACAGCCATACATTCCTGAGCTGGTATTTATGGAAGTGACCAGAAAAAAGCCTTTATTTACAACCAAAAATTGGAAGGCTTATTTTGAGTCTGCCATGAGGTATGTGGAGACTCTCCAAATGTATGTATGGAGGACGTTGTTGTGGGCAGATGAGACCAAAATATAACTTTTTGGCCACGAAGGTAAACACTATGTCTGGTGCTGATCCAACACAGCTTATCACCCTAAGAAGACCATCCCTACAGTGAAACGTGGTGGTGGCAGCATCATGCTGTGGGGATGTTTTTCAGCAGCAGGGACAGGATAATAGGCTGTGTTGAGGGGAAGATGGATGATGCAAAATACAGGGATATTCTGGATCAAAATCTGTTTTAAGGCCCTGTCACACATAATGAGATCGCTGTTGCGCCACGGATTTTGTGACGCAACAGTGATCCCGTTAGCGATCTCGTTATGTGTGACACACACCAACGATCTGGCCCCTGCTGTGAGATCGTTGATCGTTACACACTGCTCTGGATCATTTCTACGTTGTTGCGCTCCCGCTGGGAACGCTACATCGTTGTGTTTGACAGAGACAGTGACCAACGATCTCAATGCTAAGCTATGAAGTGACAATTCCCAACGGCCTCGATATAATTCTGGATCACTAGTGCATCGGTTTTCACATCGCTGGTGAGATACCTGTTTGACATCTTACCAGTGATGTGAAAAACGACGCACCAGCCATCTCTGCACATCGTTATCGGGATCGCTGGTGCGTTGTTATGTGTGACTGGCCCTTTAGTCTGCAAGTGATTTGAGACTGGAACAAAGGTTCACCGTCCAACAAGACTAGGACCCAAAATATACTGCTTAAGCAACACTTGAGTGGTTTAAGGGAAATGTATAAATGTACTGGAGTGGCCTAGCTCAGATCTTAATTCAAGTGAGAATCTGTGGTCAGACTTAGGGTACCTTTACACACGGCTACATTTGTAGCTTGTCACCAGGCAACTTACAGGTTGCAGTGAAATCATGGATACATGGTTCTATCTTGTTGCTGTGTACAAATGGAATCGTGTATCCATGATTTCACTGCAACCAGTAAGTTGCCTGGTGACAAGCTACAAATGTAGCCGTGTGTAAAGGTACCCTTAAAGATTGCTGTTCACCAGAAGAAACCATCTCAATTGAAAGAGCTGGAGCAGTTGTACATTGAGGAATGGGCAAAAATCAAGTTGTGGAAAGATGTGGAAAGCTCATAGAGACTTATCAAAAGCGATAGCTGCAAAATGAGGTGCTACAAAACACTGACTTTAGGGGAGAATAGTTGAGCACAATGGCGGTTTCAGTTATTTTGTCCTATTTGTTTGCTTCACGATACAAAGTAAAAACAAATGTTCACAGTTGTCGGCATGTTCTCGATTTATGATCTTCTTCATGATCATGACCAAGGATGGATGACACCAGAAATGCCTAGAGCCATATAGGGGATGTGGCGTGCAGTGGCATAATTTGAAGCTCATGGGCCCTGATGTTAAAGCTCCAACGGGTCCCCCAATTATTGTAAATCTTTAATAGCATTAGTCTTTTTCTATAGGTCAAAGGGACGTTTGGAGCCCCCTAGGCTCCAGGGCCCGGTGCGATCGCAACCCCTGCACCCGTTGTAGTTACGCCCCTGGCAGCGTGCGCTGTATTTTTGTGATTTTAATAATAAAGAAGCTTACAGTTAGTGAAGCTTACGTAAGAGTTTTCTTCTCATAACGTCTACTCGTTTTGACAAAGTGGATCCGTGCTCCTTTCGGAGGGCTTGTCACAATGCGGTCAGCCGGACTTTCTCTTTTACATGAACTGAAACAAACCGTCAAAAACAAATGTAAAATTCAAGGTTGTGAGGTATCAAAATACAACAGATTGCCAAGGGGGTGAATACTTTCACTCGGCAGTGTATATTTATATAGAAAGTTGTCAGCTCCCAAGACAAGAATGGAGTGAACGTGATGTGGTCACAAATAAGATTACAGGACTATAAGAATAAGGGATAAGGAAATCAAACTCTCTCTTTATTATGTCGGAGTGATGCTTTCTGCTTTTACTGTTTGTGGCTTGTGCTGTATCTGATTGATGGGAAGCTGTTGAGACTTCAGAGCTAGCTTTATTTTTGCTTTTTGTATAAATACGTGATGTTATACAACTATCAGAAGAGAAAGGGCAATGGCTGGTGAAACTCCAGAAAGTGATGTGTAGACTCCTGGCCGCTTTCTCCCACTCCTGTAACCTGACCTGTGTGTGGGAGTGAAGCCTGGGGCTCTGCCCTGTAAGGTAAAGTCCCGGTCTGAGGAGGAGGAGGGTGAGGAGGGCTCAGCTCATGCATTATTCAGGCAGAGACGCCTCTCCCTGTCCTGTGAGTTGACATTTTCTTACTTTGTTTGGGCCACTGAGGATCTGGGAGCAGAGACACCCACAGGCTGGAGCTCAGCTTCCCTGCTCCAGGTCACAGAGGGGAGAACTTTTGGGCTGTGACGTCACCATGCTCCACTTCTGGGGAACCTTGTAGGACTTGTGTCTGGATCTCAGCTCTTCTCTCCTTGGTGAGCAGGACTACCTGTGAGCAGGACTACCTGTGACCAGGACTACCTGTGAGCAGGACTACCTGTGACCTCCTCAGGCTTCTTGTACTTCTACAAGGATGAACCCGACCCCAGGTGTCCCCCCTCCAGGGCAGCAGGTGATCCATGTCACCCAGGACCTGGACACGGACTTGGAGAACTTGTTTAACTCCGTGATGAACCCCAAACCGAACTCCTGGAGGAAGAAGATCCTGCCCGAGTCGTTCTTCCAGGAGCCGGACTCCGGCTCCCACTCCCGGCAGTCCAGCACGGATTCCGGCAGTCATCCCCCGAGGATCGGGATCCAGCACGTCCGCTCTCACTCGTCTCCTGCCTCCCTCCAGCTGGGAGCGGGCACCGGCTCCGTGCCCAGCCCGGCTCATGCCCACCTCCGGCAGCAGTCCTACGATGTGACGGACGAGCTGCCCCTGCCCCCGGGCTGGGAGATGGCGTTCACCCACACTGGACAGAGATACTTCCTGAAGTAAGTGGGCACTCAGTGTGTGAGGGGGCACAGTGCTGGGGGTACAGCGGGGTGTAGGGCACATACCATGGGGTAGGAGACAGAGGGAATGGCATTAACCCCTTTCCACCCACAGGACTCTGCTGAGGAATGTTGCTATTTCCTTTTCTGCCAGTGGATTATGCAATCCCATAAACAGGGGTCTGTACAGTGAGGTTAACTCTTTAGGTGATGGACACAACTGAAAACTGCAAGACAGCACCATAAATCTGATCATAGAATGGTTATAGATAATGCATGGGACAGGGCTGCATTATACAGTATACATGACGCAATCAACAATATACAAAGAATAAAATAGTGTCTTACCACTTACTCAAAGAGTTAATGATCCAGACATTTGAGACATTATTCTGTCTACATAATGCCAAAACCATAGCTGCAATAAGAATGTGAATGTATCCTGTTTTACTAATAATATGAGCATGCCATAGGTAGTACTGAGGCCCTGGAGTGTGTTATGTGTGGTACTGAGACCTCGGAGTATGTACTGAGACCCTGGAGCATGTCATGGGTAGCACTGAGACCCCACAGTATACACCAAACACCCCAGAGTATGTCATGAGTAGCACTGAGGCCCCACAGTATACACCAAACACCCCAGAGCATGTCATGGGTAGCACTGAGGTCCCACAGTATACACCAAACACCCCTGAGCATGTCATGGGTAGCACTGAGGTCCCACAGTATACACCAAACACCCCAGAGCATGTCATGAATAGCACTGAGGCCCCACAGTATACACCAAACACCCCTGAGCATGTCATGGGTAGCACTGAGGTCCCACAGTATACACCAAACACCCCTGAGCATGTCATGGGTAGCACTGAGGTCCCACAGTATACACCAAACACCCCAGAGCATGTCATGAATAGCACTGAGGCCCCACAGTATACACCAAACACCCCAGAGCATGTCATGGGTAGCACTGAGGTCCCACAGTATACACCAAACACCCCTGAGCATGTCATGGGTAGCACTGAGGTCCCACAGTATACACCAAACACCCCAGAGCATGTCATGAATAGCACTGAGGCCCCACAGTATACACCAAACACCCCTGAGCATGTCATGGGTAGCACTGAGGCCCCACAGTATACACCAAACACCCCAGAGCATGTCATGGGTAGCACTGAGGCCCCACAGTATACACCAAACACCCCAGAGCATGTCATGGGTAGCACTGAGGTCCCACAGTATACACCAAACACCCCAGAGCATGTCATGGGTAGTACTGAGTCTCCGTATTACATACAGAGACCCTTGAGTATATCATGGGTAGTACCGAGACCCCAGAGTAGGTCATATGTACTACTTGACTTTTAGGAGAGTTTGTCTACTTTCTTACTGAAGTGAAAATTTGCATATGGGTAGTGCTGAGGCCCTGGAGTATGTACTGAAACCCTTGAGTATGCCATGGTTAGTACCAAGACCCCAGAGTATGTACTGAGATCCCACAGCGTATCATGGGTAGTATTGAGACCCTGGAATATGTACCGAGATCCTGGAGCGTGTCATGGGTAGTACTGAGAGCCTGGAGTGTATAACGAGACCCCGTAGCATTTCATGGGTAGTACTGAGTTCCTGGAGTATGTACTGAGACCCCAGAACGTATGATGGGTAGTATTGAGACCTCGGAGTATGTACCGAGATCCTTGAGCGTGTCATGGATAGCACTGAAACCCCGGAGTATGTACTGAAACCCCAGAACGTGTCATGGATAGTACTGAGAGCCTGGCATATGTACCGAGACCCCGTAGCATTTCATGGGTAGTACTGAGTCCCTGGAGTATGAACTGAGATCCCAGAGTATGTCATGGGTAGTACTCAGGCACCAGAGTATACACCAAGACCCTGGAGTGTGTCAGGGGTAGTACTGGCCTAATATACTGAATGCAGGTCTACACACCAATGATAATTACTTTACATTCTGAACATTTAAGTGCAGGGTAAGCCATCACATATATGTTCCTCAATATTAGGGAAGGTTTCTCTATAAGAAGAAAATAAAGGAGACCAGCGGCTCTGATCTAGCTGTTAAATAATAACAGAATCATTTTACCAATTGTCTGCTCACCTGGTATCCAGTATATTGAGGCTTCAATTAGAATCTTATTTCATAAGATAATTTGTGGGATCTATTAAATAGATTCCTTATTCCATGGGTATGCAGGACATAGTGGATATTTAGGACAGACTTGTAAGGCTCCCCTATGGCAACATCAAGGATCACAGGTATCCAGCCAATAGGTCAATGTGGCGCTTCCCAAAAATATTTTCACATATCCTTATCATATATGTGCAAAAATGAAAAAAAAAAAATGATTCCAGACAAAGAATAAAAGACAATGCGTTTTGGCTAATTTTTCCACAATAGCCTTCTTCAGGTAATAGAAAATTAATATCAAAAGCACAAAAAAGACCATGTTTTTTTGTGCTTTTCTAATACCTGAAGAAGGCTATTGTGGAAAAATTGGCCGAAATGCATTGTCTTTTATTGATTGTCTGGAATAAAAAAAACTAATTTTTGCTCATATATGATAAGGATATATGAAAAAACATTTTTGGAAGCGCCACATTGACCTGTGAGCTGGATACCTGTGATCCTTGATGTATGTTCCTCAAGCAGCATCGCGGTAAACTGGGCCGGTGTGTACTAACTTACCAGGACAAATCTTGGGCATGAATTTCCTGCACACAAAGTCAAAAGTAGTTACAGAAAGGAAAAACTTGCATTGTGTTATTGAAAATGTATATTAACAGGGTTATGATGAGGGCGGATATACCATTGGTGTGATCTGTTCCTCCACACAGGGGGCTGACAGGTAAGGGGGCCCAAATCCACCTCCAAAGCAGCAAGCAGCCCATTACACACACATACATGGGTGTGAGCTATTGGACTGCAAAGGGCCCATATAATGTTCTTGCACAGGGACCCTAGTCGGTCTGGGTCATGGGCTTTGTTCATTTCTCCAGAATATGTCATGTTTGTATTCCATAGTGAATATATCGTGTTCATAGTTCAACAAGTCCAATAAGTAGAAGGAGGCAATGTAGATGTCTGGCCAATTACAGCCCCTGACGCCTCTTGAGAAGTTGCACTTTATTCCAACAGATTCCTGGAAGTGGGAATTATATCAGCCAGATCTGAGTCTAGACTTAAGTCTAGATATGCAAACTGTAACATCATTGCCTTCCATTACCATGGCTGTCTTCTCTGCCAGCGAGGTGTCATTATCCTCCCATTCTGGCCTCTAAAATACGGTGCTGCCTGAATCACATATTAGACTTTATGGGCATCTCATGATTTGATGTTTCTATGAAGTGACTAGATTTGATTTTGGATTATTGTGACGTGTCAGCTGTTCTATTGTATCATTGTGTACTATTGCATAGTAGCAAAACAGCCGAAAAACTACCAGTGCCCATGTATTCTTCTCTATATCAGCCATAATTAGTCTCTGTTTGCAGCTATAAAAGTAGGGCATTTGTGAATCAGTGCACGACTCTTGTGTGTTATCAGTAAATTATACATAGGACTGCCAGTAAAGCTAGCGTTTAGGGTATTTTCACATTGTGTTTTACTACACGTTCAGTGGTTTACATCCGAAGCCCCCACAAAACAGGATTCAGACATATGTGCTGGCGTGGCCTTTAACTTTAAAGGGAACCAACCACCTCAAATGACCTCCCCCCCCCCCCCGGACTGTTTCTATAGGTCCCTACACCCAGCACATACATTTGCTGCAAGCTTTTTTGCTAAAAAAACTGTTTTTTATAAGTGAAGATATAGCTTTAGAAAGTTTATAACATTAGGACGAGTGGGCGTAACTTAACATGTTATCCAGCCGTGTTGCAGCTGCCAGTCATCCTCCTCTACCCCATCGCAGCAGTGAAGTCCAGCCCTTTCTTCTCGTCACAGCCTGGTGCACGGGATCTCATGCCCGTGCACACGTCATCAGCTAGAGCCGGGTGGCGAGCACACGCTCTGACTTCCTGTGCTCAGCTGTGGAAGTCAGAGCGTGTGCTCGCAACCCGGCTCTAGCTGATGACGTGTGCACGGGCATGAGATCCCGTGCACCAGGCTGTGAAGAGAAGAAAGGGCTGGACTTCACTGCTGCGATGGGGTAGAGGAGGATGACTGGCAGCTGCAACACGGCTGGATAACAAGCTAAGTTACGCCCACTCGTCCTAATGTTATAAACTTTCTAAAGCTATATCTTCACTTATAAAAAACAGTTTTTTTAGCAAAAAAGCTTGCAGCAAATGTATGTGCTGGGTGTAGGGACCTATAGAAACAGTCCGGGGGGGTCATTTGGGGTGGTTGGTTCCCTTTAACGGTGCAGACGGAGCCATCGTGTGCGCGATTGTGCACCATTTTTGGAGTATATGTCTAGTGCAGGTGGACACCAAGCCACAGTCTTCTACGTCTGGGTGTCCACCTGAAATAGACATATACTCCCAAAAATGGTGCACGACCAGTATACGGTGACTCCGTCTGCACCAGGGCTGTGGAGTCAGAGTCATGAATTTGGAGTCAGAATCTGTGTCCATTTTAGGTGGAGTCGGAGTTGGATGTTTGGGTTACTGAATTCACAGCCAGAGTTGCAGAGTCATAGTCATGGAGTCGGTTTCCATTTTGGTGGAGTCTGAGTCGGATTCAGGGATATTGAAGAATCAGAGTTGGATGTTTGGCTTACCGACTCCACAGCCCTGGTCTGCACCCTTAAAGTCAATTGTCCTGTCGACGCATACATCCAAAACCCGTTTTGCAGGGGGTCCGGACGTAAACCCTGATGGGACCACTGAACATGTGGTAGAACGCAATGTGAAAGTTCCCTGAAGGTACCGTCACATGCGGCAATATTGCTAGGCAACGTCACTGGCAATTTGCTGGTTGCAGTGAAATCATGGACACATTGTTCAATTTTGTTGCCGTGTACAAATGGAGCAATGTGTCCATGATTTCACTGCAACCAGCAAATTGCCAGTGAAATTGCTAGCAATATTGCTGCGTGTGACGGTACCTTTATGGTGGGTTTACACACACCAATTTATCTGTTCAATATCTGAACCAATCTCTGGTTGCAGTGAAATCATGGATATATTGCTCCATTTTGTGGCTGTGTACAACATGGAGCAATGTATCCATGATTTCACTGCAACCAGAGATTGGTTCAGAGATTGAACAGATAAATTGGTGTGTGTAAACCCACCATCAGAGTCAGGTCTGATTCAGGTGTCTGTAATTTTTCTTGGATGTGAAAACACATTCTGTTTTGTATCTTGTTTCATCAGTAAATGGTCAGTGTTGTCAGGTTTCAGTATCAAGTATTTTGATAAAATTCAGATAAATAAATAACAAAGCTTTTCTTATACATTACAATGTTAATAAGGACAACACATGGATAGCACATGTATGCCATCTGATCTTCAGGGACCCATAGATTGGTATGAGTAATTTTGATCCATGATTGGTATCAAAAACTGACATCTGTGATTTATTTTTGTGCTTCACCATACGAAAAAAACCCAAACATAACTAGCCACAATGACTAGAATGAAAACGTTTTTCCCTTGAAACACTCAGACGTACTCAATGCCATCTAAATGAGACCTGAATAAATGAAGAAACATTACAGAACAGCTGATGATGTCAACTTTGCTATGTGTGTATGGGGGCCGGCAGCTTGTGTGTATGGGGGCCGGCAGCTTGTGTGTATGGGGCCTTCTCTTGTTTATGTGGCCGATTTATGTGTATCGGGCCAGCTTGTGTGTATGGGGCCAGCTCCCTTGTACGGGGTCGGCTGGTGTGTACGGGGTCGGCTTGTGTGAATGGAACGGCTCGTGTGTACGGGGTCGGCTCGTGTATATGGGATAGCTCGTGTGTACGGGGCGGTTTGTGTGTACGGGGTCAGCTCTTGTGTACGGGGCAGCTCGTGTGTACGGGGTCGGTTCGTGTGTCCGGGATCGGCTCATGTGTACGGGGTCGGCTTGTGTGTACGGGTTTAGCTCGTGTGTACAGGGCCGCTTGTGTGTATAGGGCTGGCCTTGCACTGATGTAAGGAGGGATTTTCTGCTTTGCTGTCTGTCAATGTTTACATGAAACGGCTGACAAAGTGAAGTTGTAGGGAGGTGAGGTGGCCCATAACCAGCAGATACTGCGCCAGATCTGTATTCTCTGGAGCTTTGCAACAGCAAACACTTCACGGTGCTGAGATTTGTGATGACTTCTGTGACCTCTGACTCTTCACACATTCCTTTCTACCTCACCACCTGCAGTAACAGTACAGTATGTCATGAGATTTCTGCTGGTTTTCATACACTATGAAAATCGGTACATATAGACTTGTTAGTTTATATTTTTTACTCTTATAGATAGTTTTCATCACCCCACTTTACCCCTTAAACCTGACAGCAGCCCAAGCTCCACCAGCAGAGGATAGAAATATGATCTTTCTTTGGGCGTTCTATAAGTAGGCCATGTAAATCATATGTGAAAGCCTAACATTACCCAGGGCAAGATGGGTTTTTGTTTGTGTTTTAATAAACAAGAAGGAAAAAATTACTTATGTAGGGAAAGAAAACTGCAATTGTATATACAGTAATTCCATAATAGCAGTGGGTAAGCCAAGTCCTGCGGAAGACCCAACCAGCCGCCGTTCTGCTCACAGACTCAAATTTATTGGGGAAATTGCTGTGCAAAACATAGGACCAGTATCCACAAACTAAAAAGCATCACCTGAATGTATAATACCTTGAGTTCAGTGGCATAACTTGAAACTTATGGGCTCCGATGCGAAAGCTCCAACAGACCCCCAATTATTGCAAATCTTTTATAACATTAGTCTTTTTCTATAGGCCAAAGGGACTTTTGTGGGCCCCCTAGGCTCCAGGGCCCAGGTGCGATTGCAAACTGCAGCTATTGTAGTTACACCCTGCTTGAGTTATTAACTTATATACAGGTAACATATTTAAATAGGATTTAAGCTATTCCATACATCCCCTGGCAAAAATTATGGAATCACTGGACTCAGAGGATGTTCATTCAATTGTTTAATTTTGTAAGAAAAAAAGCAGATCACAGACATGGCACAAAACTAAAGTCATTTCAAATGGCAACTCTCTGCCTTGAAGAAACAGTAAAAGAAATCTTGAAAAAAAAAATGTGCTTGCCAGTAACAGTTACTTTTGTAGACCAAGCAGGGGGAAAAATATGGAATCACTCAATTCTGAGGAAGAAATTATGGAATCATGACAAACAAACAAACAAAAAAACACTCCGATACATCACTAGTATTTTGTTACACGACCTCTGGCTTTTATAACAGTTTGCAGTCTCTGAGGCATGGACTTAATGAGTGACAAACAGTACTCATCATCATCAATCTGGCTCCAACTTTCTCTGATTGCTGTTGCCAGATCAGCTTTGAAGGTTGGAGCCTTGTCATGGACCATAAGGGATAAGAAAAGTGTCCAAAATATCAATGTAAACATGGGTATTTATTGAAGATGTAATGACAGCCATCTCCCAGTGCCTTTACCTGACATGCAGCCCCATATCATCAATGACTGTGGAAATTTGCATGTTCTCTTCAGGCAGTCATCTTTATAAATCTCATTGGAAAGACACCAAATAAAAGTTCCAGCATTATCACCTTGCCCAGTGCAGATTAATGATTCATCACTGAATATGACTTTCATCCAGTCATTCACAGTCCACAATTTCTTTTCCTTAGCCCACTGTAACCTTGTTTTTTTCTGTTTAGGTGTTAATGATGGCTTATGTTTAGCTTTTCTGTATGTAAATCCCATTTTCTTTACGTGGTTTCTTACAGTTCGGTCACAGACATTGACTCCAGTTTCCTCCCATTCGTTTCCTCATTTGTTTTGTTGTGCATTTCCTGTTTTGGAGACGTACTGCTTTAAGTTTCCGGTCTTGATGCTTTGATGTCTTCCTTGGTCTACCAGTATGTTTCCCTTTAACAACCTTCCCATGTTGGTTGTTCACAGTCAGCGTGCAAAAATCTGTTGAATACAAACAACATCTTTTGCCACATTGCATGTCAATTTACCCTCTTTTAAGAGTTTGATAATCCTCTCCTTTGTTTCAATTGGCATCTCTCGTGTTGGAGCCTTGATTCATGTCAGTCTGCATCTAAAAAGGAGTGATCGATCACACCTTGGAGAGCTGTTGCACCAAGTGGACTAATGAGCAGATCTTAATTGATGCAGGTGTTAGTTTTGGGAATGAAAATTTACATGGTGATTCCATAATTTTTCACATAGAATTGAGTGATTCCATAAATTTTCCCCCTGCTTAGTCTGAAAAAAGTTACCGTTACTGGCTAGCACATTTTATTCTCAAGATTTCTTTTAGTGTTTCTTCAAGGCAGAGAGTTGCCATTTGAAATGACTTTAGTTTTGTGCCATGTCTGTGATCTGCTTTTTTCTACAAAATTACTGAATGGACATCCTCCGAGCCAGGTGATTCCATAATTTTTGCCAGGAGTTGTAGAATCTGCCGAACATTGGTGTGAAGCAGTATTGTCACAATGCCAGATTAGCTATCACCCACATTTTCTGCTGACAAGGATGAAGGATGTTTCCCACATGAGATCCGATTTTCTGGCATTTGTTGTTATTATTACTAACATGAAATCAATAGTGGCCACATTTTGAGTTAATAAAATTATCTTTATTTTTAAATGCTGTATATTGAGATGCATACCATTACATCTATCAATTGCATCATGTTAGTGATATTCTGTGACTAATTATTTTGATAAATGTACACTTTTAAAGGGAATTTTTCACCTGGTTTTGCCAACTAATCTGAGAACAGCATTAAGAGCAACACAGACAGAAACCCAAAAACCAACAATGAATCACTTACTGGGCTGATTGCTGTAATTTTCATAAAATCAATGCTTATCAGTAGTAGATTATCTCTAGAGGACTAGTAATTCTGCTGTTATGTAGTCCTCCATATTCATAAGATTTGCATAACAATGCCCCATCACTGATTGGTAGCTTTCTGCCTATGCATAGTGTAGAAATGTCTTGTGCCTATGCACATACACAGAAAACTGCCAATCAGTGATGTGCTCAGGAATATGCAGAGAACTGGTAGGTCTACAACAGAGAAAACAGGGATTTTCTCAAATCTGCAGCAAGTAATCCAGTAAGTGACATGTCGCTGGAATCAGGGTTTCTGCCCCTACATCATGCTGCTTTCAGATGTGGTAACCAAAACCTGGTACTAGATTCCTTTTATGTTACACATGGAAACATCATTCTTTCCTGATTACCGTATATACTCGCGTATAAGCCGAGTTTTTCAGCCCAAAAATTGGGCTGAAAAGTACCCCCCTCGGCTTATACGCGAGTCAGTGCGGGGGCTGCTGTATACAGCGGTATAAAGCAGCCCCCGCATCCCCAGTAATGCAGGGCCCCCCCCCTCATGCTCCGGTCACCTGTAAAGCAAGTTATACTTATCAGTGCCCGCTGCCGTCCGCGCCCGCCGCTGCCGACATGCGATCCTCCATCTTCATGCATCTTCTTCCTGCTTCTGTGCGCGTCGCAGGCAATGACGTCATTACCGGCGACGCGCACAGGAAACAGGAAGAAGATGCATGAAGACGGAGGATCGGGATGTCGGCAGATGCGGGCGCGGACGGCAGCGGGCACTGATAAGTATAATTTGCTTTACAGGTGACCGGAGCATGAGGGGGGGGCCCTGCATTACTGGGGCTGCCTGTATACTACCACTGGGGCTGCTGTATATAGGGGCCCTGCATTACTGGGGCTGCAATACCACTGGGGCTGCTGTATATAGGGGCCCTGCATTACTGGGGCTGCAATACCACTGGGGCTGCTGTATATAGGGGCTGCAATACCACTGGGGCTGCAATACCACTGGGGCTGCTGTATATAGGGGCCCTGCATTACTGGGGCTGCAATACCACTGGGGCTGCTGTATATAGGGGCTGCAATACCACTGGGGCTGCTGTATATAGGGGCTGCAATACCACTGGGGCTGCAATACCACTGGGGCTGCTGTATATAGGGGCTGCAATACCACTGGGGCTGCAATACCACTGGGGCTGCTGTATATAGGGGCTGCTGTATACACCACTGGGGCTGCAATACCACTGGGGCTGCTGTATACACCACTGGGGCTGCAATACCACTGGGGCTGCTGTATATAGGGGCTGCAATACCACTGGGGCTGCTGTATATACCACTGGGGCCTGCTGTATATCATACTGCTGGGGCCTGTATACCACTGCTGGGGGCTGTATACCTGTGCTGGGGTCCACCCTCGGCTTATACGCGAGTCAATAGATTTTCCCAGGTTTTGGGGGCAAAAGTAGGGGGGTCGGCTTATACACGGCTCGGCTTATACACGAGTATATACGGTAATTCTCTAGGCTTTTGAATGTCAAAGTTTGGGACAGTCAACTTTGTTATCATGGTTGTTATCAAGGTATTGTAGACTCTGTAAAAAGTTCTATACTGATGAAATACTTTAAAGGGAAACACTCAGGTCCCTTGTGCCTCGAAAACCACAAGCAGTTCTGTGCCCTTATCTACAGTATAATCCCTAACAGTCCCATCATGTAGTTTGATCCATTAACCGATCCTTATAAAAAGAATTTCTAAAGACCATTTATGATATGCTGATTATGGTTGTGATTAGTCGAGGGGGTGTTAGTTCCCCAACTAGTTGGTCCCTTAAAGGGATCCTGTCACCCCCAAAACACCTTTAAAGCTATTAAAACCTGTCCCTACAGCATATTAACACTTTCCCTACACTCTTTTTAGCTCCTAAATGCAGTAAATGATATTGCATAAAAACGTTTTATAAGTACCTGCTTAGTGATGATAATGAGTGACTATGCTATTCATAGTCACTCATCAAGACTGCCCCTCTGCTTCATAGCACGCCTGAATAGGCGTGATCTACATCCAGGATTCAAAATCGCGCGTCCCTTCTGTGCCCTGTGTCGTAGGAGGCTGCAGTGTGGCTTGTGACGCGATCCGCGTCATTCCCGGCGCCCTGTGACGTATTTACAGCGGCGCCGCGCTGTGAGCTTCAAAATGCGCACTGCGCATGCGCATTGGGCATGCGCAGTGCACATTTTGAAGCTCACAGCGCGGCGCCGCTGTAAATACGTCACAGGGCGCCGGGAATGACGCGGATCGCGTCACAAGCCACACTGCAGCCTCCTACGACACAGGGCACAGAAGGGACGCGCGATTTTGAATCCTGGATGTAGATCACGCCTATTCAGGCGTGCTATGAAGCAGAGGGGCAGTCTTGATGAGTGACTATGAATAGCATAGTCACTCATTATCATCACTAAGCAGGTACTTATAAAACGTTTTTATGCAATATCATTTACTGCATTTAGGAGCTAAAAAGAGTGTAGGGAAAGTGTTAATATGCTGTAGGGACAGGTTTTAATAGCTTTAAAGGTGTTTTGGGGGTGACAGGATCCCTTTAACATGTTATCACCCCTGTGGGCGAGATAACATGCTTTACCACCACAGCGTCATCGCTATACAAATCCACGTGTGCGTTAGTGCAGCTTGAGCTTCTCTGACACTGGGTGTTTGCGCCCTGGTTACAGAGAGGCTCACTGCACATGATCAGAAGTCATCCATTCTTCCAGTATTGCACAATTACTCTGAAGCCGGGTGTATGGGTCCCAGCTACAGAGAGGTGAGGTGTGCATGACCAGAAGTACGGACGACGTCTAATCATGTGCAGCGAGCCTCTCTGTAACCAGGGTGCAAACACCCAGTGTCAGAGAAGGTAAAGCTGCACTCACGCACACGTGGATTTGTATAGCGATGACGTTGGGGTAATAAAGCATGTTATCTCTCCCACAGGGAGGTGATAACATGCTAAGAGGCCGACTTGTCTGGGGAACTAACACCCCCTCGACTAGTTGCAGCCCTAATTAGCATCTCATAAACAGTCTGTAGAAATACTTTCTCTTAAGAATTGGTTTATGGATGCTACTACAGGAGGCAACTCTTAGGCAGGGATTATACTGTAGATATGGGCACATAACTGGTCATGGTTCTGGGGCACAGGAGACCCAAACGTTTCCCTTTAAGTAGTCTAGATAACCTGCTCCATACTGTAAGCCATACTCACTCTACAAGCCAACGGTTTTAGGCTGGCAATATACACAGTGTTATCCAGTCACAGGTTGGCTGGAATATGAGCTATTTATGTGTATTATTTTACTGTCTCTTTAAGCTTCGAAGGCGCCAGTCAGAGGTGTAATGAATGGAAAATCACATTGACTTCAAAGGGAGTTTCCATGCCATAGTGCCATGTCCAGCAACAACAAGGCTTAATGAATAATCTGACAAGTATTTCATAGGAGTCAGTGAAATGCAAGTGTCCAACCTACGTCCCAGAGCTTAGATTTGTTGTATTTTATAGCTCTGAGATTTCAGTTAGAGCCACTTTAAGAATAAAGGCAACCTAGAAAGTATTTGGTATCTAGTCGGGGGGTAAAATACCTATGAGACGATAACAGCAAATGTTGGTAAGCTAATTCCACCATGATGGAAAAGTCAAAGCATATAAAAAATGAGTCCACACAAGATCCCCTGGACCAGGCATGATTACCAGATCCCCTTCTCATCTGAATCTCTCGTTGGCACTTATGGAAATTCTTTCCAGATCAAATTGTTACCGTATATACTCGTGTATAAGCCGACCCGTGTATAAGCCGACCCCCCTACTTTTGCCCCCAAAACCTGGGAAAACCTATTGACTCGTGTATAAGCCGAGGGTGGACTCCAGCACAGGTATACAGCCCCCAGCAGTGTGGTATACAGGCCCCCCAATGGTAGTATACAGCAGCCTCCCCAGTGGTAATATACAGCAGCAGCCCCAGTGGTATATACAGCAGCAGCTCCAGTAGTTAGTATACAGCAGCCCCAGAGGTATATACAGCCCCAGTGGTAGTATACAGCATCCCCAGAGGTATATACAGCCCCAGTGGTAGTATACAGCATCCCCACAGGTAGTATACAGCAGCCCCAGAGGTAGTATACAGCAGCCCCAGAGGTAGTATACAGCAGCCCCAAAGGTATATACAGCAGCCCCAGTGGTAGTATACAGCAGCCCCACAGGTATATACAGCCCCAGTGGTAGTATACAGCAGCCCCACAGGTATATACAGCCCCAGTGGTAGTATACAGCAGCCCCACAGGTATATACAGCCCCAGTGGTAGTATACAGCAGCCCCACAGGTATATACAGCCCCAGTGGTAGTATACAGCAGCCCCAGAGGAATATACAGCCCCAGTGGTAGTATACAGCAGCCCCAGAGGTATATACAGCCCCAGTGGTAGTATACAGCAGCCCCAGAGGTATATACAGCCCCAGTGGTAGTATACAGCCCCAGAGGTATATACAGCCCCAGTGGTAGTATACAGCAGCCCCACAGGTATATACAGCCCCAGTAGTTAGTATACAGCAGCCCCACAGGTATATATAGCCCCAGTGGTAGTATACATCAGCCCCAGAGGTATATACAGCCCCAGTGGTAGTATACAGCAGCCCACAGGTATATACAGCCCCAGTAGTTAGTACACAGCAGCCCCACAGGTATATACAGCCCCAGTGGTAGTATACAGCAGCCCCAGAGGTATATACAGCCCCAGTGTAGTATACAGCAGCCCCACAGGTATATACAGCCCCAGTGGTAGTATATAGCAGCCCCAGTGGTATATACAGCCCCAGTGGTAGTATACAGCAGCCCCAGAGGTATATACAGCCCCAGTGTAGTATCCAGCAGGCCCAGTGGTAGTATGCAGCCCCCCCTCCTTAATATGCGTCCCCCAGTATTAATAAACAGCCCCCCCCTCCTTATCATGTCCCCCCCCCCGGCTGCGGCAGCTGTTAAAATAACAAACACTGTATACATCACCTTCCGACGCAGCTCTCCGCTCCTCCGGTCCTCAGCGTCTCCGCTCGCGGCTTCTTCTTCCTTGATGTGCCGGCTTGTGACCGCGCGCAGGAAATGACGTCATCTCCTGCGCCCGGTCACATGACACCGGCACAACAAGGAAGAAGAAGCCGCGAGCGGAGACGCTGAGGACCGGAGGAGCGGAGAGCTGCGTCGGAAGGTGATGTATACAGTGTTTGTTATTTTAACAGCTGCCGCAGCCGGGGGGGGACATGATAAGGAGGGGGGGCTGTTTATTAATACTGGGGGACGCATATTAATCGGGGGGGGCTGTGTAGTGCAATATGCACGGCATCCCCCCGCCGCTGATGGACAGGGGGATGCCGTGCATATTCATTGCACTAATGAGGCGGCCCCACGTGACCGCCTGCGGTCACCGCGGCCCCCTCCTGCCTCCTCCAGCCCCCGGTCACAGCTCCCCCCCCACAGCATACCGTATGACCCGTGTATAAGCCGAGGGGGGGACTTTTCAGCCCAATTTTTGGGCTGAAAAACTCGGCTTATACACGAGTATATACGGTAATGCTTGTTTTTTGAGTTATTGTTTATTAGTTTGTAGTGTGGTAACTGGAGTCATTTAGCTTAAATAATAAAAATTCATATTATTATTATTATCATCTATCGACCTTCAGCTCAATTTGGAGCCATGGTGAATTGATGGATAAACACACTGTAGGAAGATCGATCTTGTGGGAGTCTAGATAGGTGCACTAGGGTCTTCATGGCCGTTATCTTGACAGTATCAAGCTATTGGGTTGCTGGTCTTCCTCTTCGCCTTGTTCTTCTATTCTTCCTACCATACTGTCCTTCTCTAGTGATTTTTCTCTTTGAATCATGTGCAGGCAAGTCGTAGCTTGGCGATCCTTGCTTCAAGTGACATGTCTGGCTTGATTTGTTCCAAAATGGATTTGTTTGTTCTTCTTGCCACTCATGGTATTGATAACATCCTTCTCCATCACCACATTTTCAATACATTGATTTTTCTTCTGTCTTGTTTCTTTGTCGTCCATGTTTCACTTCCTTATGTTACTACAGAAAAGACCAGACTATGTATGAGCTGTGTCTTCATTGCCAGTGAAATATTCCTTATTGGAGGCCTTGTCCAGCGACTTCATTGTTGCTTTGCCCATAGCTGTTCCCCTATTGACTTGCGTTGTCATTGTTGCATCTTGAGTGATCATTGATCCGAGTAGGTTGAAGTCCTTTATCACTTCTAGTTCGTCAACGTCCATCTCAAATGTATCCTTGTCATATACAATGGCTTCACAGATCTATCCTGACAAAGGATATCGGGGGAGAATAGAATCCGGCCGGTTGAATTTCACAGGCAATTTTTGCATTCTGCAGGGAGATAAGCCACTGCCAGAAAAGTCTGGCAGTGTCCCTCTCATAGAGGACACAGGAATTCTCATACAAGAAAGGTATCTATTGTGCATGGGGGCCTTAATAATACATTATAATCAATCTAACCATTTCTGTAATATGGATGTGCATGAGACTTTCAGACCCCCATCACATTAAAGTTGGACATACCTATCAACTATGGTGGGATTGGCTGTCCATCTAATGTTTATGGGGGGCTCCCTATTCTCTCACATCAGATGATATCGGGGTAGAAAGGAATCGGGCATGTTGAATTTCACCCCCTAATCATTTAGTTCTTCTTCCATATGGAGTTATTCTCTTTAACAGAGCATCCATGTGTATGCGGAAGTCACAAAAAATAGTTGTGGGCCAAACAAGCATTAAAGGTAACTTTTAAAGTTGATCTTCCATCAACACTCTTTTGAGCAGAGGTCCCCAACCTTTCTGACCTTGAGAGCCACATCCTGGTGTGAAAGATGGTCATGAGCCGCATTCAGCTCCTGCCCCCTCACAGTAGTGACACCCAGAGCCCCATTAATGTATAATGATGACCAAAGCTTTTCTACAGAAATCAAACCAAGGCAGTATACCAAGATCCAGGGGTTCCTACCATACCTCTATTCTGATTTGTTCTGTATGGGGCTACTTACAAAATCACTGGAAACTTGTCCTTCATAGATCTTTGCTAGACTAGTTGCTTATGCACCAAGCTGGAAGACAACTGTGAGCTGCACATCATGGGCCCACAAACCACATGTGGCTCCCGAGACGCAGGTTGGGGACTCCTGCTATGGATCATTCAGAATTTCTGAAAACACAATATTTTAGTTCCCTGCCCACCAATGTCTCTTAGCTGGTGACTTTGTGGGAATTAACTCTCTGAATCAGGTTTCTGATGATTATTTCAAAAGAAATAAAAATGGATCAGACCCACAGTGTCCACATTGTGCAGGTGCTGCTTGGGGTGAAGTGGAAGAGATTGGTCTGTTCTGTGATTGAAGCCAAGGAGAAGTCATGATGGTGGTGGTGTGCCCATGGAGAGACCACAGGTAGCCTGCATGATTGTTACATATCTCATGTTATCAGGTTTTGCTATCCTCCTTACATAAATATGAATGCAGTATCCTTTGGAATATGTGAGTAACTGTGTAATAATCTGCTATAAACAGTTGGTGCTGAGTCTCTGGGTGGTAAGATGGGTGATGTAGGGGCAAGCTCTGTGAGCAGACTGCTAATTCAGTTATCACTTGTTCAGAGATAAGAAGCAGATAAATGGCTTCAGCCCACATATCCCCTGCAGGAATGAGCTATTATGAAATCAGGGGAATATTTTTAGAACTGAGTTATTTTTTCATTATAAAAAGTTATTGTAACACATTTGGTAAGAGTCAGGGGCTTTTTCCATAGGAATCCATATCAGACCTTGGAGAGGCTAATGTAGATTTATTAATTGGCTACACTACCCCATTGTGGCTATTCCTCCAATTACACATGTCAGATCAATTTATGATACAAAGGCTGTAACAATAGAATAAATATATCATTGCTATCGTCAGCGCTGCCATGTATATTGTATTGCCTGTGGTGAATTACTTTGAGGAATACAAGAATGCCTTGGGGAGGAATGCATCCCTCCTTACAAGATACAATAGCCATGTACTGACACGAGTGATTGATTCAGGGAAATATTATGGTTGCTATATGTAGGGGTCATAAGGACAATTATTGCTTTGTTTTCTAAATCAACTCCTTAAAGGGTTTGTTCATTTTCAGACAATCTCATGATATGCCCTTAATAATAGATGTGAGATTTTCTGACTGCGGGGCTTGCTTGCTGGTGAGATTTTAACGTATCGCACCATTTTTTCTATTTTAAATAAGTCATGTATATTTAGGTTGATTAACATGCTCTGTAATATTCCATCCGTACTTTATGAATGGACAATTCCTCTTCATTGCTAACCTGCCAGTACTTTAGGTCCAGGACTAACCTTTCCTTCAAGCGTTGGTTTCTCGTCTGTCTAATGTTTTGCTGGCATTGATCTGAAAAGCCATCTCTCTCTTAAGATACCGTCACATGCCGCCATATGGCTTCCATATCGTTGGCGATTTGACGTGAGCGCGCATGTTTCGGGCACTTTTTTCTGATCGCTGTGGAGCTGTCACAAGTAGCTATCTAGCGTGCGATCTCCGGCGATCCTGCGTTCCGGAAATCGCCTGCAGAAGACAGGAAGCGATCTTCCCTTCACACATAGCCGCGTCACATGTCACAGTCTTAGCAATGTGGCCAATGTGGCCATACTGTTTCGATAGGGGCGTGCTAGAATGTGTTTCACCGCCCCTATCACCGCGATTGGTGGGCGGAACTGCGTTCCCATTGGTCAGCCTTGTGTGAACGCACGGGTCATCATATAAGGCGCCTCAGACACAGCCAGCCAATCAGAAAGAAGTATTATTCACCAATTGCCGCAGATGCTGCGCAAAAAAACACCATCCAAGCACGCCTACGGGATTGATTTCAGGATCGCTGTGTACGTCGCTATCGCTCTGACACAGGGCACGATCTGCTGAATTCATCTGGTGGATATTGCGTGGTTTCCCTGCAGTGCAGGGCAACTCCACCAGCAATTTCTCGCCGTAGAATCGCCCAGTCACACACCACTATGCACATGCGATGTGGTTTCCACATCGCCGAATTTGGGAATTGCCAGTCATCTCGCCGGCAATATGGCAGCGTGTGACGGTACCTTTAGGGCCCCTCTACACACTGAGACTTTCCAGCGATCCCACCAGCGATCCGACCTGGCCTTTTATCGCTGGAAAGTCTCTCTGCAGTCGCTGGTGAGATGTCAAACAGGCAGACTCACCAGCGACCAGTCATCAGTGACATCGCTGGTAACCAGTGTAAACACCGGGTAACTAAGCAGCGCGCTCTGCTTAGTTACCCGGTGTTTACCCTGGTTACCAGCGTCCTCCCGCTTGCAGGCTGGGCTAAGCGGGAGAACGCTGGTAACAAGGGTAAACACCGGGTAACTAAGCAACACACGCTGCTTAGTTACCCGGTGTTTACCCTGGTTACCAGTGCCTAGCATCTAATGTGCGGCGCTGGGCATAGGCTGGGAGGTCGTTGATCGTTGGCCTCTCGCTGTCACACACAGCGATGCGTGTTGACCACCGGGAGACCAAGGACCAAATAATGGTCCTGAATGATTTGCAGCGATCAGCGACCTCACAGCAGGGGCCAGGTCACTGATGCGTGTCACACACTGCAACATTACTGGAGAGGTCGCTGTTACGTCACAAAACCTGTGATGTTTCAGCGATATCACTAGCGATGTTGCAGTGTGTAAGGGTGCAGTCACACATAACGATCGCTCCAACGATCCCGACAGCGATAACGACCTGCCGGGATCGCTGGAGTGTCGTTACCTGATCGCTGGGGAGCTGTCAAACAGGCAGATTCCCCCAGCGATCAGGCCCTGGGAGCCACCTCCCACATCGCTCCCTGCTTAGCGCTGTCTTGGCAGAGCAGGGAGAACGCTGGTAACTATGATAAACAGCGCGGTATCCGGGCAGCGCACACTGCTTGGATACCCGCTGTTTATCATAGTTACCTGTGTTCTCCCTGCTTACAGGCAGTGCTAAGCAGGGAGAACGCTGGTAACCATGGTAAATGCCGGGTATCTAGGCAGCGCGCGCTGCCTAGATACCCGGTGTTTACCATAGTAACCAGCCCTGTGAGGTCACTGATCGCTGGTTTCTTGCGGTCACACGCAGCGATGTGTGCTGACCAGCGGGAAACCAACGATCAAAAAATGACCCAGAGCACTTTGCAGCGATCAGCGACCTCACAGCAGGGGCCTGATCGCTGCAAAGTGTCACACATAACGACATCGCTGGAGAGATCGTTGTAACGTCACAGTTACAACGATTTCTCTAACGATATCGTTATGTGTGACTGGGGCTTTAAGTACCCCTTATACTTTCACTCAGTTTGACAAACAGGATAGCAAAAAGTCAAAGCCGTGGCCCCACTCCCTAGAATTTGTCTCTGCATATCAGCTGCTAGAGTCAGATTACACTTGACAATAGGCAGTAAGGGAAGAACATTTTTGGGACATAAGCTGGTCATCCAAATTGTTCAACTGGCTTTCATCTGAGTATGTGGGTCATTAGACAACATCATTTTTTAATAAAGTGATTTTCAGATTGCTTGTCAAGCACAATATTTATCAAATGAGACCAATCTGTTTGTATGTATAGCAGCTATTTAAAGGGGTTGAACTGTTAACATGTGGATGATTAATAAACTGTTTTAAGTGATAACTTGCTGACTGGTGTGTGTCCCACTGCTGGGACTGATCAGCACATCATGGAATTTTTGTTCAGGATGGGGTACTTTTATTACCATCACAAGATGGTGCTGCAGGTTAGACGTCCAACTGCCACTCCATCCATTCTGTATTGTGCTGCTGGGAAAGCCGAGCTCGTGCCCAGCTGCCACATAAGAAATGAGTGGAGCGAAAGGTATGTGAACTGCTGCTTCAAACTATTGGGATAAAAGGTCCCCATTCTGCCAGCGAGTGTGTCTCCCAATGGTTGGACCACTACCAATCAACAAGCTATCAGTTATCTTGTAGATAGGTAATGGCTAGTTTTGTTTTGTGAACCCCTTTACGGAATGTGTATAGTGGTAAATAGGTATTTCCTAAGTACATAATAAAAAAAGAGCTTGCTCCAAATCCGCTGTACAAAGAATTTAACTAAAGATTCCTTACCTACACTGTGTTCCAAATTATTATGCAAATGTTTTTTTCTCTGATTTTTCTAAATGGTTGGTGAAAATGACAGTCAGTGTAATAAAGTATCAAAATTTATTGCAGGCAATACATCAAATTTTATGAAGAAATCTCCCATGAAACAGTATATTCAAATAAAAAAACTCTAAAAGCCCTGTTCCAAATTTTACGCACTGTAAGTTTTGTAAACATTTGATATGTTTGAAAGAACCAAAATGCTCATTTGTTGATTTGCTAGCATTAACAAGTCACAATTCACAGAAATAAAAAGCTATTTAACTCCAAAAATCCTAACAGGCCCAAGTTACATGTTAATATAGGAACCCTTCATCAGAATTCGAAAAAATAATGCAGAGGTACAAGCACTAAGGTACCTTTACACGCGGCTACATTCTGGTGTACCAGAGAACCCTTTACTACGTATGCAGTTTGTAAATCATTGTAGGAGTATGTTATTGACACATTTGTACACCGCAACAGATAGAACTCTTGTGCTTGTTGCCTGCATTTAACAAGCTGCACATCACAGTAAAAGCTATGTATACCACTCCTACAAATGCAGCCGGTGTAAAGGTATCCTAAGGTGTACTGTTATTTTTCAGAGACTACCAACCCTTCAGCTGCGTCGAGGCAGTGCGGATCTGGCGACGCTTACTCATACATAAGGGTACCTTTACACGCGGCTACATTTCTAGGGTGGCTACAGGTAACTTACTGGTTGCGTGAAATCATGGAGAGATTATTCCATTTGTACACAGCAACAAGATAGAACCTTGTCTCCATGATTTCACTGCAACCAGTAAGTTACCTGTAGCCACCCTACAAATGTAGCCGCGTGTAAAGGTATCCTAAGGGTCTGATTTCAGAGATCTACCAACTCCTCGCTGCTTCGGGCAGTGGGGATCTGGAGAGCTTCTCATACATGAAGAAATGCCCTTTTGGGCAGACAGATTACCCCCCAGACCTGGCAATATATTTGGGACAAGCATCCAAGACCTCCATATGCACGCTTTACAAAGAAAATCAATATAAGCTTATGATGTTCTGGTACCAAATACCCCTGAATTCCTACATAAATTGAACCCACTCTTGCCTGACACATGCTGGAGATGTAACCGAGATGTGGGCGACTTGCTCCATATCTTTTGGTCATGTCCTGGATTGAGGGGATTCTGGAGATCTGTTAGGGATCTTATTATGAAGGTTCTGTTTGTTGACATGGAACCGGACCCACTGGTATACCTTCTCAATGCACATACTGGACGGGTGTGCAAACTGGCCTCTAAGCTTCTCTTGCATATTCTAACTGCAGCTAGATGCCTGATCGCCCTCTTTTGGAGGAGATTGGAACCGCCTTCCCTCAAAGATATGTTCACCAGGTTGTCAGACATCAGAAGGATGGAGTACTTGACAGCCCTGTTAGCAGCCAGAGTTGACCAGTTCAATCAGGTCTGGGCCCCATGGGATTATTTCGCTGCCCAGGAGGGTATTTAATGTCGAAGCTTTATCCCTGGTCTTGGGGGGTCCTACTTCCCTATCCTTCCTCTCTCCCCTTCCTTCTTTATACCCCTTCCTACCCCCCCTAAGAGAGTTTCTGCTTGTATTTCTTAGGATGATATCAGAATAGCCTCCCAGAGCTGCTGTTTTGATGTGAACTGCCTCCCACCCTCATAGATCTTTTGCTTGATTATACTCCTAAGGTTCTCTATAGGGTTGAGGTCAGGGGAAGATGGTGGCCACACCATGAGTTTATCTCCTTTTATGCCCATAGCAGCCAATGACACAGAGGTATTCTTTGTAGCATGAGATGGTGCATTGACATGCATGAGGATGATTTTGCTCCTAAAAAAGGCACGTTTTTGCTTTTTGTACCATGGAAGAAAGTTCTCAGTTGGAAACTCTATATACGTTGCAGAGGTCATTTTCACACCTTCAGGAACCTTAAAGGGGCCTACCAGCTGTTTCCCAATGATTCCAGCCCAAAACATGACTCGCCACAAGTGCAAAACCGAAAGTGCCGCACATGTCTGCAAGTCCCAGAGGAAATGAATTAGGCCGAACGCAGTCTTGCCGCAAGTGATCCGTTAGGTGGCAGATGCGACAAAATGCCGGATCTGCCGCGAATGCCGAGAAACACTGATGTAAAAGCAGCCTTACATTTTATTTTGATGGATAATGAAGCCTATAGCCTCTCATAACAGCCAGTGTCACTGACCCACATTGCAGGGTGGGGAAAACCAAGCCCCAGGCTGTCTTTCTATAATTACACTAAAACTAACATTGGAGGTCAGGAAACGAAACAACTGCAATGCACAGTTGCTGAGGCTTCCAGGATTCACAGCTTTATGTTTGAAGTAGAGAGGAATGCCATGAAGCCGATCATCTCGGAGCACATGCTGTCTCTCCAAGCAACAGGGGAGACAAATAGGGGCAGTGGTCCATCCTAATCTTCACTGGAGATTATTGTCAGCTGTAGCTGCCATAGAGATCATTAGAATGATCATACCTAGTAAGGCCTGTATGAAGTAGTCATAGAATATGTGCATAAGACTAGGTGCGATCTGCGTCTGTGCACTCAGCCTGCAGTATATGTCGGTAGCTTTTACCAACCAATACTATAACGTTCCTATAAGCCATCAATCACCAGATGGAGGCCAAAAGTATGTCCTTTTGGCCTCCGTCTTGCTGGTATTTGCTGACATGCTGTTTCCTTACCTGTAAGAAATGTGCAGCACTCTTTACATGGGTCCCCTAGGTCAGTGATGGGCAACCTTTTGAGCTTGGTGTGTCAAAATTCGCCAAAAAACCGAGCATAACTCGGCAGGTGTGTCACCTTAGAAAAAAAAACCCCTAATTTTACGATATTTATAGTGTAAATAACAAATATGTATAATTCTTTAACTTACCTGCTTAGTGACTTCTTTGTTAATCTGTCAGTTGGTTTCTTTTGTTGGTCTTGCTGTTATTTCACTTGTGTGGGGTGTCATGAACTAAGTCAGATAAGTGAGGGGGAGGGGGAATTCTTCCGGTGATGGCGAACCTGTGGCAGTCCAGCAACAGCTGGACTGCCACAGGTTCGCCATCACTGATTTAGTGACTTTTTTGTTGCTGAATTTCATTGGCTAAATCTTCAATTGAAGGTTGGTATTTTGTACACTTCAAGGCCAAGCAAGCGCTACTAAGGTTATCTGTCAATCTGTTTCTTTTGTTGGTTTTGATATTATTTAATGCTGAGAATAAGGTCTCACAAAAGTACGTAGAGGGAAAAATAGTAAGTAAAGCCATTGCTATATTTTTCAGGGTGCTAAAAGTGTCTGGTAACCGATTCCAGGCACTCCAAATTTCCTGTTCATAGTGGCACTCCTCTTGATTCTCCAAGCGGCACCTTTCTAGATTCTCAAGCTTTGACCTCAAATCAACAAACACCTGACCCCAGATGCTGTCCTGAAATTCTGCAAGTTGCATCTCCAAATCATCAATTTGTATCCATTGGAAACCATTTAATTCCAAACTACTGTAGACTACTACATCAGGATACTTAATTATTTTCATGGTCTGTTCTAGGCTTCTAAATTGATTAAATCTATCACTGAACTGGTCAAGTAAGGAGTCTAAAACATGCTGGTACTTTAGATGCAAGGGCTCCATTTCATTTTGTACAGCTGCACTGGCCTTCTCAAAATACTTTGTTACTCGAGGAAAATACTTATAAGTTTTAGTTTCTACATCTCGCTTGAAAATTTTAAGTTTACTTTCAAAAGCTTTTATGTATCCAAACATAACGTCAATACTTTTGCCAAAACCTTGTAGCTTTAAGTTCAGTTCATTAATATGAACAGAGAGATCTGTAAAAAACATCAGGGTGTTGACCCACTGATAATCATAGAGCTGAGGAAAGTTTCCCAGATCCTTATCCTCAAGAAATACCTTAATTTCTTCAAAGCACTCCACAAAGCGCTCAAGAACTTTGCCTCGGCTCAGCCATCTTACATTATTGTACATCAGCAGTCCACTGTAGGTGGAATCAACCTCCAGTAAAAGTGCAGAAAATTCTCTCTTGTGAAGGGGGCGAGCAGCTATTAAATTAACTATTTTTGTAACAACTGACATTAAGTCGTTTAAGTCAGTGAATCCTGCCTTGGCACATAAAGCCTCCTGATGGATAATACAATGAAAAGGCACAATCGGGTGTCCAATAGCTTCTGTAAACAATGTAACAAATCCAACTTTTTTCCCCACCATGTTTGGTGCCCCATCTGTCGTCACTGACACAACTTTAGAGATATCAATGCTTAGGTCACAGAATGTTTGTTTAACAACCTTACATATTTCGCTTCCTGATGTACTTGTTGGCACTGATACTAACTTTATCAACTCTTCTCTCATTGTGAGACCATCAGAATATCGACCAATAATGGCCAACTGTGCATGTGATGTGACATCAGTAGTTTCATCAAGAGAGATCGAAAAATATTTACAATTACTTATGTCTTCCTTTAATTGATGTTGTACGTTTGTGTTGAGTCTCATTATTCGGTCTTTTATGATATTTCTACTGAGTGGTAACTCAGCTATTCTCTTACTAATTGCATCTTTATTCTGCATATCGTGAAATAGAACTGGTGCACATCTTAAGAGAGTTTCTTTAATAAATTCTCCCTCACTGAGGGGTTTTCCATGCTGAGCTATGGAGTGAGCAATGCTCAGACTTGCAGATGTTAAATTTGTAGAGCTTTTTACAAATTTAAGGATGGAATTAGATTGGCTCTTATGAAGTTGTAGCTGCCTGGAAATGTATTCCTTCCTTTCATCCTCACTTTTTTTCAAGAGCTGGGAATGAGTAGTTTCAAAATGTCTATTTATATTCCACGTTCTGCTTACTACCGTTTCACTACATAGAACGCAAAATGATCTGCCATTTTTTTCTATAATGCCATACATCTCAGTCCATGTCTCTTGAAAGGGTCGGCTACTGCTACTACCACTTCCTTTACTTAACCTTGGTTTTTTTGGCTTCTCCATCAGAGGGGCAGTGACAGAAGATTTATAGATAGCCCTGCAGGCAATTAGGGGTTAACTGTCTTTTAGGAAAGGGCAGAGTTAATAAGCAGAAATAGAGATTAATAGGATGAAATGGAGTCTGTATGCTGCAAGATGGCGTTCCTTATGTAAATTAATGGCGGGAAACGGCACCCATAGCACAGGCCTCTTCCAGCCTCCCCCTCACTTATCTCAGTAATGGCCAATCACACATTCATGACACCCAGCCCAGATTCTGCCCAGAACCTTTCACTGGACTCGAGGATGGTTGCTGTAGTAATCACTGGACCTCCAGACAGCGATCACAGGGCCTCAGATATGCGTCCCCCACAGCGCTCCGCTGCTCCCTGCTGCGCCAGCCAGAAGTTCCGCTTACCGGAAGTCCCAGGACTAGACGCTCTGTGCCGGAGCTCTGCTGTCCTGGCCTACAGTCCTCCAGCACATTTTTTTTTCCTCATCTGTAGTTAGTGATGGGCGAGTCCTAACTCGGAATCGCTTGACTCTAGTCTACTCGTTGCGAGTCTAGCGAGTCCAATGTTAATGAATGGGGAATCGAGTCTAATTACTCGATTCCCCATTCATTAACATTGGACTCGCTAGACTCGCAACGAGTAGACTAGACGAGTCAAGCGTAATAGCTCGCATTGCCGTTTTGGAAACCCGACTCGCAACAGTTTTTTGCTGCTGTGTCCGTGTCTGTGGTTTTTATCCAAATAGCGAGTCTAGTTTCTCCGGCCGGCCGCGTGTCACTGAAAATGGCTACGCGTGTCAGTGCTGACACGCGTGTCATAGGTTCGCCATCACTGCCCTAGGTGGACGGATGCTTCGGTAGGGATCTTGACTGTGGCCACTATCGGGCGCACACATCCTTAGCGTATGTGCCTGGCAATGTTGCAAACATAGTGTGGACTTGGCCTACCTTACCAGGTCAAATGGTCTACACTCAAATCACCTGTCATGGTACAACTACTGGCATAGTACTTGCAGTCTTTCTGTAAGCTGATCAGTAAGTTAATTAAATGTAGCTCTTTCTGAAATAAAAAGATGACTAGTCATATGGCAACAAGGAGTTGTTGAAATGCTCAGATTTAAAAACATAACAGCTAGCCATGGAGTTATATATTATAATTTATAATGTCTCCATTTGCCAATGGCAGCATGAATAACAGAGGAATAGGCCAGGATTATCAAGTTTTTTTGTTGTCCCTGGTGTCTTTTCTTACCCCCAGTGTTGTTCTCATATTCATTTTAGCATTACCCAAATACCAGACTGGCATAATAAAAAAGCTTCTCATTTTCGTGACTCACATATTCAAAAATGTGGCGAATGTTTTCATTTTGCTTCACCACTTTCATTTTTCTAAAAAGTGGATGGAGTGGGGCCCACCAACAGATTAATTACCGTATATCTTATGCCAAAAAAATGGTATACACAAAAGCTGAAATCTATGCCAGCTATAGTGAAAATGGCAAATTTATTGAGAGGCTCGACTGAATCTTAATAAATTTAGTGCATATTACTTCAGCAGGCTTCTGTTCATGTATGAAAGCCCACTCTATGAATTCCTGATAATCTCTCCTCCTTCATCATCCATAGTAATCAGTAAGCAGCCCCCACCCCTCAGCTGCTAGGACATCTGCCATCTCTACAGCGACGGTAGTTACACCCATATTTAGACAGATACACTATATACATATATAGATATAGATGTATATATATAGATATATAAATATGCATCGATACACTAATATATAAAATGTACAGTCATAGCCAAAAGCTATCAATAATATTCTTGCACCGTCTCTACTGGAATGTCGGACTCTTCTTGCAAACTCCTCCAGATCTCTCATACTTGAAGGGTCACTTTCTCCTAACAGGAATTGTAAAATTTTTCCACAATTGATCATTGGAATTTAGATCCAGACTCATTGCTGCCACTTCAGAACTCTCCAGCGCTTTATTTCCATCCATTTCTGGAGGCTTCTTGAAGTATGTTTGGGGTCATTGTCCTGCTGGAATACCCATTACCTAGGACGCAAACCCAGCTTTCTGACTGGGCACTACATTGCAACCCAAAATTATTTTGTAATCTTCAGATTTCATGATGCCATGCACACAGTCAAAGCACCCAGTGCCAGAGGAAGCAAAATTACCCCAAAGCATCTTTGAACTTCCACCATATTTGACTGTAAGTAATGTAGACTCCTGTGCTTTACCAAAAAACTCTGTCTTAGTTTCATCTGTCCTTAAAACGTTTTCCCAGAATGAGTTTGACTTACTCACGTACATTTTGGCAAACTGCATTCAAGCTTTTTATGAGGCTGCTTCAGCAGTGGGGTCCTCCTGGGTCTCCTCCATAGCATTTCCTTTATTGAAATGTCGACGGATAGTTAGCTCTGACACTGTTGCACCCTGAACCTGCAGGACAGGTTAATTTCTTTGGAACTTATTTGGGGTTGCTTATCCACCATCCAGATTATCCGGCATTGCAACCTTTGAGGAATTTTTCTCTTCTCTCCACATCCAAGGAGATTAGCTACAATGCCACGGGTTTTAAACTTCTTGATTGTATTGCTCCATGGACAAAGAAACATCAAGATCTCTGGAGATGGAATTGTAACTTTGAGATTGTTGATATTTTTCAACAATTTTGGTTCTAAGGTCCTCAGACAGTTCTTTTCTCTCTTCTTTATTATGTTCCCTAGTGAGTCTCATTGACTCTTTCCTCTCTAAGCTATCTGGGGAATGTTGCAATTTCAATAAAGGCCTAAGAAAGTCATTGCTTCATTATTATTTCGGACATTGATGGATTCCGTTTCCCTGAAAGCAAAGATTTAACAAGTAAATGTATATTAATCTGTTGGAAACTGGTAAAGCACTTCACAAAAAATATTAATCAGCATATTTGTATAAATAAATCAAAAGTTGGATGTTAAAATGAGGTATGGATAGTCAAGATTAAACTAGTTCTCAATATTTCTAAGGCCACATACTCAAATAAATTACTGCCCCCATGTAACTCCAGGATCATACATAAGATGAGCACTGGATTGTACATGGACATGGTTGAAAGCCAAAATTCTGGCTGACTAGTAACAGACAGAAATGCCATAAAAGTTACATTTTAGGGTATTTGCTCACGATTCAGAGGTGCTGTGTCTTGGACACTATGCCCCTGGATCTGTGGGAACCTGCAGGTGAATGTAGGGAGACCGTAGCCGCCCTGTACTCACAATCTGTGTTTGATGCATGGTGGCTTGTCCCTGCGTGCAGCTGATGGTGATCTCTTCTGACTCTGCAGCATGAAATTAACATGCTGTGGAGATGCAGAACCCCAGCAACCCGCACCACAGCTGACAACACACTGTGGTGGGGAGAAGCATAGTGGGCATGGAAATTCTTGAAATCCCATCCAGTATGCTGATACTGTACAATGCAGCATTTTAGACGCAGCGGCAATACACTGTGCCCAAAACACTGCAACTCCTGATCATGAGCACACACCCTTAGATGGTGTCCCCAGCAGACTGCAGATTTTGCCTGGGGTAGCTGCACAGGGAAAGCTACACGAAACGTAGATAATATAAGGTCTCAAGTCCACCACAACAGCTGCTCTTCTTGAGACAACCCCTTTATGGCTTCTTAAAAATATTAGCCCTCTGTTCATATTTGTGTTTTAGATTTTGTGACATTTAGGGTACCGTCACACTTGGTGACGCACCAGCGATCCCGACAACGATACGACCTGGTAGGGATTGCTGGAGCGTCGCTACATGATCGCTGGTGAGATGTCAAACAGTCAGATCTCACCAGTGACGCAGCAATGTATAGCAGTCGTTGGGACCCTGTCACTCTAGGGCGTAGTATTGAGATTGTTTGTCATTGTCCCTGTCAAACACAGCGATGCACACTGCCCAAAAAATGGTTCAGAACAGTTTGTAACAATCAGCGATCTCACAGCGGGAGCCTGATTGCTGCTACATGGCAGAAGTAGCAAGATCGCTGTTGAGGTCGCTGTTGCGTCACAAAACTTGTGACTTAACGATATCGCTTAGTGTGATGGGGGCTTAAGTGGAAAAAATATCACTGAATGCAGAGATATATTCTTCTTCAAAATGCCAGACTCCATGATGGAACCAAATAGACTCCATTTTTTTTAATCATCTGTGCACCGTTGTCATATTTCATGTGACAGATCTGGTACACTGTGTTTTTTTATTTTTTCTCTTATGATGAAAAAAAAACATAGATGCAAACTCAGATGTCGGTGAATGTTACATTTCATGAACATTTTCCTTATTATACATCTTTTTCTTTTCTGAGCACTCAATTATGTTTCATTAGGTTTCATTTAGATTTAGTTTCCACTTACATTTGGAAACAAGTTCACATCAATAATAAATATGATTCACAATTACAAAGTATAATAATGTTATACATGACATTAAAGGGTTTGTGTCAATTCAAAAACAAGTAAAATTGCAAAATACTTGTAAAAAAACACAAGCAACTTTGCAATATAACCCCTGTTAAAAAATTCTCTCTGTTCTGCAAACCGAGAGCGGCCTATGACCAGAGCAAGGAGTGCAAGTAGCAGTCTCTCAGTTTTAAAGACGGCTTGTAACAATCTGAAGATGGCTGTACTGCTGAAACCAGGTAGCTTCAGCCCTCCTGTGTGGATATGAGTGAACATCCTGATATTCGGGTTTTGGTGCTGTCTGTTCAGTACCCAATACCTCAATATCACTTCAATGAGGAAGTGGACAAACTCTAATGCCACGTAATAAAGGTAGCAATCCTAAAAGTCATAATTGACTCTTTAAAGGGATCCTGTCACCCCCAAAACACCTCTAAAGCTATTAAAACCTGTCCCTAGAGCATAGTAACACTTACCCTACACTCCTTTTAGCTCCTAAATGCACCAAGTGAAATTGAAGATAAATGTTATTACAGTACCTCATTAGGGATGATAATGAGTGACTATGCTATTCATAGTCATCCTGGCAGGCTCTCTCACTTCATGATATCACGCCTCCATAGGCGTGATCTTCTAATCAGATTAAAATGCGCGCCTCCACGCTCTGCGCTCTGTGCTGTCTCGGCCGGCCTGTAGTGCGGCTGGATTTGCGTCACCCAGCCGCACTACAGGCCGGCCGAGACAGCACAGAGCGGGGAGGCGCGCATTTTAATCTGATTAGAAGATCACGCCTATGGAGGCGTGATATCATGCAGTGGGAGAGCCTGCCAGGGTGACTATGAATACCATAGTCACTCATTATCATCCATAATGAGGTACTGTAATAACATTTATCTTCAATTTCACTTGGTGCATTTAGGAGCTAAAAGGAGTGTAGGGTAAGTGTTACTATGCTCTAGGGACAGCTTTTAATAGCTTTAGAGGTGTTTTGGGGGTGACAGGATCCCTTTAACAAGCCTTTTAATATGACTTAGGATTTGTTCCACAGCAGAACATCAAACTGCAGACGCTGCGTTTCGAAATGACAATTTGCAAATGCAATTTCCTAGAGGAGCATTGCGGCTTTTAAGCCCCCGTTACACATAGCGAGATCTCTGTTACATCACAGGTTATGTGACGCAACAGCGATCTCACAAGTGATCTCACTATATTTGACACGTAGCAGTGACCAGGCCCTCGCTGTGACATCGCCGATTGTGTCGGAATGGCCTGGACCATTTTTTTGATCGTCAGGCTCCCGCTCGCCAGCATGCATCGGTGTTTTTGATGCCTTAACAACGACCTCGTTGGTGACTCAGAACTCAGCCATGTAGGTCTGAGTCGTCAGACTAGCTGCTGTGTGACAGGGTCCCAACGATCGCCAAGGTTGTTATACGGGTCGCAGTATTATTGCTGCATCGTTCAGTAGATCTGACTGTCTGACATCTCACCAGCCACAACGTAGCGACATTCCAGCGAGCCTTACCAGGTCGTATCATTGTCGGGATCGCTGGAACGTTGCCAGGTGTGGCAGGACCCTTAGCCTCCTTACTGTCAGCTGGCAGAATACTTTCCAGAAGGAGAATAGCTATTCCCCCAGACCTCGTCTTTGCCCCTCATCAGTGCAATGTGTGGAAAGTATGATCTGGCTGTATGAGAGGCTATCACCTCGAAATACAGCGTCTGCAGTTTGGGGTTCTGACCTGTCACAAATCCTAAGTCCATACTAAAAGGCTTGTTAAAGAGTCAATTATGACTTTTAGGATTGCTACCTTTATTAGGTGGCATTAGAGTTTGTCTACTTCCTCACTGAAGTGACAATTTGCATTTTAAAGTGTCTGTCATTATAACTTAATAATGTGATATTTTTTTCTGTTAGATATGATGGAATCTGCTACAAAATCTCCTAATGAGAAGTGTTTTTTTGGTAGAGAAGGGGTTACAGAACAATAATAAACTTGTACACGAAGTGCGGAAAAAGTTGGAATTTAAAGCTCATGACTGGAGGACATAGAGAGTCGTGTGCATAGAGCCCTCATTGTTCTTCCTATTTGTCTCTTGCTTAAATTTTAATAATTATTGAGTTGCTGGTGATTATTAACTGAGATTATATTTAACATTGAGAAAAGAGCTGCATTCCTGGGATATAGAGGACAACACCATGCTGGCATCTGTTATCATAAGTTGGCAGGACATTTCCAGGTAGTCCGGGAAAGTTGTTTGCTTGGCATAAATAACATCTACTTAAGTTTTCTCTGGCGAGGCAGTAATTCCGTCTTATTTGGTAATATCTTCTGATTGTATCTGTAACTATAGCAAGGTGAGCTGTTGAGGAGCCATCTTGGAAGAGAGCTCATTTTCTAGAATCTAGCTACAGCTCACAAGAATTTCTACTATTTATACTTGTACTTTTTTTTGTACAGTTGAAACTATTACGTGTCACACGAGGATGGGGGTTTGAGTTGATCTGTCATACTGGTGAGTTGTCTGGGAGAAACAGGTGTTTCATATATTTGGTAAGACTTCACTAAAATCCAGGAAATAGAAGCAGAGGAATAACTCGTAGTTCCTGGCCTACAATGCAGAATCTGTAACAAGGCCACCTACTTTCTATGTGCATTTTAGAATACCGGTCTCTCATGTGCCTATGGGGCCTTTGTTCTTCCTCCAGCAGCAGGAACACTAGAGAATATTGAAAATATATATTTTTTCAATTACACTGCCAAACCCCCAGCTTTGTACCATTGGACACTGTATTTCTATTTGAAGATGAAGCATCTAGGCACCACGTGCAGGAAACACTACAGAAGAGACACTTTCTAGGAAGTTACAAGAGACACTGGAGGAACTCAAGAGATTCTCTAACACAGAGGTCTCCAACCTTTTTGATCTTGAAAGCCACATTCAGCTTCCACTCCCCCACAGTAATGGCAGCTAGATCCCCCATTACCAGTATAATGACAGCCAAAGCTTTTCCACTGAAACCACACCAAGGCAGTATACCAGATCCAGAGGGTCCTACCTTACCAGGGCTGTGGAGTCATTAAGCCAAACATCCGACTCCAACTCTGATGCCGACTCCAACTCCACCAAAATTTACACCGACTCCACGATTTTGACTCCATATCCATGACAGTGAAGTCAGCCACATATCCGACTCCAACTCCTCAATTTTCATGAATCCGGCTACACCCAAAATGGGCACCGACTCGACGACTCGGACTCCACAGCCCTGTCCCCAATTTAGATCCTTCTATGAGGAGCTGCTCACAATAGTCACCATCTGTAGACCTGCTCTTCATAACTGTTTGCTAGTCCTGGTGCTAATGTACCAAGCTGTAAGACAGCCACAGGCCCTACATCAAAGGCCCGTGAGCCACATGTGGCTCCTGAGCTACAGGTTGGGACCCCTGCTCTAACACTTCGAAGATGCTAGAAATTCTCTTCATTTTCAAGGAAATGTCAAGACATTCCAGAACACTTTTTAACTGTCATAGGTGCTCATACCATGTTTATGCTATACTAGATGGTGGCCCGATTCTAACGCATCAGGTATTCTAGAATATATATGTACGGTAGTTTATTTATAAAGATTTTAAAATAATGTAATGAATACATGGGATTTTCCCCAATCAGCGAAGGGGCTTTGTTCAATATATCTGCACGTGTGACACCTCACTAGCAATCAGTAAAGTACCGTCACACTTGGCGACGCTCCAGTGATCCCGACAAATGGTGTGACCTGGTAGGGATCGCTGGAGCGTCAGTACGTGGTCGTTGGTGAGATTGTCACACTGAGCGAGATCGCTAGCGCCAGTCGGGGTACTTCCGCTAATGCTGGTCATCCCCCGGCTGCATTGCCGCTGACCTCCGTGACAGGATCAGTGATCTCACAGCGGGGGCCTGGTTGCTGCTGCGTGTCACACTGAGCAAGATCGCTAGCACCGTCGGGGTACTTCCGCTGCCAGCATCTCCCGGCTACGTCGCCGCTGACCTCCGTGCGGAAGGAGATGACCCACGTTATCGTCAGGAGTTCAGCGGCTGGCACCGTTGATCTCCCGACGGTAGCGGTGGCGTGCGTGGTTCAAATCCTGCGCCAATTCGCGTCAAGACTGCGCCTGTTGCTGAGACAGACACGATAAGGCGATTATATAGTAGGATTCTTATTAGACAGCACAATGTATGATCCTAACCCTAAGGAAACTTTGTTGTAGTTTGATTAGGCTTATTTGACTTGGTAGAGTTAAGGACAGAAAGACTGTTGTAGACAATGGCAAAGACTGTCGCAGAGTTAATTATGAATGTGTGTTGCTATGGAGTATATTTTATAGAATAACTCTCCGTCTAGTCTTTGAGGAGTGTTTTATAGAGGTATTCGGGAACAACTGCTGTATCTGGTCTTTGCGTTGCCTACAGGGCTGTGCAGCCATTTTGCAGAGCATGTATATCTTGTTCTCCAGAGCTGGGGTTCTATTTTAGTCATGACTATAAACTCGCTGTATAAAGAGGGGCCATGACCGCTCTCTGTTAACATGCTGTAACTTGACTCTAGCTGCTGAACTTAAAGTCACGGATTGGGTTTACTGATGCTGCCGAGAAATGCCTGCTTTAACAAAGTGAGCTTTGTGTTGTAAAAACAAGTTTTAGAGACACACTGAGCCTGCTTTTTTAGGATATGACGCACAAAGCTGAGATTTTTTTTTCTCCTGCTTGGGTTGTCAGGTACATATGGGGTATTAACCTACATGTTTCCTCTCATTTTGGCTCCTCCTCTTATTTGGTGGAACTGTGCAAAAAAAAAAACTATAAAGTTTACCGAACCCTTGAAACTCTCACCAATTCCAAGAAAAAAATATTAAGAACACCATGGTGTGCGAAGTTATGTATTGGCACTATTCTGTTTTTGTTTTTTTGTCTTTTTTTTTTCTTAAAAAATATGGCAGCAGGAAATTTAGCAAGTCTACACTCACTGAAGAATGGAGCTCACAATCTTTATTTTATCCTAGAAATTACACTTTTTATTCTTTATTATCGGCTGTTTTTGCCACAAATCCTTAGCAATGGCACACAGAACCCCTACGAATCTTTTGTTGCATGTTCTGGGGATGCCCTCTATTCTCTCAACTCTTGAAACAATGGCTGGTTAACATTGCATGCAGTGGCCTCTAATAGAAGTACACTATGGATCTATAAAATCACAGAGCTTCGATTATGGGTCAGTGTGATCCATAATACAGATAAATGCGGTAGCCTAGATATTATTTGTCCAGCACCTATACCCCGCCATACACATTTGAGTAATGTTGGCTGAACCCACCAATATTGATGGGTTCAACTAACACTCTGATATGTAATGGGGCACAGGTTAAAGGGAACCAACCAGCAGGTTTTAGAACTATAACATAAAGCCAGTGCCTTACAGGCACTGGATACTGAGTGCAATCATATCTTTATTTCAATGATTACATGTATGATTGCAGAGAAAACTGTTATCAAACACTGGGAAACAAGTGCAGCACATTAACATAAGTGCAGCACAGGGGAGTTGGGTTTCTTTGTATTATCCCCCTATTTGCTATAAGCCAAACCCTCTCCTCTCTCCCTCTCTGTCAGTATATACCAGCCCCAGGACACCTGTCATCGTGTATGATGATAGCACAATGTCAGGCTCTTATGTGGCTGAGCTTAGCATACCCTCCCTTGTCTGCGTGCCTGCCAGCTTCACCGGCTTCTCACTGCTTCTCCAGTCACCAGAGTGCAGGAGAAGAACCTGCCCCCTCCAGTCTGCATGTCCCCAGTAAAATGAGATACTGTCTAAACTCATATTATACCAGAATACCAAGCTTAGGTTCTGTGTATAGATTTACTACTGGACAGCTGGATCTATAAAGAAATCTACATAAGTACACAACGTACATTACCACTAGCAACATAACATTTAACTTCATTTACAGCCCAGAACGAGGACTGTGTAGCTCAAGCCTCTGTCCGTGTAGCATCAGAAAATTACAGATCTATCCCACCGTTGTAGATTTCCTGTTACACCTCTTTTTGGTTTAGATTCATGCTAAAATAATGCTTTCGTTAGAAGTACGTCTTGGCCTCTTCTAATGTCTAGCTTTTCTACTTGGCTTCTCAGACTTTCCACAGCTTTGCAAACCCATCGTGCTCCAGGGTAAACGGCTTTGGTGGGCCTCATTTCCAAGTGCAATATGGTTTTTGAATAAATATGACACTTGCACTTTGATATTCCCCCAACTGTGAGGCCTGAAATGTGTCTGAACCAAGACTGGCAGCCGGAGCAGAATGTTGTGTAACTCAGCCTTCATAAAAAGAGAAACAAGCCAGCACGTCTCCTCCATATGGCAGCGTATTGTCATAGTGTCTCGGACTGGATTGTGGCATGCCAGTAGAAAGCTGCGGCACGCTTTATTACTGTAGGTCAGTGCTGTAGTGCCGCATCTCTTAGCAAGCTGCTTTGGACCGCTTTTCCGTTCACTGCCTGCGGACAATTTCGTGGTTAGACCTGACTCACTTCCTGCTCCAATATGTCCTAGATGAAGTGAAAAAACCTGTTTGTTTCTCTCAGAACTCATGGGTCTTGCCCATAGTTCGCTGGACTGACTTTCAGGGGGTTATAAAAGGACAAGAGCGCCTTTGAAACAGCATGTGTTAGAAGTGAGAGCCCTAGCGTGACTAGCAGATATAAATTGTATGGAAGCAATTAAACTAAAAGGAAATGTCATGCCGGCCAAACTTAAATCTACAAACCCATAGCTCTGATTAATGCTTTTTTCCCCTCTTTTCTAGTTATATAAAAAGGGCGTCATTTTGGAGGGTTGACTTAATCAATCCCTAATGCTGTGCTAGATGCCATGCCAGATATCGGGAAGCTGTGTCTTATAATGGATTGCTATTATTTTTTTCTTGTGTATTGTTTTGGTTTGTGCTTTCTCAATGTCAGAAGGTCCTTAGAGATGATGTATTTTCATAAGTTACATTTTATTTTTCTATCTGGTAAAATTTGTATCACCCATACACAGGGCTGTGGAGTCGATACGTCAAACCACCGACTCCGACTCCTGAATTTCCCGGACTCCGACTCCGACTTTTTCATATATGGCTCATGTTTAAGTAACAAATTTATTGCAGTACAATGTGAACATCATGCTTTCATCATTATTATGATACAATAATCAAGATATTTAGATAGAACCTAATAATAATTCAGAATAATAATATTTCGCATATTCTGCATTAAACTACTGTATCCAATGTATTCTATATTTCAGGAGTCGGTGTCGGTCCATTTTTGACCCACTTCAACTCCGACTCCACCAAAATGGACTCCGACTCCACAGCCCTGCAACACATCTGTCCTCATTGTAACAAATGTAATTTTATTTTATGTATTTAAAAATGTTTTTGGGGTTTTATAGCATTAATGCTGGCATAAACATCATCATTATCACCATTTTCGCTGTTACGCTCTGTGTAAGCAGATATGTTGCCAATAACATAACAATGTATGGGAACACAACAATTGTACTAGTCATCATTCTGTTCCCATCAGCATTTATTGGCATCTGTAAACAATGCAGTAAATGAGCGCCAGTCAACTTGTGTATAGTCAATCTGTGTTTGTTATTGGGCTGAAATCAGGCCTGTCAAAATGGCCCTATATTACAGCAGGGTGGCTCTGTGCTTAGCGCTGTTGCTTTGCAATGCTGGAGTCCTGGTTTTAAATCCCACCTAGGATAACATTATTTTTGTGTGTAGGTTTCCTCTGGATACTCCAGTTTCTTCCCACATTCCGAAGACATACTGTTAGAAATTTTGCATTGTGAGCCCTGATGGGGGACAGTTATAACAATGTTTGTAAAGCACTGCAGAATATGTTTGTGCTACGTATATAAGCAAAACATAATAAATAGAGATGACCTGTCCTGTGGAAGTTTGGGTTCAACTTACGGTTTGGGTATCCACTTACGGTTGGATGGAGGGTGGTGTTTTTGTCAATTTTTTTGGTACACACTACATCCGATAACGCTGATTTTTACCCCTAGTGCGAGACGTTAAAGCACTGCAAGAAGCTGGCGTTGGGCTGAGTACCGAAGTGTACCCAAGCACAGCGATTAGCATACGTAACGCACCCAAACCTGAACACTGACTATTTTTTTTAAAGTCTGTGTTCGGTACGAACTGCTAACTTCACAGTCCAGTTTCCCATCCCTAATAATAATAGAAAGGAACTGGATGTCTACAAAAGCCTCACTCTTTTCAGTCTGGTCGAGTTTGACTAAATATGAATATACATCCAAAAGGACATTATACCCAGTGGGACATGAAGACGGTCTGACATGGCAGGAAATGACTACAATTTGTAGGTTATTAGTCTTATTGTTGAAATTCCTTTGTTATAAAGAATTACAAAATAATAGAAACAGTATTTTTTCAGTCAGTTTTATCAGAAACTTTGAGACTTTCTTGTTCTTTTCCTTGATGAATATAGCTTTAAGGATGTCTACATTCTACAGTTCTGATCACTAATAACAAGTATGCAACATTTGGGTTTATGAATAATTTTTTCAAATCCAATGACTGATTTTTATGTTTTCAAATTCCCTGATTAAAAAAAAAACACTTATTTTAACTATCATGTATGGATTTTGCATAAAACATGTGAAATTATTTACAAGCAAGATGAATGAGAAAAATCTTTATTGTAGCCAAAAATGTACACAATCTTCTATAACTTGACTGGAAATTAATTTGTAGCGCCTTTTCCTTTTCTTTTCAAAGCTTCTTTGGATATGTTTCTCTTATAGAAGGCCTTCGGATCTTTATGAATCATGCAGTAGTAATCCCTCATCATGTTCACATTGGATCTACCTTGGTATCGTCGTTCCATCTTCTCGATATAATGATTAAAATCTTTCTCCTTGCTGTTCACTTACAGCACCACGGCTTTCAGGAAATTGGTCCAAATGGGAATGTAAAAAATAAAACTTCAAATTCATCAGACAACCCAAGGCTTTGAAACGTTTCAGCATGTTCTCCACGATGGATTTAAATTTTGCATCTTTGTTGTTGTCTAGAAATTTCTTCACTACTTCATTAAAAGAATCCCAAATACCCTTCACTCAACTTTCATTTTTGTTTCAAGCACATCGTTCACATCATAAGTTTCCGAATATTCAGATCCGCAAAAATGCCTTCTCCAGTTTTGCTTCAGACAGTCTCTTAAAAGTCTGTCCTTCTTTCAGTAGAGCTTTCACAAACTGCTTCTCAGTCCAAGCTTAATGTGGAGTGGTGGCAGGAGACCCTTTAGTGCGATCAACTACTGTTAACTTTCCGCAACTATGTTCTTGAGTCTAGATAACAAATATGTTCTCGTTGGCCAAATTTTTTGGTCCAATGATGAATTCTATCCTGGCTGTCCCATTCATACAAAAAACATGAGTACTTTGTGCATCCTTCTTGCTGCCCACCGATCCCCACATTTTGACCATCCTTCATGATTGTAGTTAAGCTTTTTGAGAATAAAGTCTACATTCTCATAGCTTTCCAAGTGCACAGAATGACCTACAGGCACTGAAGCAAACTTGCTGCCATTGTGCAGCAGCACAGCTTTCAGAATTTTTTTTTGGATGAATCAATAAAGCATCTCCACTCACTTGCATTGTACTCAAGGTTATGTTTCCATCAGGCCAGGAATATCTGCAATACACTAGGGTCTTGAGAAAAGTATGGAAGGAATTCTTTTTCTCTGCTTCTGTACCATTAAAATAGGTACCAGGTGCTAGCAGTTTTTTTTCCTTTAGTCTAGAGCCTAAAAGTTCTGTAAAATGTTTAGAAAGGTCCAAGTCCCCAACTAAATCATTGAAAGGGAAACTGTAAGCTCGTTCAACCCCCCTAACCTATCACTACCTGTACCCGCACCTTGGTAGCTGATTCCTAACCATCCCTGTCTGATTTAAATGTGCCCTATATAGTCTAAGAAAAATGCTTTATAACTTACAAGCAATCCCCATCCGGAGACTGGAAGGGCCATTTCCCCTCCTCGCTGGCTCCTAGCACTCCCCACTGGGCGTCCTCATTCCTTGTGCTGGGCCACCTCTTTTTGAAATTCCCGCCCCCAGTCACTGTGGGGGCTGATCACATGTTCGGCCCGGCTCCGGCGCAGTGCACATATTGAACCACGCCGTACATGTTATATCTGGCCCGGTGCATTGTGGCGGCTTATGATGCATACGGCTCAGCTTCAATATGTGCACTGCGCATGTGCCAGAGCGGGGCTGGGAATTTCAAAAAGAGATGGCACAGCACAAGGAATGAGGACGCCCAGTAGGGGCGTGCTAGGAGCCAGCGAGGAGGGGAAAATGGAGCCCCAGAGCCCGCCTTTCCAGTCTCTGAATGGAGACTGCTTGTAAGTTATAAAGCATTTTTCTTAAACTTTATAGGGCACGTTTAGCTCAGACAGGGATGGTTAGGGATCAGCTACCAAGGTGCAGGGACAGGTAGTGATAGGTTAGGGGGGTAGAATGAGCTAATAGGTTCCCTTTAATTTGAGCTATGAAGAAAACTGTGGCTTGTTGGGACTAGTGTGAAAGTCTTCATCACAATCCTGCTCTTCATGTTCTGAATCAAGTGTATCCTTAAAACTCTTCGGAGGTGAAGGGACAGGTATTCATGGACCAAGAGGCACAGCGTGAATTGATGATGGGAGGTATGGGTATAAGGTATAAGCCTATGGAGTTAGGGTTAGTGAAAAAACTAAACGAAAGTATATAAAAATCACCTCTTACTTTTCAAACAATTTTACCCTTGCAGATCTGTGTAATCTACCCCATTTGTAATACTAAAATTATATCAGGCCGGATTTAAAGCAGATCTTTTACCAGATTTTACAATAAAATTCCATACATTATTCAACAGATCTCCTAGAGCAGATGATGATGGTGTACTTTAAAATCCATGTACGGTAATCGCTGTGTAATTGAGAAAGTTTCCCTGACTTATATTATCATGCAGTTTATGAGTCCTGCTCTAGCTCTAGCTGGACTCCTAAAATGCTAATTTTGATGCAAGAATTAGAGTCATTCTGACAAGGAGTTTCAAAGTAAGTAGATGATCTGCTTAAGAGATCTGATGGTATGTAGTTTACATTGTGAATTCTCATGACAGATACACTTTAAAAAATATTTTACATTACTAGTCATTATCTACCTTTGTAAAAGTTACCATATAACTTTAGTGTTCTCTAGGATTTTTAGAAAGCACCGAATGCTACACAATAAAGATGTACCGTAAATACTCGTGTATAAGCCGACCCGTGTATAAGCCGACCCCCCTACTTTTGCCCCAAAACCTGGGAAAATCTATTGACTCGCGTATAAGCCGAGGGTGGACCCCAGCACAGGTATACAGCCCCCAGCAATGGTATACAGGCCCCAGCAGTATGATATACAGCAGCCCCCAGTGGTATATACAGCAGCTCCCAGTGGTATATACAGCAGCTCCCAGTGGTATTGCAGCCCCTATATACAGCAGCCCCAGTGGTATTGCAGCCCCAGTGGTGTATACAGCAGCCCCAGTGGTATTGCAGCCCCAGTGGTGTATACAGCAGCCCCTATATACAGCAGCCCCAGTGGTGTATACAGCAGCCCCTATATACAGCAGCCCCAGTGGTATTGCAGCCCCAGTGGTGTATACAGCAGCCCCTATATACAGCAGCCCCTGTGGTATTGCAGCCCCAGTGGTATTGCAGCCCCTATATACAGCAGCCCCAGTGGTATTGCAGCCCCAGTGGTGTATACAGCAGCCCCTATATACAGCAGCCCCAGTAGTATTGCAGCCCCAGTGGTGTATACAGCAGCCCCTATATACAGCAGCCCCAGTAGTATTGCAGCCCCAGTGGTATTGCAGCCCCTATATACAGCAGCCCCAGTGGTATTGCAGCCCCACTGGTGTATACAGCAGCCCCTATATACAGCAGCCCCAGTGGTATATACAGCAGCTCCCAGTGGTGTATACAGCAGCCCCTATATACAGCAGCCCCAGTGGTGTATACAGCAGCCCCTATATACAGCAGCCCCAGTGGTATTGCAGCCCCAGTGGTGTATACAGCAGCCCCTATATACAGCAGCCCCTGTGGTATTGCAGCCCCAGTGGTATTGCAGCCCCTATATACAGCAGCCCCAGTGGTATTGCAGCCCCAGTGGTGTATACAGCAGCCCCTATATACAGCATCCCCAGTAGTATTGCAGCCCCAGTGGGGCTGCTGTATATAGGGGCTGCTGTATACACCACTGGGGCTGCTGTATATAGGGGCTGCTGTATACACCACTGGGAGCTGCTGTATATACCACTGGGGCTGCTGTATATAGGGGCTGCTGTATACACCAGTGGGGCTGCAATACCACTGGGGCTGCTGTATATAGGGGCTGCAATACCACTGGGGCTGCAATACTACTGGGGCTGCTGTATATAGGGGCTGCTGTATACACCACTGGGGCTGCAATACTACTGGGGCTGCTGTATATAGGGGCTGCTGTATACACCACTGGGGCTGCAATACCACTGGGGCTGCTGTATATAGGGGCTGCAATACCACTGGGGCTGCAATACCACAGGGGCTGCTGTATATAGGGGCTGCTGTATACACCACTGGGGCTGCAATACCACTGGGGCTGCTGTATACACCACTGTATACAGCAGCCCCTATATACAGCAGCCCCAGTAGTATTGCAGCCCCAGTGGTATTGCAGCCCCTATATACAGCAGCCCCAGTGGTATTGCAGCCCCACTGGTGTATACAGCAGCCCCTATATACAGCAGCCCCAGTGGTATATACAGCAGCTCCCAGTGGTGTATACAGCAGCCCCTATATACAGCAGCCCCAGTGGTGTATACAGCAGCCCCTATATACAGCAGCCCCAGTGGTATTGCAGCCCCAGTGGTGTATACAGCAGCCCCTATATACAGCAGCCCCTGTGGTATTGCAGCCCCAGTGGTATTGCAGCCCCTATATACAGCAGCCCCAGTGGTATTGCAGCCCCAGTGGTGTATACAGCAGCCCCTATATACAGCATCCCCAGTAGTATTGCAGCCCCAGTGGGGCTGCTGTATATAGGGGCTGCTGTATACACCACTGGGGCTGCTGTATATAGGGGCTGCTGTATACACCACTGGGAGCTGCTGTATATACCACTGGGGCTGCTGTATATAGGGGCTGCTGTATACACCAGTGGGGCTGCAATACCACTGGGGCTGCTGTATATAGGGGCTGCAATACCACTGGGGCTGCAATACTACTGGGGCTGCTGTATATAGGGGCTGCTGTATACACCACTGGGGCTGCAATACTACTGGGGCTGCTGTATATAGGGGCTGCTGTATACACCACTGGGGCTGCAATACCACTGGGGCTGCTGTATATAGGGGCTGCAATACCACTGGGGCTGCAATACCACAGGGGCTGCTGTATATAGGGGCTGCTGTATACACCACTGGGGCTGCAATACCACTGGGGCTGCTGTATACACCACTGTATACAGCAGCCCCTATATACAGCAGCCCCAGTAGTATTGCAGCCCCAGTGGTATTGCAGCCCCTATATACAGCAGCCCCAGTGGTATTGCAGCCCCACTGGTGTATACAGCAGCCCCTATATACAGCAGCCCCAGTGGTAGTATACAGGCAGCCCCCGTAATCCAGGGCCCCCCAGCCTGACTCCGGTCACCTGTAAAGGAAACTATACTTATCACTGCCCGCTGTCCGCGCCCACTCGCAGCTGCCGACCGCGATCCTCCATCTTGCGTCTTCTTCCTGTTTCCTGTGCTCGTCGCAGGGAATGACGTCATTGCCCGCGACGAGCACAGAAACAGGAAGAAGACGCAAGATGGAGGATCGCGGTCGGCAGCTGCGAGCGGGCGCGGACAGTGATAAGTATAGTTTCCTTTACAGGTGACCGGAGTCAGGCTGGGGGGGCCCTGGATTACGGGGGCTGCTGTATACCGATGTATACATCGGTATGTACCGATGTATACATCGGTATAACAGCACTGACTCGCGTATAAGCCGAGGGGGGTACTTTTCAGCCCAATTTTTGGGCTGAAAAACTCGGCTTATACACGAGTATATACGGTAAGCATTACTTACCTGATCTTTGATAATAGATTTTTTTTTTCAGGCCACCTAAGCTTTTAACCTCATTCCAAAGGCTTCTATAAAGCCCCTGTCACACATAATGAGATCGTTAGCGAGATCATTGTAACGTCACAGGTTTTGTGACGTAACAGCGATCTCGCTAACGATCTCGCTATGTGTGACACTTAGCAGCGATCAGGCCCCTCCTGTGAGATCGGCTGATCGTTACAAAGTGCTCTGGGTCATTTGTCTCCCGCTGGGAAAGCTGCATCTCTGTGTTTGAAAGGGACAACGACCAATGATCTCAATACTACGCCCGAGAGTGACAATTCCCAACGACCTCTGTATCATTCCGGATCATTGCTGAAGTCGCTGGTGAGATCTGACTGTTTGACATCTCACCAGCAACCCCAAAGTGATGTACCAGCGATCCCTACCAGGTCATATCATTGTTGGGATCGCTGGTGCGTCGCTACGTGTGACGGACCCTTAACCCTTAAGGCTATGTTCACACTGGATGTTTTTTATCTGTTTTTGGTGCTGCGTTTTTTTTTAAACTCCACTAAAAACGGATGAGTCACTGCGTCTACCAGCAAAGTGAATGGGATTTTCAATGTGCTGTGCAGACATTAGCATTTTTGACTACTGCGTTATTGGTGCATAAAGCGCATCCAGAAAATAATGAGTATGTCAATTAGTGCTTCATTTTTCTGCTGCACTTTCCACACCACCAACGCTCCATTACTTACCCTCCCTGGCGATCCCAATGGTGAGCGCTGGCAATGTTTTCCTTCTGGGCATCGGCAAAACCTGCGGGTACGGTACTGACAGGACCTGCCCATGTGTTTCAGCATGAGTCACATGGGCAGGTCCTGTAAGCGTGATACTTGCAGGTCCTGCCAATGCCTGGAAGGTAGACATTGCCGGGGCTCACAGTGAGATCGCGTAGAGGGAATTGAGGTGTGAGTGTCTCTGTCTGTGTGTCTGTCTGTGTCTACCGAAGATGGAGCAAAAAAAGCACAAAAGGATGATGCGTTTGTGATGCTTTTTTGCAAAAAAAGAGGATCCGTTTTTGGTGCAGAAACTTCACCAAAAATGGATCAACAAAAACCGAGTACAAACACTCTGTCTGAATGAGACCTAAGAGTCAATGTATGTCTTCCTGATGTTTATAACTGTTTTTGGGGTATCCTGACTAGCAATGGTGGTTCAAAAAGTGGAATGAGCGTCATCTCCTGGGCTCCTTGGCACAGCTACAATGCGATGACTAGTGAGTAGAAGAGTATATTTTGTCTTCTAGATTCCTACACTGTTATGTTTCAGTGAGTGTGTTGAGTCATGTTTTGTTTCTTTAATCCTCTTTTGTAGTTTGTAGGTGGTCATGAGAGCTGATGGTGGTACTGATTGAATAAGTTTAGATGTTTCTGCCCTTCAGATTATCTCAGCTACTCGTCTTTCATCAGATAACATGTTCCATATTCCGATTTTGCTGTTTGTGATTGGATTTACAGTGCAAAAGACAGTTTTTGCCAAGGAATGTTCATCCTGGCCGTCTTCCAAGGAGTATAAGGAGAATTATACCAAAAATAGAAGTTGTTTAATATGAAATAACTTATGGTAACATTTTACGACATGTTTATGTTTTGTTGGGGGCACAATGGGATAGCTTTTTCTTCTTTTATTATGCTTGGATCAATATTTGTGAAAAGCCATTTTGTATGGAAGTCTGATAGGCATAGCATTCTCCTAACTTATCAATTGTATTTTGGGTTAAAGTGGTTGTGTCAACGTGTTAATGGTGACAGTTTGCGGATGTATTTTTGAGCTCCCCTCAGTGGACATGTCTTCATAGGATTGTACGGAGATCTCTAGCTCAGGATATTGACTCAGAAGCCTTTCCATCTCTTGGTAAAGTGACTTCTGAAACAATATAACTCCTAGTTTTTTCTTAGTTTTATCTTAAACAAGCAAAGGACTGAATCATTTTCCTATTAAAAACAGGAAACTGCAAAGTACAATGAAAATCTATACCATTCCCAAAAATAATATTGACGGAGTTGTGTTGCGGCCAGGTCTGAGTTAACATTTGTTCTCCTTGTGGCACAGCTGCAGTCTCTTAGTCTTCTATAATAGTTTGTGTTGCGTAAATTATTATATATAAAGGTATCATTTGAGCTTTAAATGTATGTGTTTAGAATTAGATCTTAAACTTGAATCTTATGATTAATCGGTGTCTACCTATCAGAGTGTTAGAATACATACACTAAGCAAATAGTGCTCAATTCTTCTGGCCCATTTGACAATTCTCCATTTATGATGCTAAAGCTGCCCATACATAAAGACGCAATGTAGACTAAAAAGGCTGATACCAGGACCCATCAACGATCTTACCTGTATGAGGGCTTCCTGCCTCTTCCGTGACATCTGATTTGGGTGGAAAAATTATAAAACATGTTGAATATCAACACTCGATCCTTTTGATTGCAAGCAATATAAGTCTCCTTCATAGATGTCTATCAGTGGCTTGTCTGCATAGAAGCCTAGAAAAGCATACATGCCTATGGGGGAGCCCAAGCAAGCATGCATGTGTATGGAGGAGTCAGGTGGGATAGCTGCATATAGACAAGGTTCATGGGCACCTTAGTTGTTCGTTAGTGTTTTAATCATTGGAGCAGGGATTTAGAGGGAGAATATCCATCCTTCCAACAGGTGGTCTCTAAGGCTATGTGCATATGCTGCAGATTCCCTGTTTTTTTTTTCCGGAAATTTTCCTGCTTTTTTTGGTGTATTTTTAATAAATCCACAGTACTGCATATTCCCTGCAAAGTGTATGGGAAATTAGAAGTGTTGTGCCCATGTTGTGCACAGAAAAATCTGCAGAATGTCAATTTTTTTTCAGCATATTCTGCTGCAATTTTCACCCTTAGAGCTCAATGTTAGCTCCAAAATATGCAGCAAATATGCAGCACTGTTCACACAGTGAGTATTTTTGTATTTAGCGCGGACTTGGTTGAGTTTTGCACTTATGACATGAGACTCTGCTGTATTTTTGATAGCCGCTACCTGCCTGCTGTACCTCAGCTGGTTGACACACACCCCCAGCTGCCTGGTTTTACCTAGCTAGTAAACAAAAATACAGGAGCCATTTTTTTTTTAACAAAACTATGTGGAGATTCGTCATATTTTTGGTTGTCATTCAGGTAAAAGGGACTGGAATCTCAACATGGGGAGGCCCAAGCGTGCTGGGCCCCCCACGCTGTGAATTGCAGCCCGCAGCCGCCACACAAATGGCACATTTATAGAAGCGCCATTTTCTGGAGCTGTATCCAACACAACCAGCTGCCCTGTGAGGTTGGCAGACTGGGTAATAAGGGGTCCTACATCACATTATGACATATTGAATCCCTTTTATTTCCCAGCCTTTAACCTAGTTTATTTACAGTTTCAACAGTGAACAATTGCTAAAAAAGTCAGTAAAATCTGCATAAAAAAAACGTAACTAGAAGCCACCAACTTATCTGTGCGGATCTTAAAAACACGGTTCGGGTTTTTTATGTCAAAAATCTGCAGCACACATTCTACATTGGCACATAGCCTAAGGCCATGTGCACACGTTCAGTATTTGCTGAGTTTTTTACCTCAGAATTTGTAGACAAAACCAGGAGTGCAACAATCAGAGGAAAAGTCTAATAGAAACACCTGCACCACTCCTGTATTTATCACCCACTCCTGGTTTTGGCTACAAATCCTGAGTTAAAAAACTCAGCAAATACTGAATGTGTGCACATGGCCTTAAAATACCCATTCCTGATGCATTATGCATTCCAGGAAGGAAAGTCCTGAATTAAACGCAGCCACATCGTGGTCTTTTCAAGGCAACAGGCACAATTGTGTCTGATGCCTGCCTGTTCCTACCTTCCTGTGGCCGTGTGTAAATGTACCATAATAGGCATTAAGACACTGAAAATCCTTTTCTAAAGAGGATGTTTTTGGTTTTCTCACTTTGGACCCGTCTTATGCCTCAGACATGGATACAGTAATTGTAAAACAAGAATAATGGTTGAGATCACTTAGTGACAATTTACCCATTTTATATGAACCAATGAAACTATACCAGACTTTCTAATATTATTACAAGCGGTGGGATTAGTAAGAGGATGTGTTTTTCCGTGCGTGTCTTCGCAGGTTTTTTCCTTGCTAAAAATACATCAAAGATCTAAAATGGAAAAACATATTTTCAGAAAGAGGAGCCCTTATATAGAAACTGATGCTGGAAACCTGGGAGACATCAGACCGTTTCACAAGAGCATCTGGTACTTTTTATGTCACACCGAGACATGGATTAAGATCAACTAGTAAAGACGACCTAACTGATTCATGCTGCTTGGATATCTGTTTGAACTTTGAATGGGATCTTTTAAGATTACCAGAAGCTCAGCACCTGTTCAGGGAAGAAAGCTTTATCCTAAAATACTGCCCTCATGCACTTCAGTACAGTCATGCATGATCCCGGCATCAGAGAAGGCTGTCTGTAGGACAGCACAAACCTTCTTGGAAAAAAGAAACTTAAAGGGAACCTGTCACCTACTTTATGCCCCCAAACCTATCTCTACCTGTCCCTGCAGTTTCCTAGTACATCCTTAATCATCACTGTCTGACCCAAATGTGTCCTGTTATTGAATTGTGAAAATTGCTTTTATAACTTACATTCTCCCATGGCGATAAGCAGGGTGCCATCAGTACTGTAGACACTGTGGGCATTCTGTAAGGCTCCATGACCTCTGTCGCTCTGTAGTAATAAAGCCCCAATGGGCGTGATAATTAATGCCGAGGTGCGGTCCCAGCATTTGAAATCTCTGGGTCTTCTTCTGGGTATGATGTGTCAGCCGTGCGTGATTTCTGGTCCTGCACAGTGTGGGGGACCATTGTGGAGTACACCCAATAATCCCCTACAATGCTCTGCATCAGAAATGACGTGCCGCTGACACGTCATACCCAGGAGAAGACCCAGAGATTTCAAACTCAGGACCGCACTTCTGCATTAATTATCATGTCCACCAGGGCTTCGACTCCAACTCCACCAAAATTGACAATGACTCTGATTTCACAACCATGAATGTGAAGTCAGTAAGTCAAACATGCAACTCCGACTCCTCAATTTCCCTGAATCCAATTCCAGCTGCACCAAAATTGACACCGACTCAGACTCCACAACCATGGCTGTGAAGCTCTCACAATAATGGTCACCTGATCTTTTATGGTACATTTACACGCGGCCACAGGAAGGTAAGAACAAGCAGGCATCGGACACAATTGTGCCTGTTGCCTTGAAAAGACCATGATGTGGCTGCGTGTAATTCAGGACTTTCCTTCCTTCAGGGAAGACACAGGAAGGAAAGTCCTGAATTACACGCCGCCGCATCGTGGTCTTTTCAAGGCAACAGGCACAATTGTGTCCGATGCCTGCCTGTTCCTACCTTCCTGTGGCCGCGTGTAAATGTACCATTACAGTCTACTGAATAGAAAAAAGGGTTATACCGATGCTTTACTTGCTTCTATGGAGTTCTTCAAGGTTTAGACCAGAGGTCCCCAACTCCAGGCCTCAAGGGCCGCCAACAGTGCAGGTTTTCATAATTTTCTTAGTATTGTACAGGTGCTAATGTGATCATCTGCACAGGTAATGATTCCAACCCCTGTGCAAGCTTAAGGAGATCCTGAAAACATGCAGTGTTGGCGGCCTTTGAGGCCTGGATTTGGGGACCCCTGGTTTAGAAAGAGAAGATTTGTTAGGAGTAGGCGACGGTTCCATAGATCTGTATGGAATTTGTAAACGTTTGTGACATGCTGCAGATGTAACCTATTCAGATCGTTTCAGAAATTTCTGCAAATGGTAAAATATGAAAGTATTGATAATGAGACCACACATATCTCTGTATTTGCTTACAGCTCCCCCCAGACTAAAATGACTGCTGCCAATGTCTCAGCATCCAAATGTTCCTATCACTCTCCTATAGTATAAATATAGGCTTCAAAATTGTCATCTGCATTTTCTGTATGTTGCAGGTAGTCTCTTTTGTCAACCCAACTGTCAAATCTGACAGCTGGGAATTTACGGGAGCTGATATCTATGTGTAGCCACAGGTGGTTAAACTATCCATGTGACCCTCAGATGGGCCATGTAGATGGCATTGCTTCAACTTCCCAAATTCTTCAAGAAGCCAAATGTATGTTGTCCATCTCTCCGTTAAAAGCGCAGTTAGTGCTCTGTTAACACTGAGCGTTCCAAGTTGTTGTTTTTAGCTGATATTCAAAAATGCTTGAAAAACTCATTTTATTTATGTATAGTACTAGCTGGGTGCCCGATGCAGATGCATCGGGATTCTAGAAGAGCGAGTCTCTGACTCGCAATGGCCGCTTCGCGGCCAATGCTTCGCGCTGCTAAGGCGACTCGCCATGCCCGCTGAGCGGGCATAGCGAGTCGCCTTAGAACTGCTCGCAATGGCCGCTTCGCGGCCAATGCTTCGGTCGTATCCACATGACCACGCTGACTCACAGCGCGAGCGGACTCAAAAGGGGCAACAAAACCCATTCGTGATTATATAATAGATATGTGAAAGCCACTTTGCTATTCATACGAGAAGCTTTTCAGTGTTTTCTTACTGAGGAGGTTTAGTGCCTGGTGTTAAAAAAGAGGGCAAGTCACTTGTGTCAAGAGGCTATTGATGGAATCCACTCCAAACTAGGCACTGTCCAATCAAAACCACTTTGGGGGGGGGGGGAAGAAAACTTTTCTAAAACTCTTCAAAACTGGTTAAGGAAACTTGTAGTTTTTTAACTCCTAAGAAAACTCTGTGTGAATGTAACTAAAGGCTCTATATTTTTTCCTGAGTTTTAGGAGAACAAACCTAGCAGAAATGTAAATTATCTGAGGAGTTTAGCTTTTGTGAATAGGATTTTGAAAAGTTTGCCCAATTTCTGCTCTAAAAACTCCTTGTCTTTTAATCTTAGGCGAACCTGACAAGTTATTAAAGCAAGACACGGAATTTTTGAAACGTCTTTTGCACAATTCTTTTTTTCGGGATGTATGCTGATCACTTCTTATATGTTATGTTTTGGTTTTTTTTTAAAGTCGGTTTTGTTTATTTTTTGTTTTCACTCCACTGAATAATAAGGGAACCATCGGCTGTGTGTGTTTTTTTTTTTAAGCAAAAACGATGGCAAAGCACTTCAAAAGCTTCTTCCGGGATGCTTTTAAGGTCTTTCATTGACTTGTAAAGTCATGGCATCTTCCAAGCAGTAAATGCCAGCAGAATGGATTTATCAGTTTTGTAAACAACTTGGAGTCTGGAAACTTGAAGCTCTTTCAGGATTCACTCACAGTTTCATATAAAGTCTGCGTATGCTATGAAAGAAAACATTGTAGTACATTTGCACCAATAATTCAGAGCATTTTACCTGTTCAAAATTTGGCAAATCGCAGCATGCTGCAAGTGGCTGCATATGTCTTCAATACAAGTCAAAATGGGTGCAATAAAGACATCTGGCACACACAAAAAGTCCCAACGTTTTAAAAATATCCACAGTAGTCCAGGAATTCCGACGTAGTCTACTGAATTGAACGTAGTTCACATAATTGAACCTGCAAGACATAAAAGAGAGAATTAGTAAGCAAATTAAAGCGTTTGTCTGGGCATTTTTGATCATTTCTATGTGTATCTAGGCTGCAAAATGTTGACAGTTTGTAATATGCATGCTGTCAACATTTTGCACAGAGTTGGTGGAGCCGGTCCTCTCTGTACCGCAGCTGCCGGCTCTATGGTACTAGGAGGTATAGAGTAGGAGCATCGGGCTCCACAGTGCACAGAGACCTGGAGGTATGGTCCTCGGCTGCACTGACAGCGGCCACAGGGTGAGCGCACACACATGCAGCGGTCCCTCCTACACTGACAAGTGTACTGAATCTACTTCACAGCTGCAGATTCCGCATAGTGTGTCAGTGGAGCAGGGGACCGCTGTGTACAATGGGGGTGGGTGGTGACAATAGGGGTTGGGGCGGGCTGTAGGATCCCAGGGTTGGCTGGCCATACTGGGACTGGGGAGGAGGCAGGCCTGCAGAATCCTGGGGGTGGCTGGCCATACTGTAACTGGGGGAGGGGGCGTGTGTGTTGGAGTCTGGGAGTAAACGACCAGTTCTTCATTTACATGAAAGCTCCAACATAAACACACCCCCTGGAAGTTCCCTGGCTGCTGCAAATCAGTGATATCTAGGTAACTATGCAAAATGTTAACAGGATGTACTTATATTACAAACTGTCAACATTTTGCAGCCTAGATACACATAGAAATTATCAAAAATGCCCGGACATCCCCTTTAAGTCAAGAGACACCCTCATTCACAAATTTATTCCCATCCAAATCTAAAGCAGGTCCAATATAGTCCATTGAAGGTCCCATAACGACTCAGTCTTCCGGTGTGTGGAGGCACGTTCAGAGAACACATCCCCATAGGCTGGAGGAGCAGGTATTCCAGGCTCTCACGCTGCCGATGCAGAGTGGGGAATGTGACATGTGGTGACATCGGTTTAGTGGAGGTCACACTTGCCTTCTCACACAGGTGGTATCCTGTGGTAAGGGAATTGTAATGTGCGATGAAGTCAGTGAAGTTACTGCAGTTCGCACTCTTCCCCTGTGTGACGTGGCCCGATCAGGTGCCTCATCTCTTCATATAATCATCGTCCTCCTTCCCTTCTTCATGTGGATAACGCGTCCTACATCATCCACACAGTGTCTCTCACTTGCGCTCCTGGATAGCCCTGCTGACTTCAGTTCAAAGTACTATAATGCACACGTGCTGGGAAAGGCCAAAGAGTGCCGATGACTTAGAAGTAAAGCGGATGCATGCACACCACTGTTCATACAGTTAACAGAATGCTGTAAAAGCGGCCTTAAAGGACTACATTATAGTAGGAAAACCTGTTGACAGTTTATCTTTAACAATATGAGGGTCTGCACCATGAATACATGCAGCAACGAATACGTATGACCCTACACTCCGGTGACGAGTGCACTTTCTCCTTAGCGTAAATGTATTTACCTAATCTAGGCATATCTTTGTCTTGGACTCACTGCAGCTGGGACAAAGACTGGTTCTTACAAGAAAACTCTGCTTTTTCATCTGTTTTTAATGGCAGTGGACCATTTTTCCCAGCCATTTGCAAACAGTGTCTGTCTGGCAGGATTTCCTGGATACAGCAGACAGTGGAATCGCTGAGGGCCAGCGTTTTGAACTTCTTGTGATTAGCCCAGTTATGGAGGCTGTTTTGCTTTTCTCATGGGTTATGATCAGCTTATACCAGGGATAAAGAGCTGTTCAGGAAGGAATCTTCATTATATCAGAACCATACAACAGTAGAGAAGACTTAGGTACTTAGGATTTACGGTACATGACATCAGAGCTTCACTTACTGGATATAAAATCTGAGCAGCGAGAAAATCATGTTCTTGCTTTTCCTTTGGTCAAAGCTCATTTTATCTCACATGATAGCATGATATGTATTCATTTACCGTATATACTCGTGTATAAGCCGACCCGTGTATAAGCCGACCCCCCTACTTTTGCCCCCAAAATCTGGGAAAACCTATTGACTCGTGTATAAGCCGAGGGTGGACCCCAGCACAGGTATACAGCCCTCAGCAGTGTGGTATACAGGCCCCCCAAGTGGTATACAGGCCTCCCCAGTGGTAGTATACAGCCCCCAGCAGTGTGGTATACAGCAGCCTCCCCAGTGGTATATACAGGCCCCAGCAGTGTTACAGCAGCCTCCCCAGTGGAGTTTTATACAGCAGCAGCCCCAGTGGTAGTATACAGCAGCCCCAGAGGTATATAGAGCAGCCCCAGTAGTAGTATACAGCAGCCCCAGAGGTATATACTGCAGCAGCCCCCCGCCACCCCATCAGTATACAGGCCCCCCCATTAGTATCCAGGGCCCCCCCTTGCTCCGGAAACCTGTAAAGTAAAATCATTATACTTATCACTGTCCTGTCGCCGCCGTCCCCGCCGCTGCCATCGGATCCTCCGTCTTCATCCAGGCGGTCTTGCGCTGCCTGCGCCGACCAGAGGAAGCCGGAAGAAGACAGATGAAGGCGGAGGATCGCGATGGCAGCGGCGGGGACGGCGGCGACAGGACAGTGATAAGTATAATGACTTTACTTTACAGGTTTCGGAGCAAGGGGGGGGGGCCTGGATACTAATGGGGTGGGCCTGTATACTGATGCGGGTTGCCGGCGGGCTGCTGCAGTATATGATCGCGTATAAGCCGAGGGGGGTACTTTTCAGCCCAATTTTTGGGCTGAAAAACTCGGCTTATATCGCGAGTATATACGGTAGTTAGTTTTCTATAGCACTGTTTATTTTCTTCTGCACTTATACACCATTCATCAACACTGTCCCCATTGGGGCTCACAATCACTGTGTCTGGAGAGTGGAAGAAGCCAGAGAACCCGGAGGAAACCCACACAAACAAGGGGAGAACATACAACCTCCTAGCAGATGTTACTTTATTTGTGGTTTCACATAGAACCACAGATCAACCTACTTCATAATTTTAAATGGAGAAACTGCAAAAGTTTAGGATGCAGTGACAAATTTCACCAGTTAGTGAGACATCACGTAAGGTGTGGCTTCATCGAAGGACGACTCTAAGACGCCAAATACTGTGTGCTTACCGGATCCTCAGATGTAACTGATCACATGGCATTTAAAAGGGTTCTGTCACAGACTTTACAAAACAAGCTGCATAGATTATTAGATATATATATATTAGACCTAATGAGGCTGCTGTGCTTACTTTGAAAATCTATGTCAGGATGGCTACAGAACTCTAATATTAAGATGATCATCCTATGAACTGGACTCAATAACTGCTCATTTTAATATCTATACAGATATTATAACGTTATTCTGAGATGAATTTTCAAAGTAAGTACACCAGTCTCATTAGATCTAAAATATTTCTGTAATAATGTATGCGGTTTGTATTGTGAAGTCTGCCGACCGATCCTCTTTACGACAGCCCTGGATCACTATGAAATGCACATATGCCTCCATCAGGATCTGGAGATCAAGTGGTTAACCGTTTCCCGGTTTGGGCTTTGAGAATGATTAGTGTTACTGCTGTGCCAGGACCTGCTTTGCACACATGCATTTGGAGTGCTGGTGCTAATTTTCCACAGAAGGGGACTTGCTCTGTCAGACAGATGAACTCTCCGAGACCTCTTGTATTATCTGCTGGAAACTCTGAGCAGAGGGAGAACTGAGCCTGTCACTGACTGGGAAAAAGCCCCTCCACAAGTGTCAGGAATCCAACCTGCCAAACACCTACACTGAAGATCTGAGGGCTCCCAGTTAACCCTATGTGGCCCAGATCACGCAAGCTATTAAATTGCCTTCCTCATGGAATAGTGTGTAGCAGATTGGCATCTCAATGTCCAGGATCATTCAGGCGTCAGTTTTAACGGGAACTCGTTATGTCATTTTTCTATATTAAACCTCCCCCAATGTCTTGTAAGGCCGGCTTCACACCACGATTTCGGAGTTTCCGAGTGTATCCGTGTCAAAGCGGATACACTCGGACCCGATCTTGCTTCCTATGTATTGCTATAGGGCACGGATCGGCTCGGATGTGTTCCTTTTGGCATCCGAATTTCGCTCCGACCGTAGCTGTCCGATATAATCACGGGAGGCACAATCGCAGCCTGCTGTGATTTTGGTGTCCATGACAAAAATCGGATGGCACGGATCCGTAAGAGATCCGTACCATTCCATCTCAAATAACATGGGAGTTTATGTAACTCGGATCTGTTAAAAAATCAGATCCGTGGACATCCGTTGCCATCCGTATTGTATTCAAATTGACACGGATACACTCGTAAACTCTGAAATCATGGTGTGAAGCCGGCCTTAGTGATTTAGTGTGCATCACTAACATGCTATTCTCGAGAAAAGGTCCCAGTATTTATCTATAAAAAACACTTTGGCATTAGGTAAAGGCATCACAGACCTGCTCGTTCAGTCATCGGGGTGGCGCTCCATAAGGTTTCAGTCACAGTCCTCTTCAGATTATGCACGCCCATCACAGTGTAATTGATTGCCATAACTGGCTTGACGTTACAGCAATCTCCTAGTAAATCCCAACCCTATGCACTGACCATCAGCTCCCTGGGTATGCACACTGACCATCAGCTCCCTGGGTATGCGCACTGACCATCAACTCCCCTGGCATGCGCACTGACCATCAGCTCCCCGGGCATGCGCACTGACTATCAGCTCCCCAGGCATGTGCACTGACCATCAGCTCCCGAGGCATGTGAACTGACCATCAGCTCCCCGGGCATGCACACTGACCAACAGCTCCCCAGACATGCGCATTTACCATCAGCTCCCCCTGGCATGTGCATTGACCATCAGCTGCCCAGGCATGCACACTAACCTTCAGCTCCCCGGGCATGTGCACTGACCATCAGCTCCCTGGGCATGCACACTGATCATCAGCTACCCAGGCATGCGCACTGACCATCAGCTCCCCGGGCATGTGCACTGACCATCAGCTCCTCGGACATGTGCCCTAACCATCATTTCCCCAGGCATGTGACCTGACCATCAGAGTCCCGGGCATGCACACTGAATCTGGTTGTATGTCCCCTACTATGCACACTCACAAGGAATCCATCAAATAACCACTAAGGCTGTAAACACACTGGCGAGTGGAAAAACGGTCCGATTGACGTATCCGAGTGTCGTCTGATTTTAGATCAGTGTGGCTTCCGTGTGCGGTCTGTGTGCAATGTGTTTTTTTTCTCAGCAGCTATTACTGTATAATCATTTACAGGAACATTTTTTAAAGTTGTCTGAGCTACAGAATGGTAATGTATAAGTGAAAAATCGGATGCCTCTCGGATGGTCCGTGTGCGACGGTCTGAGTGTGGTCCGTGATTTTGTCAGACCCATGGACTTGCATTGGCGACTCTCGTCCGACACTCACATACTGTCGCAGCATGTTGTAACTGCTTTATCGGACGTGAAGCGGATGAGAAAAAAACATCTGACACTCGTAAATGTGCTCTCGGACATTGAATAACATTGGTCCGACTGCAATGCGAGTTTTACTCGCATTGCAGCCGTCCGAGTTTCACGCCAGTGTGTCTGCACATTCCAATTTTGCCTTCCGGGATGACCCTGACAGCCGCGGACTGGATCAGCACACAGGACTGGAGGGCTAATATGCCCTCCGGTCCGGTGTGCAGCACACGCAGCTGCAGCAGCTGACAGGTCAGGACCGCGGCATATTAGCCCTCCAGTCCTGTGTGCTGATCCAGTCTGTGGCTGTCAGGGTCATCTGGACAGCCCCGGACCAGATTGTGCCGCAGTGTGAAGGCACCCTTACTTTTTCTGAAACTTTGAAGATTGAAGTCTTGACCAAACTAAGGAAAATTAAACACAATAATGAAGATTGGTCCGTTATTAGCGCCCAAGAAAAATCACTGACGTCTTAATGAGGCCTTATGAGCGAATCAACTATCATTTGTATTGTGCTTTTCACAGTCAATGTGCCTAAATAAAAAAAGTTTTTTTTTTCTTTTCTTTACAAAGTCATGTTGCCATTTACCACTTCTTTTTTTTTAAATCCTATTATTCGTTCATAATCCATTTTTTAGATTTCTTTTTAGCTCTCAATGATTTTAATAATGGTGTACTTGTAATGTTATGTCAGATTTTCAGAAACAGAAATCTATGAGTTGTACCGAAGGGATTCGGGTTGTGTCTTAAGCCTTTCACTCTGAAACTCTGGTCCCAGGCTAACCCAATGAACTCACGTGACTAGATCACATTGCTGTTAATATTTTATTGTATTAGTTATTATTTTAAAGCACTAATATTTCCAGCACATGTGAAGAGGGGTTACTTAAATATTAAGCATTTACAATAGACATGATCCAGCAGTGACAGCCTAGCACATAAGACGAGAGGACCAGCTTCCATGGGCTTCCAATCTACAAGACGTCAGAAGATCGTTTTCATCGTTCTTCATCTTTAGGATAAGTTCAAACGAGCATATTTTCGGTCCATGTTCTCTCCATTGTCTATTCTAGTACACTTTAATTCTGGGTTATATCAGAAGCCAGTCTGGCCCAATTTATGAAACAGACTAGTGCATGTAAAAAGTAGGAAGCTCTAGCATGTGTACACAATATGGACAGCACAAGTACATGAGTCAGTAACACCTGCAGTGAACCGCAACGTTAAGGGCTCATCTGAACTAGCCTTCAATTCAAGTCTTTCTAATTAAACATGGTGACAACCCTTATGGTCAGACTCTGAGGATGTGCTTATTTAGGCACTGATACAGTAGGATAGGCCACTGATATTAGTTCAGTGGTGGACACATTCCTGGCAATATTGCTTATTAGCTGCTTAAGGGTACCTTTACATGCCACATTGGTTTTATGGCTTCCAAATTCCCGATTTACACGCCGCAATAAGGAGGCAATTGGGAGGAAATGTGTCAGCGATATTTCCGTGTCGCAATATTGCTGCCAATATTTCTCGCCGTGGTTGTGCCGTGTAAAGGTCCCCTAAAGGGATTGTGACCCTCCAGGGAGATTAGCTGCTTTGTGTAGTTCAAGTTCTTTCTTTAAGGCTGTGTGCCGACGCTGTGGATTTTCTGCGGTTTCTTTTTTTTCCAGTATTCATTCTGTGGGTGGCACTGGTGATGAAAATATTTTGACCCAGAAACACTGAACAGTGCAGGTTCTGTTTTTCCACTAAGGTTAGAGTGACTGGGACCTGCAGTACTTTCCAGTTTAACAGAGTGAGTGTATGTCCTGTCGAGCTGAAGTCATCATCTCCTGGCTTCAGCATATTAGATGGCAATACATCTTACTTAAGCTTCCAGCTTTCAGCTGGAAACTGCCAGATATAGGTATTGCTTTCCTGGTTTGGTCTGGTTAGTTCTCCAGCTCTATACAATGTTTTTTCCTATTTGACCAAGGCTTGTTATTAGACGCAATTCCTAGCTGACAACTATTCTTGTCCCTGGTTCACACTTCCGGACAGCATCCCATCCGTAGGCAGCAATCCACAGGACCCCGTATTAAATTCAGGTCCCTGTATAGGGGTTAAAGGGTTTCTCGGGATTCTGACAAATGGAGGGGCTTGTGCTAAGTCTGTCTGAGGTAGCCATCTTAGAGCCTATGACCTTAGAATCCCATCACACTTGACGATTGTACCAGCGATCCCGACAACGATACGACTGGGTAAGGATCGCTGGAACGTCACTACGTGGTCGCTGGTGAGATGTCAAACTACAGTTAGATCTACTCAACGACGCAGCAATGATACGGCAACCAGTATAACGACCTCGGCGGTCGTTGAGACCCTGTCACACAGCAGCTAGTCTGATGACTCAGACCTACGTGGCTGAGTTCTGAGTCACCAACGAGGTCGTTGTTAAGGCGTCAAATACACCAATGCATGCTGCCCAGCGGGAACCCGGCAATCAAGATGGTCCAGGCCATTTCGACACGATCGGCGATGTCACAGCAGGGGCCTGGTCGCTGCTACGTGTCAAACATAGCGAGAACGCTAGCAAGGTTGCTGTTGCGTCACAAATCCTGTGACACAACAGCGATCTCGCTAGCTATCTCACTATGTGTGACGGGGGCTTTAGACAGACGTCACATTTGGGAGAGGTGATACGGCTATGTGCTCACAGTCTTAAGATGGTCTTAAACAATACGTTTGTCAAGTGGAAACCGCTCCAGGAGTCTCTCCTTCTCTTGGTGGGATTTTGAAGGAGTTTTTAATTTCCTGAAGAGGTTTTGAAGAAGTGTTTTCGGAGGGGTTTTTTATTCCTAAAACTTTTTTGCAGCCTTCTGATTGGACATTGTCTAGCTTAGAGAAGATTCCATAAGGGGCTGCTTGAAAAGGTTACCACACATGTGTTTTCTATTTTTCCACCATCTGTCTTTCACAACCTGGAGAGGGAAAAAAAAGACTGAAATGACTGAACATATGAACGGCAAAGTGATTGTACCACAGACATGAATACGAAGAGTCTTTCAAGCATTTTTTAAAGCAATTACTCAAGACCTGCTACAAAACATTTTTAAAAACGTCATGTGAACATAGCCTATGGTGATTTTATTAGCTCACATCTCTGCTAATGAGGGGCAGATATTAGGAGTCTGAGGAATGGAACACAATATGAATTGTCTATTTCAGTTTCTGTCCCTTTGTTCTTAATTCTTGGGCCCAGTCCAGATCTTAAATGTTAAATTACCAATAGAAATCAAAGGGGGTTTTGTTTCTCAATGTGTCATTGGTTACAGTGTTAAGTCTGGAGCATTCTGTATACTAACAATGAACTCAGTCAATAGATTTCTTTAACTAGCTCTTATCTGGAGATCTGCAAGAAGTCGGTTATTTACTGCCCACACCATTCTCTTCTCTCTATGGAGAATGATCTGGAAGTGATAGCTTTAAAGAGTGAACTCCAGTGTGCGACAGCAGAACTTCAGTGCCACATTTCAGAATTAAATGTTTGTTAAACTTTTAACTCCTTGCAAATCACTAGGATGAGCGAGTATTCAATATAAGGCCACAAAACAAAATGACGCGAGTAAGCCAGTCAACTGGAAATGTACATGAACTACATTTAATTTGAAAAAAAAAAAAAAAATATTATTACCATAAGTCTATATAGGACCTGATTTATTGCTCATTACTCTTTGTAGTCCTCGAAACGCAATATTGAAACAATTGCACATAAATGGCGCAAAATAGGGTTAATCCATGTAAAAAGCTAGGAAAGCAGGAGCATGGTCTCGCTCACCTGAGAGGGTTGTGAATAGTCACAACCACTGAAAAGACATGGAATCACAGCCCGCCCTGGTCCCCAAGAGGCGAGAGATTATGTCCAAGAAAGCAGATGGAGAAACGGGTTTCAAAACCGCGCTACTGTGCATATTATAAAGATAAGTAGTGTGTAAAATCGAATGTGATCTTTATTTCTATGCATTTCGGGATATTACCCCTTCATTAAAAATCACAGATGTAGACCCATGATTTTTCCTGAAGAAGGAGTAATACTCCGAAACACATAGAAATAAATATCACAGTCAATTTTGCATACTACTCATCTAAATTATATGCCAAGTAGCATGGTTTCGAAACACTTTTCTCCTCCTGCTTTCTTGGATAGTCAGCGCCAACCCATGTGGCCACAAATTGCTGAAGGTCACAAAATGTGACAAATCACGTGAGAACAACTCTGAAATTTTAGGGTCCTATAGAATGAATATGTGAGGATATATATCTGCCGTATCAGATGTGTTCATCACTCTAAAATGTTCATGATGATTCTCCACTATGAGTTAATAATCGCTTTGAAGAGGATAAATCCATTTCTAAAGTTGGAAAGAAAAGTCTGACAGCTGCACTTGGAGACTGGTGCAAGGTTCCATCCAGTTGTTTTCAAGGGTACAGTTAGGAGCCACCCAGAGTGCTTTGCAACAGCTGTAAATGTGTGATGAAGGAAGAAGTGTATAAAGTGTGCCAACAAAGTATTTTAGGATCAGTCTAAGAATAGACACAAACAAGCAGACCTACTGGAATCTTCACCTCCACGCTGGGACAGGCCACACTGTGTGGAGGTTACTTGGGGGTTCTTTACGTAAAAGCACAAGTTCACCAGTAGTTTTTAGTGCCTCGCAAGAAAGACACAGGGAACTGTTACAAGACAGTCCACCTAATGATATGAGCCTATCTGATGTGAACAGTACATTTGTTATATTTAGGTATCAATACCATTGTATATCAATGAACACTACGCACTTTACATTTACAGTATACAACACCAATTCCAAAAAAGTTGATAAAATTGTGAAAAAACAAGAATTCAATAATTTGGAGAGATCTTCTAGTAAAACACTTTTCTCAATAGAACATAGATAAGAAGACATTTTTCCATTACATGTAAAAAACAAACAAACTCATTTAGCTATTGATGGCAGCAACTCATGTCAAAAAGGTTTGGTCAAGGCCATGTCTACCGTGGTATAGGGTCTCCTCTTGATTGTAAACAAGTCTGTAAATATTTGGAAAGTGAGGTGACCAATAGTTGCAGTATTGGGACAGGAATGCTGTCACATTTTTGTCTAATGTAGGATTTTAGTTGCTCCACGGTCCAGAGTCTTCTTTGCTGGGTTTTTTTGTTCATAATGCGTCAAATGTATTCTGTTGGTGAAGAGTCTGGACTGCAGATCACCATATCTTCACCTGAACTTTTCTTCCGTGAAGCCATGCTGTTGTGATGGATGCAGTATGTGGCTTAGCATTGTCTTGCTGATATATGCAGTGTCTTCCCTGAAAAAGACATTGTCTGAATGGGCGCATATATTGGTCCAAAACATCTAATTAATGCTCAGAATTGATAATGTCTTACAAGATGTGTAAGCATTAGTGATGAGCCAGTAGTAAGATATTCGGGTTTGGATGAGGGGATTATTGTAGTGCGGCTTGCTGGAGCGCCAGGAAGGAGTTAAGGGTCTTATCTTTTACAAACAATTAATCAATTGACAACATGTTTCGGGGGTGGTATACTGCCTTTATCAGGTGATTTGTATACAAGCGGTCACATCACTCAGACATGCAAGGCCTCGCTCAATATTAGTGGTCTCACGCAATATTAGTGAATTGAGCAAGACCGCATACGTCTATATGAACCAGGGCCGGTTTTAGACCAAGTCAGGCCCTGGGCGAGATTGAGAGTGGGGCCCCAACTGTTTGTGGCGCCCGGGGCAGTCAAAAAATTTGCCGCCCCTTTGGTCGTATTATAGTAGTTATATTCTTGCATATAGGAGCAGTATTATAGTAGATATATTCTTGAATATAGGAGCAGTATTATAGTAGTTATATTCTTGTATATAGGAGTAGTATTATAGTAGATATATTCTTGTACATAGGAGCAGTATTATAGTAGTTATATTCCTGTACATAGGGTCAGTCGAGTATAGTAGTTATATTCTTGTATACAGGAGTCCTATATACAAGAATATAACTACTATACTAAAACACAAAGAGAAGGGGCGCAATTGGGGGGTAAGTATTGGGCCAAATGGCCACTCACCTATTGGGGTTGTCACTGTGCACCTCTGCGCAACCCCAGTGTATGGCAACAAGCAGGACTCAAGGAGGACCCGGGGCAGGAGCAATTTTCGCCGACAGAGGTGTCTTCCCTTCCGTCTTCCGCCCGAGTAGCGGTCACGTGTTGCGATCACGTGACTCGGGATCTCCTTAAAGGAAAAAGGATCATAGCCAAATTTCAGATTAAATATCAAATTTTATCAGTGCAATACTATATACAGTGCCCTATATAGAATATAGCACCCCCATATACAATACACAGCTCTCCCATATGCTATATATAGCACCCACATACTATATACAGCACCCACACATACTATACACAGCACCCCCACCATACTTGACAGCACACCCATATAATATATACAGCCTGAGCCCCCATATACAGTACATGACAGCACCTGGCCCATATACAACATACAGCAGCATCCCCCATATACATGACAGCTGAGCACCCATGTACAACATACAGCACCCCATAAACAATATACATAACTAATATATATAAAATACAGCCCCCCATATACTATTTAGAGCACGTCAGCACCCTCAATATACTATAGGCCAGCAGCATGCCCCACATACATGACACACAGAGCATCCCCATATGATATGACATACATGACACACACACACACACATACATACACACACACAGCATCCTATACAGGAAGAATTTATCTACATGATGGTCAGCAGCACCCTCAATATAGTATATACAGGCCAGCAGCACGCCCCACATACATGACACACACATACACACACACACGCACAGCATCCTATAATATACAGGCAGCCCCAGTGGTGGTATACAGGCAGCCCCAGTGGTGGTATACAGGCAGCCCCAGTGGTGGTGTATACAGGCAGCCCCAGTGGTGGTGTATACAGGCAGCCCCAGTGGTGGTGTATACAGGCAGCCCCAGTGGTGGTGTATACAGGCAGCCCCAGTAATGGTGTATACAGGGCCCCAGTGGTGGTGTATACAGGGCCCCAGTGGTGGTGTATACAGGGCCCCCCCTGCACACCTGTAAAGGAATACAGATCATGATGCATCATTATACTTACTTATCCCTGCCGGCTGCCGCTGTCGCCGCTCTGCACCGCGCTCCGGCTTCTTCCTGCTTCCTCCTCTGTCTGGCGCACAGGTAATATGACGTCACTGCCTGCGGCTGCGCCCGGCGCCGGTCACCAGGAAGAAGCCAGAGCGCGGTGCAGAGCGCTGCAAGCCCCGCCTATAATCCGGCCCTGGGGGCTCTCTGAAACTTGGGGGCCCTAGGCAAATGCCCAGGCTGCCCCCCCCTAATGCCGGCCCTGATATGAACATAATGTGTCCAGAAGTATACACATTGCATACTTGTGGTCATGTGACTGCCCGGCACTGGGAGATCTTTACAGCTTGTGCACTGTGCTCTCGAGTATGCACAAGTCTGCAGTCGTATAAAGTGGCTACAGACTTGTATGCCAATGTTGAACAACCCCTTTAAAGGTAGAAAATGTTCTGAAATTTTCCTATTTAGTAGGTTTTTTAACATGACAAAAACCTGACATTTTTAAAGGGTTGTATAGACTGTTGATATACAATGTATATGAACTATTGGTCCAAAGACTGCAAAAAGAATCAGTAAAGAAATTTAGTTGAAATTGGGTACATCTTAAAACATTGTATACAAAGGTAGACATTTTTTTTCTAATTATTAACGTTTTAACATTTGTTATTTACGTAATTGAACAAAAAGAATCAGTAATAACCACTCAGCCTTTGTGCTCTATGTACAGTGATTTAAATTCCTGGTACAAATTTTACATTTCTTTGAACAAGTCACTTGTGTGTATCAACTTGTTTTCCCCCAAGGATAATCTCCTGCATACCCTTCAAACCAGTGGATTTCATATCGCTGTGAAAACGCTGTTGAAATTGTGTCATAGATAGATAACGCTGTCATTGGAAAGTTGGAGGTTAGACTTAATGCCCATAGAGGTCAATAGGGTAACATGATATCTATACAATGCAGACATCAGCCAGCAGTGCATATACTAAAAAATTGTTAGGTCAGGCGACATGTTCCAAGGCAAACAAGCATAAACAGTAGGTAACATTAAAGAGGACAAAGTCAGATATCGCAAAAGACATCTACAAATTGGCTGCACCATGTTCAGTCTTTGTACTGCATATCTAGAGCTGACCCTAGGCAGACGTTCCAGTACCATTACTCCAGAATGTACATTAAAGACCAACAGATATCTGCTTATATATGCAAAAGATGAGCTTTCAAGCCATTCTTCTTTTAGCTGTTGTTGTTCTCGGCCATTAGAGACCACCATTCATAAAGCTGCTATAGCTATCGTTAGGCCAATTGTCTACCCAGTCGCTATCTCACCCAACTGTCCCATACACAGAAATGCTCACACTGCCTGTGATATCTGCCTGATATCTCTGTGAGAGAGCTGCTGCCAGACTAATCTGGCAGAGGCTTATCCTATTGAAAACAAAAGGATGGACAGTATAAACTTGGACATGCTAGATCCTTTTCTACCCAACACCACCTGCTGAGGAAGAATCAGAGGCTCCCTACACATTATACACTGTTGTCTAAATCCATCAGCATTAACGGAGTTGGCCGTCATAAATGTATTGTGCATGCTGACATGTCCCGTCAAAACCTGTAGATGTATGGCCATGCTTAGGAGGAAAAATATACATGAGAATACACTTGGTTCCAGATAAAGTCTGTGTAGCTCCAAAATGAAAGCAGCAATGTTGAACAGCTCTCGTGCGCTGAAGCCATATCATGCTCAAATCAGCAATTTTCTGTTCATTTTCTGATTGATCTCAGAATCACCCTACATTGGTAAGATTTCTATGCTTTTACTTAACCAGTAATTTTAGCTTGTTACCAATTTTCTTCAAAGGACACCTCAAACTGGATGGCATGACTTAAAACAGACTTGTTATTGATTTCACTGCATTTGAAGCGTTGCTGGATGAAGGGAAGTGTTGTGTGAGCAGGAAGTCAGAAAGTTCCTCTGCCGAATCCAGCCTGGAATACACATGTATTTACCATTGGCACAAAGTGCGCCTCTCATGGACTATTTTTCTATGGAAGCTCTTGATTTTGCAATTTTTTGCTATGCAGGGGCAGATGAAGAATCATGTACCGCACGAGTCATAAGTAATTGTAAATCAAAGGGTCACTTTCTACTGGAGTTTCAGGAAATGCTCTCACTTCAGTTACGTAATTGAAAGATTTATTCATCGAAATCATTTTTATTTTTGCTGCTGATGCACTGATGAAATTTAGCTTTGATCCAGTTGTACCGTTATTGTATTAAATAGATGAAAAGTGCTTTCTGGTTTAAAAAGATATATATACGGTATATATTATTTTAAAAACCCTTATAAAGAGCTGTCCTCATCTTCCTTTCCTCAGTAGCCAAGGCATAAATTCTGCAAAAGTCGATCACCAGGGTAACTGGCCACCCTGAGAATACAGGGTGGTCGGTAACCTAGGTAACAAGCTGTACACTATAGTATTAAAAATCCCCCTGTGCTTAGAAATTAAGAGGATTTTTAATAAGAAGCAGATTACAATATTGCTATGTTTTCAAGCAAATTGCAACTTTAACATTTAAGAATATAAGACAACCACTTAAATGGTTTGCAAGGTGTTAGGGGAAAGGTCCCTCAATCATGTTCAAGAGGGGAGAGTAACTACGGAGAGTCTTTCACTCTGGGCGACCTACCATATCTGTGTGGCACATAGGTCTTTTTCTATTAAGGGTATGTTCCCATGATCCGGAGTGCAGTGTCTCCTCTTACAGTGTGAGCCCTCGCGGACAGGGTCCTCTCCCCTCCTGTACCTGTATGACTTGACTGTCCGCATATACTGTACTTGTCCTCGTCCACATATATTGTACTCATCCTCGTCTGCCCCTTCCACATGTTAAGCGCCATGGAAACTAATGGCACTATATAAATAAATAATAATAATACTGCGGGTATGCCGGGGATCTGCGCAGGTGAATACAACCACACATGCCCACCGTCAGCGTTCAGGGCAAGGCAGTTTTTTCCTGCATTCACCCGCCGAGATCGCCTCCACTGCAGAGAAAAGAAGCACAGTGGTCACTGTATTGTAAGCGCTGCGCAATATGTTGGCGTCATGTAAATAAAGATTCATTATTATTATTAAGGGATTTCTGTAAATCCTATACACTATGTTTGTACTGTACAACACCGCATTATGGATGCAGCGCAAACACATTGCGTCCATAATGCTGCTCATGGGAACACAGCCTAACTGAACATGGAACTGATGAGCAGGAGATTAACCCCTGTGTTCTCTGTATGGGTACCTTCACACGCCGCAATCCCGCCTGGCAATATGAGGCGATCTAACGTGTGCGTGCACGTTTTTGATGCTCTCCTTAGATCGCCGATGGCGGCATTACACGCCGCAATCTCGCCCTGAAAGTAAGGCGATTGTGTTGCTCCGGAAATCTCCTCACCCACAGCGGAAGCAATCCTGCTGAATTCCATCGCAGATTCACACGCCGCAATTCCAAAGGCAATGTGGTTGTACATGTTCAGCGCGGCGATGAGATAGCCGTGCCGCAGTGGTTTACACCGTCCCCATACGCGCTCATTGGACAACGCAACAGCGTTACGATTGGTCAGCCTGCTCTGAAAGGCTGGCTAATACATGACGCCTTTGCCATTGTATGGTGGTGCACGGACAACTCTTCAAATATGGCGCGGTGTCAAGTGACAGCCAATGGGAACACAGTAGACCACACCAATCATTTCAGATGGGGCGTGGACTTCAGCACGCTGAGGCACGCCTATGAGAAATCATAGGCAACGCTGTTTCCATCACTATCACCCTATCACGCACCACAACCCGGAAATATTGCCTTCATGATTGCAGATGATTTCAGAGCAGTGCTCAGGAATCAGGCGACGGCCTAGGGGCGATTTATCGCCGCAAAATTCCCCTATCACATGCCGCAACTGTGAGGCAATTTCACGCCGATTGCTCCGGGGCGACATATCGCCTTTAGGATTGCCAGGCGAGATTGCGGCATGTGAAGATACCTTAAGAGTTTTACAAAACTGAAAGCCACCATACACATTAGACTAATGTTGTTCAAGACCACCAATACTGACAGATTTAGACGTCGGTCTAATGTATATGATGGTCGAGAGAGATGTCATTCAAGCATGTCCGATTTCAGACTGCAGATTGAATTGTTCCCATGAGAAGAAAAGCTGTTAACTGATGTATCAATCAGCAGCTTTTTGATAGAGAAAACGGGAGCGCTCCTGTTTATGGGAGAGTAGACTAAGATGGTCAATCGTCAGCCGACAACCACCTAATGTGTATGGGGCCTTGGCTGTGTCAGGATGAAACTGATAATGCTTCAGATTAAGGCTGGCTTCATACTACGGTTTTGTTCCTGTCCGTGGTATGTTGTTTTTTGCAGGACCCCACGGACAGGAACGGACAGGCCCGGATTGTAACTCCGGATGCCTTTTCTGTGCCTGGATCTGGGATTTCGACAAATCCGGACACAGAAAGAGCTGGGGGGAGTCGAGTCAGGCAAGTGGTGTCTACATACACTGCTAAAGTGAAATTTAATCAAGGCATGGTTAAAAATAAAAAAATAAATGCTTACCTGTCCGCCAAGTATACTGCGATGCATCCACCTCCGATGACTAAAGGACCTTAATCACCTGACCGGGTAAGGGTGGGGCAACCCGATCAGCTGATGGGTCACATGACCGCATCAGCGCGGTTTAAATCGCCCACCCGCCAAAACCGATCGGTGGGCGATTTAAGCCGCGCTGATGCAGTCATGTGACATCAGCTCGTCCCTTCCCGGTCAGCAGATTAAGGTCCTTTAGCCATTGGAGGTGGATGCATCGCGGGATACTCGGCGGGCAGGTGAACATTTATTTTTTTATTTTTAACCATTCCTTTATTAAATTTCACTTTAACAGTGTATGTAGATGCTAAAGTGAAATTACGGGAACAAAGCAGTTTTAGTGTACTGAGCATGCTCAGTACACTAAAATTGGATCTGGGAAACGATCCAAGTTTTTCCTGGATCCGGTACCCATAGACTCCCATGTTATGTGCCATGTATCACCCTGGATTAGTTTCTGTCCGGTTTGGTCCGTTTTTTTCACCGGAGCCTAAAATCGGAGCAGTCTCTGACTTTGGGGCCAGGAAAAACCAGGACAGAGACAAATCCGGGACTGAACTGGCAGAATCAGATGGCAATTTATGGCCAATCCGGCACCATAGGGATAGCATAGGAGGCAAAAACGATCCTGTCCTGTCCTTTTCAAAACCACGGTTTTTGGGATCCTGTTCTGTCCGTTTTGAAAAGGACAGAACAGGATCCCAAAAACCGTGGTGTGTGAAACCAGCCTAATAAATAGTGAGGGCAAATACAAATCCAATCATTAAGATCTAAGGGTACTGCCACACCTGGCGACGGCACCGCCGATTTCTTAGGCGACGTAGGAGCGTGGCCTATCAGCGCCGATATCGCCCCTGCGTCGCCTAATGTAAAAGGGGATGTTGGCGCTACATATCGCCTCTGAGTGGTCGCCTGGTTTCACATCAGTGCTCTGAAACCAGACGAGCACTCAGGGGCGATGTGTAAACATTGCCCCATGAAACAGGGAGACGGCGATCTGACATGCGATGGGAGCCATAGGCTCCCATGTTACAGCATCGCTGCTGGGGTTTTTAGACACCCCAGCGGCGATGCCGCCTGTCAGATCGCCGAGGTGTCGCCACATGTAAACATTCAACGGCGACGCTGGCGGGACGTCAAAAACGTGCGCGCTCCCGCCCGGCCCGCCGACATCTCCGGCAACGTCAACTCGTGTGACGGGCCCATAAGAGTAGTGTCCCTGCAGTATTGTCTCTTTGTATGTGGAGCTGATTGTGCAATTTTTCCACCCAGGTTTCTTGATCTTTTGATAACAGTAGATCAATACAGTAGGGACCAAATGACAGAGAGCAGCAGAGGGTGGAGCGACTCCTGTCTATAATGGCTTTATTTTAGTCATGTGATTTACATGTACTTTGGAGGGTAGAATATATTGGTGGACAACACTATTTGGCCTATAAAGAAAAATAAAAGAACATGCTGACGTTAAGGTGCTCAAGTCCACTATTTTTGACTACTTTTGGCCCTTTACAGTCAATGGATGCACAAATAAAATTATTTGAAAATAATATATTGAATATACCGTATTTATTTTATTTGTCCAAAGTTTTGCACATTTAATACAGTTCTGAAGCAAGAAGCAGCCTTGTGATTTATCACAGCTCTCATCTTCTGCCCTTAGTTGCCACTTTGGTAATGTTGAATGAGCGCCATAGTGCCCACTAAATCAGCTTTAAGAAGACAGGTTCCTTTGAAGAGTATTGTAGAATGGACTTATACAATTGTTTCTTAGGGCACCCATACATACATACATACATAAATGATACATGTACACTTCATAAAAATAGAAATAATAGCTGCTATAGATGGATCCTATTATCTAAGGCCTCCTTGTGGATCTAGATTATAACTTTCTCCACAGTTGTTCCAGTCTTCAGACGGCCATCTGTGATGAGAAACCTGCCCATAATTGTTAGCTATAAATAGTTCCAAGGGATTATAACCATTCAAGCTGCACTTTGTCTACCTAAGAAATATATTATTTGTAATATGTAAAGTAGTCAGTTATCTCATAATACACTGCTTATATATTATACCAGGCACTCCTATAGTAAGTAATCAACTCCGGTCCAGGGTTTGGCAGCTCCACTTCCTGTGTATGACAGACGAAACAGCTTACCGTGTTGGCCTGTGATGAGCGCTGGCTTGAATGGTTGATCATTTCATTGACCGGTTTCCCTCCTTGTGTGTGCAATGACTGTAATAGCGAAGGAGTCTGGCTTAGCTATTGAAATGAGCAGTCAGCCCCATTAAAAAATAGCATCTGATCATTGGAAGGGATGGCAAGCTATGTAAAATATTGTTTAAAGTCAATTTACATAATTTATGTTTAACTGGACAACTCTTTTAAAAGCATATTTTCTTTGATTTTGCTATTGGCTTTTGCAACGGAAATTTGCTATTGTATTGGCAATACCTAGTCCTCTGCATCCTAAACTAACTATTCCATGGTGGACTCTTTACATTTTGCCTGTCTGGGTCTCACTTACTTGTGTCTTAAAGAGGACCTGTCACCCCCCTGGTGCTTGGCAAACTGAATGGAGCACTGAATGCAGCATGTCTGCTACTTTCAGGGAAGGGGTCCCCCATGTCTCTAACCCCCTGTAACCTTTAAAAAGGCTTTAGAAACTTTTCATTTAAGAGGTCTCCTGGGTGGGACTTTATTAAGAGATCGTCGCCGCTGGCACAGTCCTCCCGCCTCCTTGTGTATTGCGCCCCCTCTATGTGTCTGCCGCCGTCGCCTCTTTTTTTGCTGTGTCTGCCCTCCTTTTCTCCTGCTTTGTGTCAATCACGCTGCCACACAGCGCTTGGTGTGAGCAGCTTTAAGGTGCTTTGCGCGACTTCAGTGGCAGAGCCTGCCTTGTTTATGCTTTAGTCATACAGTAGGGCGAGAATCTGGCACCGACGTCACGCAATGCGCCTTACAGCCGCTCACGCCATACGCTGTGTGCCAGCGTGATTGACACAGAGCAGGAGAAGAGGAGGGCAGACCCAGAAGAAGAGGAGGCGTCAGCAGACACATAGAGGGGGAGGAACACACAAGGAGGAGGCAGGGAGGATTGTGCCAGCAGCGAGGACCTCTTAATCAGATCATCATCCAACCCAGGGGACCTCTTAACTGTAAAGTTTCTAAAGTTTTTTTTTACAGCTTACAGGGGGGTTAGAGACATGGGGGACCCATTCCCTGAATGCAAAATTCAGTGCTGCATTCAGTTTGCCAAGCACCAGGTGGGTGACAGGTCCTCTTTAAGTTCCACAAACTAGATTGTAGGTTTCAGCATAATCGGCATCATTCTATTTACAGCAGTATAAGTAGGTCACCAGTGAGGAGTTACTGGTTCTTCTTGACACTCCAGCTGGGAACAGTTGAGCCTCTCACAAATGCGCTAATGTGACTTCAACTGTTGAGAGACATAAGCTACGTCCCAGATATACAAATATAGAATAGAGCGTAAAAATAACAAAATAAAGGCTTGTTCATGCAGGCCATATAATTACTACTTCATGTAAGGTTGAACTGTTGCAAGGCAGCTGATTATATTTCATTAGTTTTTACTCTATTTTGACTGCTGTCCAGTGGAATTTCATAGGTATATCCATCATAATTTAACGGGCTTATCTAATCTTATTAAGTGGGTAAAATTGCAAATCACTTAAAAAACATGCAACTTTGTAATTCACCTTTTATAAAACTCCTCTCTGATCTTAAAAACTAGACTGTATTGCTTGAGGCTAACGCTACAGCCAATCTCAGAGGTAGCGAGTTTACTAGACTAAAGGCCCTGTTACATGTTTCAATGTCCCAACGATCCCACCTGTCAGGGATCGCTGGGACATCGTGAACTGATCGCTGGTGAGCTGTCACACAGGCAGACTCGCTAGCTTTCAGGACCAGCGAGAACACTGGTAACCATGGTAAACAGCGGGTAACTAAGCAGAGCGCGGCACTTAGTTACCCGCTGTTTACCATGGTTACCAGTTCCCAGCGCTTGCTGTGCGGCGCTGGGAGCTCGTCCATCGTTGGTCTCCTGCTGTCACACGCGCCGATGCTGGCCACCCAGCGGGAGACCAACAACAGATTTATGGTCCTGGCCATAAATCAACGATCAACGACTTATCGTTAATCGTTGATACGTGTCACACACAACAATGTCGTTTCGACATCACTGCAACGTCACTAAACCGGTGACGTTGCAACAATATCGTTCACATTATCATAGTGTGTAACTTGGCCTTATGGGTTAGTTTACAAGCTGTTAGCTCTGCAGCCTACATGTGCTGCACTACATTTGGCTACATTGCTCCTCCGATGCTGTAGAGGCAAAGCTGTCTGTTAGCAGCATTGGATAACATACAATTAAGGCCTGTGGCTCAGCCATACAGAAGGCCTCAGCACCTTCACAGCAAGCAGGAACCTGTGAGGTAGTTGAGTGGTTCCCTCCTGAAGACAACCAGTTTAAAGGGAAACCTGGTCACATCCAAAAATACTACTTTCCCTCAGATACAGAGTTAATTTGCAGGTAAATAGCATTGCTATCCTGCCTGACCCCCTAACTGCATCAATGCTACAGGGAAAAAATGAAGCTCAATCCTCCTTTTCAGTCACCAGGGTGGTGCAGGGAGTGGATACCATCACCACTCACTGTGTACTTTGTGTGTGTGTGTGCTGTCAATCAAAATGACTGGGAGTGATTACAGTTCGGTTTGTAACCTCTTCCTGCACTACTTCTATGAATGGAAGTGAGTGGCCACAGGGAAGATATTAGTTCATTTTCTATAACAATATATATATATGCAGGCAAATAGTGTGTTTTGTCAAGACAGGTTCCTTTTAGCTCCATCCTAAAGAGAAATTGACTAAATCTTATTGTGTTATGTTGGACTGTAAAAATTGACATATACAGATGAGGTGATGATGCCTCATAGTGAAGGTTGTGGTGCTAGTAAACACTACCACTGACCCAACCACCCGAGCTTACTTATATTCCAGTATTCATGGGGCCACACAGCTGCTGCGTGACCTGCCTCATATGTTACAGTACATAGGCCCTTGACTGGGAATTGGGGCTGACCCGGCTGAGTGAGAAAAATAGCGATACTAGAACTTCATTTGACACAGTGATGGAAACTCTCCATAGCTTTAAAATACTCCATATCATTCCTACAATGAGAAAGAACAATGGCGACCTAAATGTCTCTCTTGTTTCAACTAGCTCTACATAAATCAATACCACAAGTAAATATAAGAAACATTTTAGTATATTTTATTAGCGAAATATAAAAGTCCACCTTTAAGCAACTTCATCTCTTCCCCCTTTCTCCTTGACTTATCTTTCACTCTGGAATACAGCTAAAATCTGACAAGACAATGTGAGTACAGCACCGAGACTCTGCTTCTATCTTCGTCATCGTGTCTATAAAATACATTTTCGTGGGACAGAGATAGAAACAATAATTGACACCAGCGCTGCCCTTTGATATGGATTCATATGAGGGCAGTACTAGAAACTATGGGGCGGAGCTGGTGTCACTCCCTGCTTCTTTCAGAGCTGGTTGCACAATGCACTGCTCAGTAATGCTGTATAGCATCCTTCATGAGGCTGACAAGTCATCTGGTTTGCAACAGAGAGGAAGGAGAGCTAGAATCCCTCGTGTCTCAGTGCATTGTGTATAGGAGACATCATGTCAGTTTGTGTCCACCCACTAGCTTAGCGACGACTGGATATCACCTACAAAGGAGAAAACTGATTAAAAATGTGAGGTTCAAGTCGTATACATGTTATTTGTCATATAAACACAACAACTTATTCTACAAAGTCACTTGGCATGTGTTCCTAAGGCTGGCTTCACACCACGGTGTGTTCCGGTGTGGGGCTGTCAGGGTCATCCGCATCAGCACTCAGAACCGGAGGGCCAAATGTGCCCTCCGGTCCTGTGCGCAGCCGGATGGCTGTAATTGCAGCCGCAGCTGCTGATTTTTTAAGACCGCGGCTAGCATGGAGCTAGCCACGGTCCTGAAACAACAGCGGCGTGCAGCCGCCAGTGTTCGGTTCCCAGATCCTCCCGGTCCGGGGCAATCCAGGCCCATAGGCTCCCATGTTACGGAGCGCCGTATTGCCTCGGCTCAGGGAGAATCCGGCCGAATCCGGGATTCGGCAAATTGGGGAGATTTTTCTCTCCGGACAAAAATATGATGCAAGCATCATTTTTGTGTCCGGAGAGAATAATCCGTATTCTCCGGGATTGATGAAACCCGGATGGCAGAGAGCTGCCATCCGGCCCCATAGGCTGCTATGGGGCCAAAAAACGGTCCAGGGCTGTCTGGTTTACACCGGACAGCCCGGATCAAAAAAAACGTGGTGTGAAGCCAGCCTAAGATGTTTGTTTCTTGGTTCTGACAAGTCTGTTTTAAATGAATGAGCATGTCCTTGTGCTTTGTGGTCCCTGTAATTCTGCCAATTTAAGACATTTATATGAATAGTAAGCTGAGATATTCCCTCAGTAGAGTGCCCGATGCATCATGGACAATCACCGCTCCAGCTTGTATCTTTCTCATACGTGAAGCAATAGTAATGTTATCTTATGTTCTCCTTTTTCTGTTGTTTATGTTAGTCTCTCAGTCATGTTATGTTTTGTCTTTGAAGGGCTGTTTATGTGGGTTGCACAGGGAAAAAATAGACCGAATTCAGTGTAATCTGATGAATTCAATGGTTTACGTTTCACAAATTTACACAAATTTTATGTTTTTAATTTCTTCTATAAGAATGTCCCAATATTCCTCGGAATTATTTTTGGTATAAAATTTAGATTAGATTGCCCTGGAGTCTGGTGACAGAATTTAGGTTTCTACTTACTGCAGTCTGTATTCACCAATGTGGCTACATCTCTGCAGATCTCCTGCACTATTACCTGATACATTGAGCAATGACAATGTTTAGTTATAAGCATTTCCCTGAGTTAGTTTCACTAAAGTAGACCCTTCCTTTTAATGCCCATAATGTTCAAGATTGGATCTCATAGCGCAATTTGTTTTTCTTTTGTTAATAGTTTACTTGGCTGAACCATTCTTGTTATTGTACTTCCCCCTGCCTGATTCATTATCTTTCATTCTCACTGGCAGAATAGCCGGTTTTTCTCCATGTCCTAGAGGTGCGGGCAGGCTGGGTAGAGTTTCCGTCTTTTCATCGGGTTAACGTTTGCAGCTGTTAGGTAACCTCCTGCCAGACTAGGTGTGTTTATGGATCTGCAAAGCTCAGCACAAGATGAACAGGCTTTAACATGCCTTGTCACCTCACAGTCACAACTGATCTATTGCTCCAGAGACATTGATAAGACATACGGAAACTTGACTTCACCTCTTTGCACACTTTCACGGTGTACTTTGGACAAATGACAATATTAACAATTAAACTAACAAATGTTGACACGGGAGATTTTCTGTTTAATCTGATTAATAACGCAGACTGTGATGAGGAATGACATTAATTGAATCCAAGTTGAGACTGGTTTCGAGTGATACACCTTGGCACTTCTACTGTCATAGGGATCGTACATGCTACCAGGGCTGTGAAGTCGGTAAGCCAAACCTCCGACATTAACTCCTACTCCTCAATTTCCCAGAATCCAACTCCAACTCCACCAAAATGGACATAGACTCTTAAGGTGCCGTCACACGTAACAATATCGTTGCCGATATCATTCATAAGTCATGTGTTTAGTGACGCTTGAATGATGTCGAATCAACATCGTAGCGTGTGACACTATTAATGATCAACGATTAGCCGGCTGATTGTTGGATTTGAGGACAGGACCTCAAATCCATCATCGGTCGCCTGCTGGACACGCAGCATCGCGGCGTTTGACACCGGGAGACCAATGATGAACAAGCTCCCAGCGCCTCACAGCCTATGCTGGGAGCTCGTATCCTTGGTAAACATCGGGTAACTAAGCGCCGCGTGATGCTTAGTAACCCGATGTTTACCATGGTTACCAGCGATCTTGCTGGTCCACATCGCTGGTGAGTCTGCCTGTGTGACAGCTCACCAGCGATATGAACGATGTTGTTAGCGATCGCGCGTGCATGTGATTGCTAACAACATCGTTCATTAAAATTGAAGCGTGTGACGGCATCTTTACTCCACGGCTCTGACTCCACAGCCATTGTGTGCAGTTGGTAAGCCAAAACTCCAACTCTGACTCCTCATTTTCCCTGAATCTGACTACAACTCCGACTCCACCAAAATGAACACAGACGCTGACTCCATGACTCCCGACACCACAGCCCTGCACTCTATTGGTATTGACTTTGGTGATTAATAAATAAATGTGTATATCAAAACATGTGGAATGCAATAATTTTCTGGGAGAAATACTTCATTGTCAGGAACAATTTCAAGGGTGACAACATTTTCGGCCATGTATATGTGGTTGTCGGTCAGTGTCCCCAAGGAGGACCAACCTGTCTCAACTTTCCATAGATCATAGTCAATATAGTGCAGCAGTGGCGGACCTTGACCCCCGGGGGCCCTGGTGCAGCCATGGTGAACTGAGGAACGGAGGGGTGGGGGGGTGCTGGTGGCCGTCGGTGGGGGGGGAGGGGTAGATGCTGCTGGCCTGTCGGCGCGGTCCCCTGGGGGTGCGGCCGTCAGAGAGGTGTTTGTGGCGGCTCTCCTACCTGCTGAGCCACGCCGAGTGCGCTCCTGGGAGCTGGAGGGGCAGAGGAGAGGAGGGGCGGGATCAGGCAAGGGAAACAGGAAGCTTTCTGCTTCCATTGCCTGACCCTCCTCTCCTCTGACAACGGCTTACAGGGGTCAGCTGGGGGCCCCGCTGCAGGCTTGAAGGGGCCCCCTAGCTGGTCGGGGCCCTGGTGCAGCTGAACCAGCTGCACCACGGTAGTTCCGCCCCTGTAGTGCAGCATTCAGGTAAAGTCAACAGACAAATAATCTTCTCACATCACAATATTCTTTATCTATTACTGATATAATAATCAGATTTTTCTAAAAAAATAAATATAGGAGAACCTCAAATTAATTTTACAATCTATATCAGATCTGAATTACATTGAGTGAATGCAAATCTATACTTTATGAGAACGTGTACAGGACACACGGACGGTACAGAATCCATATCTGTAAACTTTCAAGTGTAATGGTTTAGTTGTAAAGCCGTATGATTGCACACATCTCAGAAAGGGAAATGGCACGGTATATAATCCTATCATTATTTCTGGTGTTCCACAGAATGACACATCACTTACTCAACAGTAATGTCAATAGATTTCCCAACTCCTGCCTGCTTCTGCTGGATGAAGTGGGCGTCTCAGCAGGATTCTGGCTCAGTGCAAGCTGTCAGTCAGTAAAGTGCAATAAATGAGTCAAACCTTCATAAGTTTGAGTTTTGTGACATATTCTCCCTGATTTACCCAGAGGGTGGTCATGCTTTGATGTGACTGAGTCATGAGATTGGCTCTATTCTCCCAGTGACAAAGCCCCTATCTTGGCACCAGTGGACATTACTTGGGTGTCTGACTCTCAGCTACTGTTATCTGTAATTGCAACATGTTTGCATAACAAAAGCCTCAGACTTTTCATGTCTGCATTGCTTTCTGTTTCCTGGGGCTGCCTTTACCGAGAAATAGTGATTTGTCAATAAATAAAAGCTGCAGCTTTACAACAACAAGAGTTTGCTCCACTGGCAATATATAATAAATTCTGAATGCCAAGAGACCTAAAGGCCAGGATAAGATGGCCAAATCTCCAGTCAGTGTGCTCAGCAAACACCGCACTGACCCAACAATACTCTGTACATCTCTGCACGCCAGTGGTTTTTCACCTAGATCCATGGTCACTGTGAATTAAACTGCAGCCGGCACCAGTCTGGTCTGTTTTATGTTGTATATGCAGGGAGGTCCGACACCCGTTTAGATGAGCACACAGTTCTGCACACACCTAGTCACATACACAGTTTGCAGACGTGGCTGACATTTTTTTCAATATGGCCATCTCAAACTGACCTAGCACTAATAAAAAACAGAAAAAGTTACTTGGTATAAAAACATAAAGAATTTGTCCATATCCTCTCAGGACCTCCTGTTCTGGTGGCTAACGAGCAAGAAGTAAAATTCTAAATTTCTTCTAGAACAGGGATGAGGAACTCCAGGCCTCGAGGGCCGCCAACAGGTCATGTTTTCAGGATTTCCCTAGCATTGCACAGGGGTTGGGACTATCACCAGTGCAGGTGATTATATTATAACCCGTGCAATCCTAAGTAAATCCTGAAAACATGAACTGTTGGCAGCTTTTGAGGACTGGAATTCCTCATCCCTGTTCTAGATTCTAGATCGTCACAGCTTCCAATAGCAGCATTGGCTTTTTGTTGGGTATCCAACAAGTCAAATTGCAGTGGTATGAATAATTACAGGTAGCCCCTTAATAGCTAGAAATTAAACTTGGGACAATAGATAATTACTTTACTTAAGAGAAATGTTAATGTATTTTTTATTATGAATTTGTTTTCCAGCTTTTTATTTGTTCAATGTTACCATCATAACTTAATTTCTATTTTATTACAGTCACATGGAGAAAATTACAACATGGCAAGACCCACGCAAGACAATGACACAGCCAATGACTCACATGAACCACCATCCTGTTACCACTTCTACCCCCATAAGTCAAAGATCACTGGCAATGTCTCAACCGAACTTAGGTATGTTCTCCTGACATGGTCCATCAAGGAAGTCTGTTGATGGCAGAAGTGTGTGTATGTGTGTGTGTGTATATATAAATATATATAATTATACAAAAAATAGGAGCAGCGGGTAATGCTGGATATCCTGGGTGCAAAGCGACCCCCACAGTCCTCAAGGTGTCTCAATATAGATACAAATGTCGCAGCACTCCCTTGGAGATGTTCATAGGTGTTTATTCCAGCTTGCAAAAGGTACAAATGGCACATTTACCTATGAACATCTCCAAGGGAGTGCTGCGACATTTGTATGTATATATATATATATATATACAGTACAGACCAAACGTTTGGACACACCTTCTCATTCAAAGAGTTTTCTTTATTTTCATGACTATGAAAATTGTAGATTCACACTGGAGGCATCAAAACTATGAATTAACACATGTGGAATTAAATACTTAACAAAAAAGTGTGAAACAACTGAAAATATGTCTTCTATTCTAGGTTCTTCAAAGTAGCCACCTTTTTCTTTGATTACTGCTTTGTACACTCTTGATATTCTCTTGATGAGCTTCAAGAGGTAGTCACCGGAAATGGTCTTCCAACAGTCTTGAAGAAGTTCCCAGAGATGCTTAGCACTTGTTGACCCTTTTGCCTTCACTCTGCGGTCCAGCTCACCCCAAACCATCTCGATTGGGTTCAGGTCTGGTGACTGTGGAGGCCAGGTCATCTGGCGTAGCACCCCATCACTCTCCTCCTTGGTCAAATAGCCCTTACACAGCCTGGAGGCATGTTTGGGGTCATTGTCCTGTTGAAAAATAAATGATGATCCAACTAAACGCAATCCGGATGGAATAGCATGCCGCTGCAAAATGATGTGGTAGCCATGCTGGTTCAGTATGCCTTCAATTTTGAATAAATCCCCAACAGTATCACCAGCAAAGCACCCCCACACCATCACACCTCCTCCTCCATGCTTCACGGTGGGAACCAGGCATGTACAGTTCATCCATTCACCTTTTCTGTGTCGCAAAAAGACGTGGTTGGAACCAAAGATCTCAAATTTGGACTCATCAGACCAAAGCACAGATTTCCACTGGTCTTAATGTCCATTCCTTGTCTTCTTTAGCCCAAACAAGTCTCTTCTGCTTGTTGCCTGTCCTTAGCAGTGGTTTCCTAGCAATTAATTTCCATGAAGGCCTGCTGCACAAAGTCTCCTCTTAACTGTTGTTGTAGAGATGTGTCTGCTGTTTGAACTCTGTGTGGCATTGACCTGGTCTCTACTTTGAGCTGCTGTTAACCTGCAATTTCTGAGGCTGATGACTCGGATGAACTTATCCTCCGCAGCAGAGGTGACTCTTGGTCTTCCTTTCCTGGGACGGTCCTCGTGTGAGCCAGTTTCTTTGTAGCGCTTGATGGTTTTTGCAACTGCACTTGGGGACACTTTCAAAGTTTTCCCAATTTTTCGGACTGACTGACCTTCATTTCTTAAAGAAATGATGGCTACGTGTTTTTCGTTACTTAGAATTTGTATTATGGCAAGAAAAAAGCAGCTAACAGTCTATTCAGTAGGACTATCAGCTGTGTATCCACTAGACTTCTGCACAACACAACTGATGGTCCCAACCCCATTTATAAGGCAAGAAATCCCACTTATTAAACCTGACAGGGCACACCTGTGAAGTGAAAACCATATCTGGTGACTACCTCTTGAAGCTCATAAAGAGAATGCCAACAGTGTGCAAAGCAGTAATCAAAGCAAAAGGTGTCTACTTTGAAGAACCTAGAATATAACACATATTTTCAGTTGTTTCACACTTTTTTGTTAAGTAAATAATTCCACATGTGTTAATTCATAGATTTGATGCCTTCAGTGTGAATCTACAATTTTCATAGTCAAGGAAATAAAGAAAACTCTTTGAATGAGAAGGTGTGTTCAAACTGTTGGTCTGTACTGTGCGTATATATATACATATATATATATATATATATACATATATATATCAATCTATATATAAGAGTAAGAGTAATTATTAGAATATTATTAAATCGTTTTGGCACCTCTTTGGCTGTTTGTGCAGCCATCAATTCAGCGCTCACATGAGGCACTTGCTAAAAATGTTAACTTCTTTACTCCAGAAAAGAAAATGTAGTGACCTCCGCCTCCTATGAGACCTTATTTGTCAAAACTTCAAAATTGGCTCTAACCAAAGCTCAGCTTTCATTTCTTCAAATACTTTGCAGAAATGAAACCTAAGCACTGATTGGTTACTTTGGGCAACAAAGACAGTTTTACTGTTAGATCATTTTGATAAACTAGGCCTCTATAACTGTTGGAATCTTTGAAATTTTGTTGCCTATAGGAACCAATCAGCACAGTTTTCCTCTCTAAGGGTATGTGCAGACTGGCCGGCGGGTTGGTCGTCGGCGGCTGGGCGGACCCGCCAGGAAGCTCCGGAGCCGTCCACCGGCTTCCTGGCGGGTATGTGCGGCGGGTGACGGGCGGGTGCCGGGCGGGTGGCCAGCGGGTTAGCGCCGGCGGTTCTGCAGCGGCTGGAAGCAGTACATGATTCTGCTTGCAGCCGCTGCAGAATCGGCCGGTTTATAGAACATGCTCATTCTTTGCTAACCCGCTGGGAACCCAGGGTTAGCAACGGATGAGCATGTGTAAACCGCCGGTGTCTGCACACCGGGTGTCGGTTTACATAGGTTTCTATGTTAATCCAAACGCCGGTTTGGATTAACATAAATTTACATGAAATTTATGTAAACCGACCGGCGGTTTACACATGTAAACCGACCGGCGGTTTACACATCTAAACCGACCATAACCCGGCCAGTGTGCACCTACCCTTAAGGTGCTTTCATACTAGCGTTTATTTGAAATCGTGGCAGATGCGGTGAAAAAAACGCATCTGCCACGATTACCGCATACCGGCTGCACTTGCGGCACGGATGCGGCAAGCCCCATACAATGTATAGGCGGGCTTGCGGCAGGTGCGGCAAGTGCGGTTTTGGCACTTGCGGCCGCGAAAAAAACGCAGCTGGCCGCACCTGCCACTGCATCTGCCGCGATTTGAAAAAAACGCTGATGTGAAAGGGGCCTTAGAGTGTTCTTGAAAATGAAAGCTGCACTGTAATTGGTTGCTGCAGACAACATTGAAAAAAAAGATTCTCTTTTGGACAGTTTCCTAAATTTTTGTCATTTACATGTAACCAACAATATCACTAACATCATCTGACTTTGTGATCGCTGATAGAAATGATTGAACCTGTTTAGGTACAGCGTAGTTTGGGTGCTTAATGTATCCAAATCACTAGAGCGAGCATCGCTATGCTTGTGTACACTTGGTGCTTGGCCCAGTGCGTGCCACATGCAGTGTTTGATTGTCTCGCACTGTGGGTAAAAGTAGAGTTATCAGCCATGGTGTGGCTATAAGTTTATAAAATAAAAAAAATGACAAATCCCTGGCCCCCTTCCCCCAGAAGAGTGGGTGGAGAGGCAAACTGCCAAATTGTTGTCTTCAAATGAGGTTTGGGTCAGGTTTTGGCCCCAAATAGTCCATTTGTAAAAGTCCGGCTCCACCATCCGAAATTCAACGGGTCCACTCATCTCTAATCACTGATTCCATTTCTTTATATTGCTATACTCCCCAATCAGGAGCCATTACAGACATTAAAAGTAACTCAAATTCATGAGCTGGTTGATTTGTGTTCTGCATTTGGACAATTAGAGAAAGTAGTTTAATCTCTGGCCTGCATTTGTTTATGGGTTTTCAGTCAAATGTCAAATACTTAAAACCAGACATAAATTTCCAATTGCATTAGAGCCAGAGCAGGCCTTGCCAGCATCCTAGTAGACTTTTCAAGAAAATGATGAAAAATGCAGATCGAGTTAAACTAATTTCTTGGCCAGCACCCCAGAACCCACTTTGAACTGCTCCATCTTGAAAGAAATGGCAGCCTACACCTATGTCTTTATCCTCCTGATTCTCTTCCTAGTCTTGGAAGTGGAAAATATCTTTCTTTTGAAGGTCTGCCATCTCCTGGCTCAGAGAGATAGATCCTCTACATATAATGGGGAACATGTGTGTCTGGAGCTGAAGTTCTTATTTATAACATGGAAAATGTAGTGTGCTTCAACCCTTCTGCCCCCCTGGCTTGCGCTGCATCTTGGCATTGATTGAATATACAAAAACACATATAAACATTTTATCAAAATAATATGAATGTGACTAAGCAATACCACATCCTTACATGACTGTGAGCAAATACAACCCTCAGGGGAGAGGTCACGTAATCTTTACCAAAGCCACGAAACCTGCTTTCTTCCCGACTGTTTGCTTCCTTCTCCTACAAGCTGTTCGCAATGACTTTTCGAGAACACGGAGTGTTTATTCCAAACCCCATCTGTTAGCAATTAGGTGATGTTAATTTTGGATACCAATAATGACTGTACAGAGGCTTTTGTTTTATTCGAATGGTAAAATACCAGATTAAGTGTCATTTCTTTTGAAGTAGACCAGCAAAGTAAAAGTGAAAAATATAGACATGAGGATGGAGTCCTTATTCAAGTGCAGTAATGTGAGGTCTGGGTAGCAGCAGGTTATAGGCGTCATGTTTTAGTATGCTTCTTAGCAGTTGTTTGTATCAGTTGGTCCTAACATTGGTGGGTGATCTCATTACACATTCCACCCTGGAACATTATAAAAGTGAGTAATGCCATGCTTCAACTCCAAATGGTCTGTATATTGATGATCTATGGAAGTAAATCGAGGAATGTTTCTGGCTGTTGGCATCATTACATGTTACGTTGCAAGTTTAATAGTACTGGAGGTCATAGTGAAATGAAAGATTTTAAACAAGAAGCTGTCAATAATATTGATGTAATGATTTATCTTTAAAACCCCATCCACAATGGATTATAATTGGCCAAAACAGCCAATTATCTAATGTGTATGAAGACCTTCAGATTCTGCCCCAATACATGAAATATGTGAATAGTAGGATAAATTTCAATGCCCGATTGTTTTGTTGTCTCTGGAGATAAGTCCTGACAGAAGTGTCTTTGATTTGCTTAAAGATTAAAGGCCCAGTCACACATAACGACGCATCAGCGATCCCGATAACAACAACAATGTGCAGAGATCACTGGTGCGTCGTTTTTCACATCGCTGGTAAGATGTCAAACAGGTATCTTACCAACGTTGTGAAAAACGACGCACCAGCGATCCAGAATTATACCGAGGTCGTTGGGAATTGTCACTCCATAGCGTAGCATTGAGATCGTTGGTCATTGTCCCTGTCAAACACAACGATGTAGCGCTCCCAGCGAGAGTGCAACGACGTAGAAATGATCCAGAGCAGTATGTAATGATCAACAATCTCAAAGCAGGGGCCAGATAGTTGGTGCGTGTCACACATAACGACATCGTTAGCGGGATCGCTGTTGCGTCACAAAATCTGTGACGTTACAGCGATCTCGTTATCTGTGACAGGGTCTTAACTGTCATTTAAGGGAACAAACCACCAGGATGTGACCACCTATAAATCAGTACAGCAGGTGATTGACTTGTGCAGCATGACATCACTATTTGTTTTTGTTTTTTTAATTCCTCCCCTTTGAGCTTGTCTTTCTGCTGTAAGCTGAACCACCCCTCCCCCTTGGATGAGTCTGGATGAGAGGGAGGGGGTTCGGCTACAGCAGAAAGACGAGCCCACTGGGGAGGCATAAAAAAAACCTCCAAATAGTGATGTCATGCTGCACACATCAATCACCTGCTGCACTGATTTACAGTGGTTAAACTCCTGGTGATTGGTTCCCTTTAGCCTTTTTTTTCCTCATAAATCAATAATACACATCAAAATAATAAACTTTGTAAGACATTTTATCAGAAAAATCTACTTATTTCTCCTCCTGGACTGCTAATTGTTCCTCTAAATTCTCAATTTATGGATAAAATCAGTCTTCAGCTAAAACAGATTTTCTCATTCCTGATGTAGGAGATGAGAGTTGGTGCTCATAAAGTTCAATGGAGAATTGTAACTATCGTTTCAGGAGGACTTGCAGTAGAATATTTGTGTCTGTTATCCCCTTTCTCAGTAAAAGGAAAATCTGTCTTTACTGAATATAGATTTTGCCCATGAATTGAGAGTGAAAGGAGGAGAAAAAAATTGATTTTTCCGATAAAATATATTACAAGGCTACTATTTATTACATGAGAAATTAAAATACTTTTCTCTTTAAGCTCCCCAAATACATTAGACTACTATCAGCTGATCCCAATGTTATCAGCAGGTTCGCCGGCAATCTAATGTGTATGGGGGCCTCAGACAATTGAGTGTCAGGGGAGTTACAAATCCGGGATGTCCAATGTTAACTGTTGATCCTTTTGACCCCCCGGAGATAGGTTGCTACCCGACGTGTTTGGGAGAGGTGGGGACATGCAAACCTAATGAGTAGAATGCAAGGATGCATCCAGCGGCCTCATTAGAATATTTGTTTAAACTTCAGTTTCTGTCGAACAGATGCAATGATTACGCCAGTAAAGGTCAGATTTTTGTAGAAACTATATCCCCTACAAGGCTATGAGCTTAGATTCCACTTTCATTGTTAGCTGACAGATTCCCTTTACGAAAGAAAACTTTGATTTAAGCAATATAGTATGTAATACAGTATATAATATATCATGAACTAACAACAAAGTGCATATTATTCCCGTCATGCAGTAGATAACATATATACCACATGACTTCTGCCACAAAGGACCATAAGGAGCCCCTAGACCTGTCAGCTGAGAGCTATCTCTCCTGACCACCCTACCCAAATGTGCATGTGTTTTAACAGTCAATAAATGTTATTGTTATTATTATTTATCAGCCTTCAGCTCAATTTCGAGCCATGGCGACTTGATAGATAAATGCTCTGCACTCTGTAGGAAGATCAATCTTGTGCGAGCCTAGATAGGTCCACTAGGGTCTTCTCTGCTGGTATCTTGACAGTATCAAGTCATTGGGTTGCTGGTCTTACTCTTCGCCTTGTTCCTTCTATTCTTCCTACCATAATGTCCTTCTCCAGTGAGTTCTCTTTTTGTATGATGTATCAAAAGTAGGTAAGTCGTAGTCTGGTGAGCCTTGCTTCAAGCAGCATATCCAGTCTAAAACAACAAGTCTGCAGTCACTGGGGGTCAACCGGCTATACAGTGTTCCTACAGATCATATAGGCAACAGAAGTATCAGTTCAATTGACTTTTAAGGGCTCGGACACACTCTGCTACTTACATCCGAGTTTGGCGGACAACACTCGGAACAGGCTGGAGCAGTGACCCTGAACGGCCTCTCCCTCTCTGGATGGGGAATGCAATGCTGCACAGAAACACAAGCAGCTGTCATTCCCCATCCAGAGAGAGAAGCCGTTCAGGGTCACTGCTCCAGCCTGTTCCGAGTGTTGTCCGTCAAACTCGGATGTAAGTAGCAGAGTGTGTCCGAGCGCTAAAGTGGTTTTCCTGTCTAAAATGACAAGTCTACAGTCAATTGTGAATCCTCACATCGTGTGTACTGTGTGCTGTAGGGATTCGCCATTGCAGCCACTGGGAACGATGGTCACATGACCTCAAGTATGTGATATTCATACTCCCAGCTACAATCCGACTAGAGGGGCATGGCCACTCACAATCCTCTTACATTGAGCATACTGGAAACAGTTTAGTCTGAGTCTGTTTCATAGTATGCATACTGCATACTAACGGTTCTATGACCCGCCGTTCCCGGTGTTGGCACAGGAGAATCCTCGTAGCATACAGTGCGTGCAATGTGTGGATTCACAAGTCTGCAGTCATTAACTCTTCAATAGTCAATATGCCTTATCCTTCTGTCCACCGATATCATCTGTAGGTATATATCCAGAAGGCCTCCTCTCATGCAGGTAATACACCGTAGTTGTGTGCTCCTGGTAAACTCTGCTAGTTTGGATTATTTTTCTCTAATATTTAGAAGAAAAGGGTCTTTACAATGTGATAAATTCATTCAGTTCATTCAGTATTTTTAATTGAACAAATGGAAATTTCAGAAAGAAACAATGACTTTTAGCTGGCGACCTCTGTATTTCATCCAAAATTTAACGAACAATATTGTAATTCTACATGTCCAGTCATTGTTTGACTTGTTTGCAGACCTTAAGCGAAAGTCAGTAGGGGCCCCACATACATTACATTGTCTAATAACTTCACTAAAGCTGGATATACAAATGACAGTGCTGTGCAAATTAATTGGGACAAAGCAAGTCTTTACTTGTTTTTCTTGCATTAGTTTTACTATTTCTGATAAGTGTTTTATCAGTTCTTGGTGTCGTTTTCCTTTTTCTTCCACATTTCCCTTTTTGTTTTGGAGAAAACGATCCAGTTTCATTGTGTGTGCGAATTATTCTTGAAACGGTAGATTTTCCAATACCAACGGTGGAAGCGATTTCTCTTACAGTCAGACTTGTATGTTCATTAAGAGTAATAATTCTAGACCTCTTCCGTGGAGTAACATCCATTTTTACAGGCACGAATCACACTGAAAGAAAAAGTACACTAAACCACTCCTCACAGAAACAAGCTCTCAACTCAAGCTGAGGGGGCAGCTAGCTCTTATTTTCTGACTAAATCCAGTCAAACCACATTTTGTTACTCAAGGTTGTACACTCACACCTGTTCAAAGCAGTTAAAACTGGTTTGAATCACTGATTGGTAACCCCAACTTATGATTTTACTTAAAAAATGCTTAATTAATTTGCACAGCACTTTAGATGGCTGTCGACTGATGCTTCAACTGATCATTCAGCTGCCAGCTCTCCAGTCCTCAGGAGCACTTGTTCAGCCGAGTTCTCCTGTGTTGTCTATGTGAAAGACACCGACTAACACATCGGTCTGCAACTTGTCTCTGGGAGAATAATAATAACAATACGAATGGCGGTCTGAAATCAGATATGCATGATTGACATCTCTCCCGACGATTCGGCGGATGCCCCCCATGCACATTAGACAGTCAGCCGAACCTGTCGATAGCCAATATTAGTCTGATGTGTATGGTTGGCTTAAAGGTAGACTCTGCTAGCGTTTATATGATGTTTAAGACCGGCTTTTATGTCATTATGATATAAATATGATTGTGTGACTTTTAGGACTCATGCAGACAAAGTATATACTCGAATGGCACACGTTCAATGGGGCTGTTTAGATTACGGATATTTCCATAACACTATCCTTGACTGAATTGTGGATGACAGTTGCCTATTCAAGCCTACGGGTGCGTAAAAAAATTGAATTCCACACAAAACATGCATGTGGCAACCTAGTAGACTGTAATTGAACGTGTACATTTTTCAATGTAGATGAATAAAAAAAAATTCAACATGGACATTATACAGACATATATAATAGACACACAGGTGGCACAAGGATAAGTTATCCTAGTTTTCTGGATGAAACTCAGAGGATTTTTGATACACTTGTCCATTTCTGGTCTTAGTACCGTAATAGGATATCCTGAACATGTACTAAATAGTATAGAATTTATATATTTCCTCAGAGACCATAATTCTAAAATGGGATAATTTTACACAGTATTAAAAATCTAGAAATCCAGAAATACATCCGAGCTGTGGTAGCATCAGGTATTGCACCTGCTCCATTATATCACAAACGAAATGGTCAGGAAACGCCAAAACAATGAGCAGTTTCAGTAAGCGGCCCTGGATGGGATAAACACATGCAACAGACTTTTCCACATCCGGCTGCTGGAAGGAGGAGAATGTCCTATTGTCTACAGAGGATATCATGAAATAATGGTTATGTTGGCTTCATAGACTACTAAATGAAATGGAAAATCTCCTTTTTATTTTCCCACCTTTTAACCTATCTTTTCCACCACCAGTTGCCAAATTCCTATTTCATATATTTATTTTCTGTCTGCATGCTAAATCTGCTTGGTACTACATGGCTTGTTGCCAGCACAGACACCCAAACAACCCCACCCCAAAGACAAAACCAAAGCATATAGAATTGTGCTCACATGAAAATGGGCTTTTCCACTGTATGTATCTAAATCTTTAGTACAAATTGAGTTAACGTTTCCTCAACACATTAAAGATCTCTGAAAATGTCTGCAGGCTGAAAACACATCCGTAATGTGTGTAGCTGACATAGGCCTTCAGCACATGTAATGTCTCTGCTTTCAATGCTGTCATTTGCCTTCCATACTGAGCTTCATGTTGCCACATTGCAGAACGCCTCCTCCATCTCGATACCGCCAGTAGAGATAAATTGAGCGGTAACAAGGCTTCTTTACTGTATAAATTGTGGGATTTTATAATAGGATTTAGAAGCTGGTAACAGCGGTAACAGGTAACTGCCCAAGTATTGCTATGTTTACACCACATTTCAGCCACACGTTAATGAAACCATTAGGGTATGTGCACATCAGTCGTTTTGTGGGCTGCTTTTGGACGTTTTCCGTCGGCATTTTCCGCTCCGTTTTATGTTAATTTATGTTAATCCTACCCTCCGGTTGGATTAACATGCTAGTCAATGGAGTTTAGAAAACGCTGTGTACATTACAACGTTTTTCTTCTGGTCGTTTTCAGTGAAATCTGGGTTTTTCCTCCGGTTTCCAAATATAGAGCAAGTGACTTCTTTCCTCCGTTTTTCCACCGGTTTCAGCTGAACAAGTGCACTAAAAACTCAGTTTTAAAACCGCTCAGAAAAACCGCCGACAAAACGCTGTAAAACCGGGCGGAAAACGAGCAAAAAACGAGCAAAAAACTAGGACACTGCTGAGCACAAAAAACTCAGTTTCTGCCAGTGTCCATCGGTTCCCGGTCGGTCTGCAGAAATGCAGAACCGACTGATGTGCACATAGCCTTAGGGTTCCATCTGAATGCCCCAAAATTGGGATTTGGCCCAGTCACTAGCAAAGCCATTGACTTCAATTATGAAACAGCCAAAAAAATGCAACTTTGGACTCCATTTGACATATTTTTCTGCCGTTTCTGTCTTTAAAGTCGGAGACAATTGTGTAGTACAAATGGTGTTCAAAGTTGCAATTTTTGGACTCTGATAACTGAAATCTATACCTTTGTCTGAAACATGTCTGATTCCCTTTTCTTAGATACAACCCCTAAATGTGGAATATTTCCCTTTTAGGGCCAATTAGTTCATGCCTCCTGTATTTTATCTTTTACCTTTCTCTGTACTATTAAAGTGAACCTGTGACCAGTTTTTTACATATAAACAGCGGCCACCACCAGTAAGGCCTTATGTATGACATTTAAAAAAAGTTATATATAAGTCTCAGGCCAATCTGTATAATGCAAAAACATTTTTTATACTCTTTTGGGAGGCGGTTCGGTCTGATGGGTGTCGCTGGTACTGATCCGGCACCTCTTTCCTTCTTGCAATCACACCCTCCTCTTATTGTGGTTGATGCATCCTAGGTCACCCACACACAGTCTCCTCCCTTGCACTGCTGTACACGTGCACTTCTCTCTGCCCTGCTGTGGGCAGGGCAAAGTACTGTAATGTGCAGTCACAAAGAAAGGTAAAAGAATACTCGCACCTGAGCAGTATGATGGCATTCTTTGACCTTTCTCCACACCTGCGCATTAGAGCACTTCAGCAGACTATGGAGAAGTGCACGTGCTCTGGAGTGCAATGGAGGACAGTGAGTTAATGACGTAGGACGTGTCAACCACAAGGAGGAGGATGGCAATCAGAAGAAGATAGGAGATGCTGGACTGAGACCTGTGTCACCCATTGTACTGGACTGCCCCCAAGGAAAGTAAAATAAAAGCTGATTTTTTTTTGCATTATACAGATTGGCCTGGGAACTTGTATGCAGTACTCCAGAATGCTGTATGTAAGGTCTTACTGATGGTGGCCATCACTTATATGCAAATAAACTGGTGATCGGTACACTTTAAAGGATCAAGTTCCTAAAGCAGGGTTAGGAACTCCAGGCCTTGAGAGCCGCCAACAGTGCAGGTTTTCAGGATTTCCTTAGTATTGCACAGGTGATAATCTCATACACCAGTGATGATTCCAACCACTGTTCAATACTAAAGGTACCGTTACACGCTTCAATGTTGCTAAGATCTCACCAACGATGTCACGGGAGCGCGGTCGTTAGGACATCTGTTTGACATCGTTGGTGAGATGTCACACGTCTAGATATTGTGGATGACGCACCAATGATGTGGCGGCAGCTATCGTTTGCACAACTTAGCGAACGATACTTGTTCACTGCTGTGAATAGGGGAAGTCATTAACGACATTGTTATCACGGTGTCACACACAACGATGCAGCAGGCATGATCGAGGATCATTTGATTTGAGAACATGTTCTCAAATCTGCGATCAATGATCCAACGATTTATCATAGTCTTATCTCGGTGTAACACGCAACGACATCCTAACGATGTCGTTTGAACGACTACAATCCTCAAAACATGACCTGTTGGTGGCTCTCGAGGCCTGGAGTTCCCTACCCCTGTCCTAAAGTTTAAACATACCCCTTCCCCTTGCCATGTTGTATGTTGTGATAATATTAGGATGCTGCTAACAGTAACCAGCATTAAAAGGTCTGTCCAGGATTAGTAAAAAAAAGAGTTTACTTTTTTCTTGAATTAGTGTCTATAGGCTCTGTATGATCAAGCAACCCATATATTTGCTAGCAACAATACTGCAAATAATCTAATTGTGTTCTGGAGAAAAAAAGAACCCTTCTGTTCTGGAAGACCCTTTTAATTTGTTTTCTGTGCTGTACTGTATGTATTTTTGGCAATGAATTTACTGTAGTCCCAGTGTATGGCTGAAGATTTGTGGGCAGTGTATGAGCTGTCATTCTGATTCAGTAAATACATGTGAAGATATCTTTAGTTTTTATTGTTTATTTTTAGCTATAAAATTAACTTTTAACCAAAACAAGTCATAACCTGGACCCTCGGTAACATTTCATGCTCAGGATTACCCAATCTCTATGTACAGTCTTTGCCATTCTCATCAGCACCTTCCTGTGGTAGACTGTGACTTTCCAGACTTACACGTGTTGGCATGTGCTGCCACCCACAATTTTAGCCTATAATTGCTCTCCTATTTACGCCCATCAATTTGGGCATTGTAATTATACTGTATATTCTGCATAATACATATTATTAATCAGTATAGTGACACATTGTTAATAGAACATCTATAACTAATCAGTTGCTTTTTGTTTCCAAAATGCTTCCATGCTTTGAATCTTGGTAAGTAACATTTACCTGTCGATATATAACTCTGTCTTCCTTCCTCCCCATTCACTTCAATAAAGTTGAGCTTATGAATAATATTGGCACTGTTGTGATAGATGGCAGCCATGTTTTTATTCTTTCTTTTTACATCAATCCCTTTAATGTTTTCATCATTATTTTGACTCTGGATATTTTCTCTTGTTACTTAGGCTGGTCAATTACCGTACATTAGATAGTGTGCCCACCAAATAGTTGTTTAGCCAACAGCTATCTTTCCCGAGCCCCTTATAAACAGGGATGCCAATTTTGTTCGAGTGTTCATGTGTTTTCACTCACAAGAAGAGAGTAAGGTGATGCCACAATGCTAGGGAACGACAAGATCGGGAAGTTGGATTTCAGCTTATCTTCCTATAATGGGAGTGTCTGGAGGTCCCTCAAATACCTGTTTTTATCTGATATAAATTTATTATGTATGCAAAAACAAACCTGATGTTGTGAAACAGCTTATTACTGTGACCTACAGATAATTTTTAGGAAAATCTCTGAGATCTTTCATCTTTGCCTGGAACTGATCGGCTTGTGGTTTCATCATTCTGTATATATGAGGCGACATACATTGATTAGATCTTTCCAGGCGTAAAATTCTTCCAGTCTTCTGTGCAATTTCTTTCCAGGCATGCACAAAAGGTCACATTTATTTTACTATGTCAAATTTTGGGCAACTTGACACCAAATCGAAGCTGACCTGTGCTTTGTGGGATAATGGCTCATTTAGAAGGACCAATTACTGCCCGTTAGGCTGGTTCACACTTGCATTCAGGTGTGATCAAGCTGAAAACGCGTCCGACTGCATCCGGGTTTGTTTGTGCAACCGTATGCAACCACAGCGTTTTTTGCCTGATCCGTCGGAAAGTTGGAATGGGAGAGATTTGGGAGCGGCTGGAAAAGCTCTCTGGGCATGCTCAGTGTGAAAGCCCCTGGCCGGATCTAGCCCCATTAAAGGCTATTCTATTGTTTTGCTGTAGTGCACCGCATTCGGTGACATCAGGGTTTTTAACGAGTCTCAAAATCGCAACTTTATCTGTCCAGGGAGGAGGTAAGAAAAACTAATATGATAGTACCCATGTGCCTGTGTCCCCATTCTAAGTCTATGGAGACAGGTCTGATCATGTAGCATCAGGTGTTGGCCGGATTAGGACATGGATAAAAAATACAAGTGTGAAATCATCCTTAATTAGTGCAGATCGACAATATACAAGTCAATTGACAGTTACTGGCTCGTTCACTGGCTGACAAAAGCTGGATGGGGAGGAAACTATCTGTATTAAGGTCTTTTGTTAAATAAATACATGGAATTTTCTTTTTAGAAAACCATGTTAGTGATGCACAATGTATTATTTAAAACACACTGAGGGCGGTTTAACATCACAATGACATGACAAGTTCCCCTTAACTACTAGAAAGCACGGCTTATTTAGCAGGCACTAATTGTATATACATATATCTATAGATCTGAGTCCATACAGCCAGTTTATATAGACACGTACAGTATGTTAACTATTCCAACTTCCACTTTCTTATATTTTAGAGATTTGTAAGCACTAGTCTTAAGGGCCAGTTACACGCTACAATATTACGGTACATTACGGCTTTTGGGGCGTCGTTACATGTGACACGTAGATACGACCAAAGATAAGTCGGCTGATCGTTGATCCCAGGTTTATGAACCGGACCATAAATCAGTTGTTGATCGTACATTCGATCTGCAGCATCAGTGTGTGTGACACTGTGATAACGATCTCGTTTACGACTTCGCCTATTCAGAACTGAAGGACAAAGGCGACCAAACGACCGCAAGTATCGTTCCCTTGTTGTGGAATCGTTGCTGCGTTGTTCACGATATCTGTACGCGTGACAACTCACCAACGATCATTGAATGACGTTCAGGCGATCCAGGTCAAGTCAGATCGTTGGTCGGATCCCTGAGACATTGAAGCGTGTAACGCCCTTCAGGCTGTCTTCACATGTACAGAAATCATTCGTTAGAACGATTCAGCAGCAATCAATTGACAAAAAAGTTGTGAAGAAACAACTTTTTGTTCCAGCTAAAAACTGGATCCATTTTTTTCAACATTGAAATCTATGTAAAATGGATCCGTTAAACAGCCATTTTTATTTAGAAAAGGATCTGGTTTCTTTTTGCTGGATCCATTTCAAAACAGATGGCTATTTAACAAATCTGTTTTCCATAAATTTCAATTTAAAGAAAAAATAGCTCGAGTTGAAATCAGTTTTTTTTTTAGCCAGACAAAAAAATTGAGACACAACTTTTTTGGACACAACTTGTTTATCAATGGATTGGTGCTAGATCCGTTCTAACAGATCATTACCGGACATGTGAACTCAGCCGTATCTGTTGCATACAGTTTTTTTCTGGATTTACATCTTAACCATGTACATTATAGTGTGAGATGTCATTTTTGCAATCCATTTTGTACAGAACTTTGTGTATGATTGCCCTTGGGATTTCAGAAAACACCAAAGAACTAGATTTACTTGTCTTCCCTTGGAAAGCTAAGCTGCTTCTCAGAAATGTGTGCAGCATACGTCTTTTCTTGCTGGCAGAGTGAAAAGACTGAGAACAGAGGCCAAGCTCTTGTTTCTCTCATCTGCACTGAAATAAGTGTTGTAAAAAATAAACCGAGTTTTTCTGTCCATAAAACCACAGACATGTGTTTTCCATCAGGCTCTCTACTGTCTGACACCTGACATTGGATAGTCCTTATAAGTTAACGTGAAGACAAACAAATGGTGGGTAGGAGGGATGAAAATGGCTCTCAGCTGAATTCGTCTTGCTGACACAAGCAGAATGAATCCTCAGTTGAAGGCAATCTGTCAGGTTAGCACCTGGCTATAGGTCATCTCCTCATTAAAACTACTGCCGACTTCTCCTATGAAATACTACTTTCATCCCATCAGTGCTTCAGAATTGACCCTTCCATAAAAATCTTATCACATTTCATTTCTCTTTATACTATGTAACACTGACTATATGATGCCCTTCTATAGATGAAGACTAGGGTGGCCCAAAATAATTCAACTTTCTCCTATAACCTTGGACACTCCCTACTTACGGTACTTTAGTTAATAGTTTTAGTAATAAATATGGACGTTGGAAAACTATTGAAAACCAGATATTTCACCAACCATTGATATCAAAAGGATTATACTGTAGAGTTAAGTTTTATTCTCATTTGTCATCCAATTTACACTAATAGAAATAATGGATGACAGATGGCTGAGGGTAAAAGTATCCTCATATACTGTGTTTAAGGTATCTAAATACATTAGAGATTTATTCCAACCACTACTATCCTGGATGCTCTGGGGCACTGACCTATCAAGAAAATGGGGTCTGACTCCACCTTGTGTGCCGAGCAAAATGGGCAACAGTGGGCAAGAAAGGTGTAAGAAGGACAGATGGCTTTAGGCCAGAGACATACTGAGCAAGACACATGCAAGATACTTGCATGGGTCTCGCATGACTCACCCAGAATGGCCACGACTCTCTGGACAGGAGTGCCTAGAAACACAAGCAGCTGACTCACTCTGGTCCAGAGAGGTGGCAGCCATGCTGGGTAAAACTCATGCGAGTATCTCGGGTGCGTCTTGCTTGCTGTGTCTCCAGCCTAAGGCATATAGTGGGATGAAGAAGCAGTGCACCACTAGGAAAGGTCCCTTCTGAGAACTCTCCATGTGTTGTTTTTTCCAATGATCTGGTCACTCCCATATAGTTTCAAATTCAAGAGAAATATGTGGCCGGGATTAGCTGAGGTTCAGATTTTATACGTCTTTGGTGGGTGGCCTGGGGACACGCAAAGTTTCCTTGTTGATTCTATCAAGACGTAACTCTAGCCCATCAGCTTATGTAAATGAATGCATTTAAGTTCTATTCTAGCTTGAGTACATAATTATTATTATTGCATGTAATATCACAAAGAGTCTTCTGTTCTTTGCCTGCCAAAACTTTATTAATCAACCAAATCTTTGTTTAACATTGCTGTACCTGTCAGTGCTTGCCTTATGAATATCTATTGCAAATCCTACATCCACTAGATAGCCTTACTTACATGGGAACATCATATATGGCATCCTTATTGTGGTTAATTTCAATTGAATTCCAATACTGTTATACTAATGATTCTAAAGATGAATGTTAAATCCTAACAATCTACCATACCAATGTAAAATGAGAACACTTCTTTAGGTCTGGCCTGAAGTGTTCATGGTGTCAGACAGTCCTGATTCTCATGCAAACATGGACATAGTAAGTCTTTGCATGAGAATCAGGACTGTCTGACATTACCAAGGAACCCATATAATGTGTCCCATCTTATTTGTGACAGATACAAAACCCCAGTAGCACAGGCAGATAATGGTAAGGTGATAATGGTTAGGCTGGCTTCACACTGCAGTTTTTTCACTGATCAGTGTCCATCCAGTTTGTGTGCCAAAACCAGGAATGTGTCCAAACCTCAGAACAGGTGTCAATCTTTCAATTATAGTTTTTCTTTGCAAATTCCTCTCCTGGTTCCTCTCCGGGTTTTGGCACACAAACTGTATGGACACTGATCAGTGAAAAAACAGCAGTGTGAAGCCAGCCTTAAGGCTACTTCAAACGCTATGATACCGTTAGCTATGTCACATGACCGCGATCATTTCAACATCGTTAGTGCGTTGTCACACGCATAGATATCATTAACGATTTTAAATTTGGCAACGCGCCAGCTACCTAGAGAAGAACTAGTGAACGATGTTACAAAGTGGCAGGAATAGGAGAATTGTGAACGACATCGTTCAAAAAGGTGTCACACTGAACGATGTTGCTTTTTCACAGAATGTTAATTGGACAACAAAGGATAGATTTGAGGTCAGGATCTCAAAATTTTGATGAACGATCCAACGATTTGTCATTTCAAGATCGTATGTTTACACGCAACGATGCACAAACGACATCGTTCAAACGATCAAAAAAGTGTGACGTTTCAACGATATCGTTAACGATATCGTAGCGTGTGAAGTGGCTTTAAAGACTACGTCACACGTAACAATATTGTTGCCGATATTGTTCAAAAGTCACGTGTTCTGTGACGCTTGAACGATGTCAAAACGACATTGTTGTGTGTGACACTACAAATGATGAACAATCAGTCGGCAGATCGTTCATCGTTTGTTTTGAGGACTGGACCTCAAATCTATCGTTGGTCGCCCGGTGGACACCCAGCATTGCTGCGTGTGACACCAGGAGACAACCGATAAGCCAGCTCCCAGCGCCTCTCTGCAAGCGCTGGGAGCTGGTCTCCAAGGCAAACTTGATGTATACCTTGGTTACCAGCCTTCTTCGTTCACCGGCTGGTATCCAAGGCACACAGCGGGTAACTGGGGACCCTAGTTACCCACTGTGTACCTTGGATACCAGCCGGTGAGCGGAGGAGGCTGGTAACCAAGGTATACATCGGGTATCTAGGCAGCGCGCACTGCCTAGATACCCCCAATTTACCTTGGAGACCAGCCTGCTCCCGCTTACCACAGCCTGGTAGCGGGAGCAAGACATCGTGGAAACGATATTTAAATCATTTCCACAATGTCTCTGGTCCATTGATCGCTGGTGAGTCTTGTCTGTGTGACAGCTCACCAGCGATCTGAACGATTTTGTTAGCGATCGCGTGTGCATGTGATCGCTAGCAAAATCGTTCATCAGATTGAAGCGTGTGATGGCACCTTTAGATGTCTTTATCTGAAGACTTTCATTGTCTACCTTTCCTTAGAGATTTCCTTGTGAAGGTGTCCTCAATACTTGCACTTTGATCACTACTTAACTATTGTTAGTAAAAATACATTTTCTAGTTTTAAGCCAAAAATAAATATAATAATTCCTGTTTGATATGTAAACTCTTTTATCCTCCTACTCAGTTCTGCAACATGATTCACGTTACAGCTTTTACTCTCACTCTTGAATACACCTCATGAACTCTACAGTTCATTGATTCATAGATTATTTTAGTACTGGTATTTATAATGGAAGTTTCCATAAGCATTAACACACATGAATATTTAGTTATCTTTGACTGACCCATCTTCTTTCTATTCCAGTTCTGAATCATCAGCATCAGCAACAGATGGCTTCCAACCCAGCCATATCTCAACAGACTCTCCCTTCCCAGAGTCATCAAGCTGCCCTCATTAATTTGCCCAATGCGCTCACCACCCAACAACAGCAACAGCAAAAGCTCAGACTCCAGAGAATCCAAATGGAAAGAGAACGGATCAGAATGCGACAAGAAGAGCTACTGAGACAGGTGAATGCATACAGTGTCATGTACGGGTATTGATGTTACATAGACTGAATCATTTGTGCCACCATAGTTGCAATGCAGTTAATAAAACACATGCTCCATTTCCTATAAATATAGGGAAGAGTTTATGGCAATCATTTATTGTCTGAATTATCTTAAAGGAGACTACAGTCATTTTTACATTATAGCAGTCAGTCAGACAGCAGACTGCAAACTGGTCACAAGAACCAATGTTATATGATTGTTTATCAAAAATAAAAAAATTTAAAAATTATTTCACATATTATTATACTATTTCTCTTTTTTGTTTCCCTCTTCCCCCGTTTGTCTATGGTGTTCCAACAGTGGTGTACACTTGATGTGAACTCATTGCAATATTAGGGTACCTTTACACGTCGCAACATTGCTTGCAACTTACTGGTTGCAGTGAAATCATGGACACATTGTTCCATTTTGTTGCTGTGTACAAATGGAACAATGTGTCCATGATTTCACTGCAACCAGTAAGTTGCAAGTGAAAAAATACAACTACAGTTTGAAATATGCCCAAAATACATTAAGCAAAATATTCACTTGATAGTATGAAGAATTACACACAGAATAACCATGTGTATAGGCCACATGGTGGCAAAAGCTGGCCATTACTGACTAACACCAGGTTCGGGAAGCAGGCCTTGGTATTGTTTACTACCTGTGTGTGCATGAGTTACTTTCAGCTACATGAATAAATGAACACTGAAACAATGACTTTACTAGGCACCAAAATATAGTTTGTTGCCCAGTTGAGTAATATTGCCCATCTAGTAGGTCTACCTGGCCAGGAAAATTTAATCAAGGACACCCAGCTACAAAATCAACTCCTTTGAATGGGACATGCTTTGTTTTGGGTCCTGATTGGTTCTTGTGAGCAGGGTTGTGAAGTTTGTAAGCCAAACATCCGACTCCTCAATTTTCCTGAATCTGACTACAATTCCACCAAAATGGACTCTGACATCACAACCATGGCTGTGAAGTCAGTAAGCCAAACATCCGACTCCAGCTCCGACTACTCAATTTCGCTGAATCCAACTCTGACTCCACCAAAATGGATACCGACTCCCAGCACTGGAGTCGGAGTCGTGGATTCCGATGTGGTGCCCATTGTGGGTGGACTCGGAGTTTTGTTCAGAGAAATTGAGGAGTTGGAGTCGGATATGTGGCTTACTGACGTCACAGCCATGGTTATGAAGTCAGAATCGGTGTCCATTTTGGTGGAGTTGCAGTCGGATTCAGGGAAATTGAAGAGTCGGAGTCGAATGTATGGCTTACCGACTCTACAGCCCTGCCGACTCCAACTCCACAAAGTTGCTTTGCGGAATGCCTAGTGGGGCACTTGCATCCATTTTTTTAGTATGGTGTTATCTTAGAGATGTCGTATTATCCTGACCTGGTTCCAGATTGCTTTCTTCTGATTATCAGGAGAAATACAATTTATGTTTATTCCTTGGTTGTTGGAATCAGAGGTGTAATTGTATGAAACTTGACAAATGCTGGTCTCCAGATTCAGCATGTTTGGAAATTTTAAGAAAGACCCCAGTACATGAGTTACTTGATATATGTGTACCAGCCGCTAGCCTCCTTCCAAAACTACCGCCACACACACAACCCCCTGTGCTGCTAAATCCCTCACGCTTGCTGTTTTATCCTTAATGTAACCTGTCCGGAAAAATGCTGAGTTAGTACTTGGAGCGGTTGCTTAGTAACTGGAATGAGGCGGAAGGGTTTGGGTGAAAGGGTGTGGAATTCCTTTGGCAGGTCTCTCCGGTCTCTTTTTAACCTGACAGCAGCTAGTAGCCAACCACTCCAGCCGTGACAGCTGCTGTGCAAGGAGCAGACACACCCAGCTGAGAGAAAATACCAGTTTCAGGAGATTTGCTTTTTGCTAGGTGAAGTTTTAGAAGTTAAGTAGAAAAACTAAACTATGTTTATATGCAAATCTACAGTTCCAGCTGTTACGGTATGCTAAGAGCTGAAGAATTGCGAGAAGCACAACAGTTTGGAGATCATATCTTTTTGGCACATGTTCATGACCATAGTAGTAATAATAATTCAGTAGCAACATGTGGCATGCTCCGGTACCTCAGGCCACCTCACATTTCATATGAGAGTTGTCTGTTAGACAAAAAATTGTATCATGGTCAGTTGGATGCCATGTTACAGAGCAAAATATCTATGGCACCTTGCTTGGTTCAGGGATTTTCTATGGACACATTGAGATAATTTTCATGCCACTTCTTTCGGCATTTCATTCCAGAATGCAGATTATGATGAAGGATTAAAGAATATATAACTTTTCTTGTAATGAGAGATTAGAATAGTTGGGCTTATCTGTTTTAGAAAAAAGACTTGTCATATGAGATGTCATTTATAGGTACATGTATGGTCAATACGAAGGACTGGCACATGATTTATTCCATAAAGACTATACAAAGGTCTATGGGACTTGTATGGGAAGTTAATGAATCCAATAATGGGAAAGGCGTTGGGGAGGGGTGAAGGAGATTTTGTTTACAAACTTGCGACCACATAAAAACTGCCTGGAGTCCAAATTAAACAAGTCACATAACCACAAGGGGCATCTCTTGTACAATTCATTATATTTTTCTCTTCATCTTAAGGCCCAATCTCACATAACGATGCATCAGCGATCACGATAACGATGTGCAGAGATCGCTGGTGCGTCGTTTACACATCGCTGGTAAGATGTCAAATAGGCATCTTACCAGCGATGTGAAAAACGATCACAACGACCGAATTATATTCGGGTCATTGTGATTTTCTCTCCATAGTGTAGCATTGAGATTGTTGCTCATTATCTTTGTCAAACACAACGATGTAGCGTTCCCAGCGGGAGCACAACGACACAGGAATGACCCAGAGCAGTGTGCAACGATCAACGATCTCACAGCAGGGGCCAGATTGTTGGTGCGTGTCACACAAAATGACATCGTTGTTGCGTCACGGATTTCGTAGAACCCAATAGCGATCTCGTTAGCGATGTCTTTATGTGTGACAGTGCCTTTAGGGTTGACAAAAGTCAAAAACAAACAAAAAAATTCATGTAACCACAAAAAGAGACATAAAAAAATCCTTACAAAATGACTGTCTTTGCCGCATGTGAGGATATGTCCTGTTCATTAAATGCATCAGAGAAAAAAAAATAAAATAAAGATCAGATTTTTCTACATTGAAATTCTTGAGGGACGATGGCCACAGCGAAATGAAAAAGGGTTCTTTACAGTTAGATCTGTCAGACTGCGGAATGGCCAATAGCATGAGGTAGTTATGGCAGACACTATAACTGCATTTATATAAGGGACAGATTTTTTTTTTTACAACAATTGACATTATGGGTTATAAATAATCTAGTGATAGATAAGATATAACTGGTAGAGAAAGGTTATTCTTGATGGACCTATGTCATTTTTCACCATATGTAAGGCCTCCTTCACAAACCCGTATACAGCACATTCGTGAAAAACTGGTACCGGTATCATCAGTGTATGTTTCTGGTAAGGCTAAAGCAATAAAGATTACAAAACTTCTCCTATACTTTGCAATGTTAAACACATACAGCACATGGATACCATCCATGTTATGTGTGTTTTTTTTCAATTGACCCATAGACATGTATTGGTCCTTCAATATATGAAAAAACTGACCAGTGAAACCAATGTGTACAGGTGCTACGTTTCTCCATTTTTCTAATATTCCTAAGCATTTTTGCCACGTCTCATTTCCACTGTTACATTTTACATTAGTTTCATGTATTTGCTCTGTTCAGTATTTTCATAACAGTTTTGTTGGATGATGGTCCCCCTTTTCTTGTGTCCCAGAGTGCAGCTGTATGATTGTATTGGCCCTTGTCATCCATGCTGACGTAAAAAAATGGACAAGTGAAGATCACCATAAGGTTATAATAAGTACGTGTAGTATTCATGAAAAACCATAAATGCCACACGTACCTATCATGGGTAGTGGTAGGGGGTGAGGGAATGAGTAACAGGAAAGATAAAGGGCAGGATACCTGGGTAGCTAATCTGGCCCTGCAAACTGGGCTCCCTCACTGCCTCTGCTCCTGAAGGTACCTCTGATGGTTAGGAGGCTCAGGCTACCACCTGTTCCTTGTTCCTCAAATGGCCCTGGGCTGACTCCACTCACCTCAAACCAAAATCCGGGACAGAAACAGCAAAATCCCAAAGGAATCCTAGGATGGCTATAGTGGAGCTTCAGCAGCAAACATGAGCATCCAATTACAAAGCCAGTCAGAAACAGAGTGAACTGTATCGTCGACACCTCCTGGTGAGAGGGGAGGCTATTTAAAGGCCAGGGACATGGTCCCCTGACAACCTACAACTCACCACCTGCAGGCGCACACATCTACAGCAGCATCAGCAAACCAACACTACTGTAAAGTTCAAATGAATTTAACTCTAAAGACTCCAGAGAATATACGGTAGAATGCAGCAGTCAACACGTGACAGTACCAAAAATATGGACATACAAAGGAGGCCTAATTGATGATAAAAACAGACACATGAACCAAAAATGGATGAAGATTGAATATAGTACATTGATTAAAAAGGTCAATTTTTTCTCATATGCAAATAAAAAAGCATAAAAAAGTGTGCATTGGGGTCGAATACTCTGCAAATTTCCCACCAGGATTTTCTGGACTGAATGCAAACTGCAGAATACAGTAGCAGCACTGTAAAGGGATTTTACAAAATCTTATTCATGGCATACATGATTCACCCACAAAACTGTTCGGTCAATTGTAATTGATGTTCGGTTTTCCTGTGATTCAGTTGTTCCCCTACCAACTCAGTTGATTGCTTCATAAACAATCACCAAACAGCAGCTGTTAATTTCTCCTTTGATTCTCGACCCTTTCCATCTGGCCATAGCTTTACTTGAAAGTTCCTTTAAAAATTCTTCCTAGAGAGAAGGTTTGGTATGTTAGCTATCCAATGGCCAATGATTTTGTTTGGAAGTACCATATATAAATAACAGCCAGAGGAGTCTGTCAGCAGCTTTCTTAAGGAGAACACAGGAGATCATGAACAAACCAAACATTCTTGTGTATGGGGAATATAGCGGTCAGCAGAATGAACGTTTGGTTGACAGCTGTCTAATGAGTATGTGGGCTTTGTAAGGGTTGTTCACTTTAAGAACATTAGACCCCCAAATACTGTAAAATAACAAAAATTTACCAACTCTGCACCGCTGCTCTGGTCTCAATGTTTTGACTGCAGGGATAGACGGCAACCGTCTTTGATCTAAGTGGTTGGCTAAATCGGTGATGCGTGCTGTCAATGCAAAGTCACCAAAGCAGCCAAAACTAATTTGTTGATGGACCCAGGTAGTATGAGGACCTATTGGGTTTGTATTTTAGTTATTTTACAATGTTTAGGGTTACACTTTCTGGAAAGTGGACAGACTAGTTTCTATATATACCACAACAAGGCCAGTGAATTAAAAATGGTAACATACCAGGAGGAAATGTTTATGGAAGACTTCTTCAACTATTAAATTAGCATCTCTTTTACTGCTCTAGGCCAGCAAGAAGATCCTGAAAGGAACACGCGATTAAAAAATGGAATAGCAGCTGCTGCACTGCCCAAAATAGAGGGAGAAAAACTTGTTTGAACTTGTTAAGACCTCTAGTGCATTTTTATCTAACACATTCATGAGGCAAATTTACAGTGCAATCCAATGACACCAAGAGATGTGCCCTGAGCCGGCACAGTTATTATTGACTTAATGCTGCCATGCAAGGAACAATCAGAGAGAGCTAGCGTGTGGATGAACAATTCTTCGTTTTCCCAGTTTATTTACTGCTAATACCTTAATTATTTGGATTATAGGTGTGTTATTTCACTGATGTCTAGTCAAAGTAAAGCTATGTGCCTTTAAGAAATGCAAGCTATTAGGAGCCTGAGCCCAATGCAGGTTTTATTAGACAAAATTTAATTTAAAAAAAGGCTTAATTTTAAGAAAACCAAATATATTTGTAATTCTGCCTGTTGTGGACAGGTTTCTGGTTATTCTAGCCTTACTGAGTTAGAGAATAATCTTATGGGAATTCTGTAGCATCAGAGCAAAGTTTGTGAGGTTTCATAAGTAGAGTGTGAGCCCTCGTGGACAGGGTCCTCTCTCCTCCTGTACTTGTACGTTTTGATTGTCCATACATATTGTACTTGTCCTCGTCCGCCCTCTCCATATGTAAAGCGCCATGGAATCTAATGGCGCTATATAAATAATAATAAGATGTCAGTGATTTTTTACGTATGAAAAAAATGAATCAATTTCTACCAATGTTTTGCATCAGATATTCTTCAGTGTTTGGTCCGTGTTTCAGGTTTTACCAAGAGAGCTTGAGAATCTTCCATCAGTTTTTTGTTGCATATAAGAAAAAGTGATGAAGGTTGGCCAAGCTTGTCCTACAAGCAAACATGAAAAATAGACCGAACCAGAATACCTCTGAGAGCTGTTACCGGACCAATATACTTGAATTGGCGATGGTTTGATACATGACTGGGAGTAAAAATGTATCTTGCACTACAAAAATCACAGACATGTGAGCCACACAAACTATAATGGGTACATATTCAAGTCATCAAAAAATGGCTAGAACCCGTATGTGAAACATGAGCATCTGAATGAGGCCTAATTTTGAAATTAATTTTTCTACACAGCAATGTACCCTAATCAGCAGCTCAGGAGCCACATGCTGAAATTTGGCCACTTATGTGGCTCATTATCTTACTCAAGTTGATACTATTGCAGTCCAGTGACACCAGAGATGGCTCAGAGCAATTAAAACCAGGTTCAGAGCCATATAGACGACTAGCGGCTGGAAATAGAGTATGCGTCAAATTACTTCTTTAAGAATAAGATACAATAGGTGATTGGCTCCATAAACAGAAATGCACTATCATTTCTGCAATTTGATATTTTCAGACTGCTTTATCTTTTGATTCTTTCCTGTAGTCTACGTCTTTTGATATTAGTGATTATTTCACTGTCTTAAGTGTTTTCTATCTGGATGTGAATCAATCTAAAAATGTTGGGCATGTCTGATATACATTATGGCATATCAACACAGCTGCCTGTATCTTTTAGGTATAGCTAAAATCATGGTTGGTTTGTAGCACAGCAGCTCACATAAACAAAAGATGCATTGCCGAGCATATGTTGATTTTGTGAGAATAATCATAGACTATGTTCACATTAGTGCTCTGATATTTAATTTGTCAGTTCGGGTACGAGTAATGATGAACGAGGACTAAATTACTCTGGTGCTCGGTACTTGAATCAAGCCCTGGACGCTCTGATGGGCTCAAGTAACGAGTATAATGGAAGTCAATTAGTAGTCTGGATCTCCACCCACATATAGCCAGCCAAAAACAGCATTTCCGGGGGAGTGTGGGCACTTGATTTTTTTTTTTTTCACCCTCAGCATCTGGACACATTAGGGTACCGTGACACTTGGTGACGCACCAGCGATCACGACAGCGATCCAACCTGCTGAGATCGCTGGTGTGTTGCTGTTGGGATCACTGGTGAGATGTCAAACAGTCAGATCTCACCAGCGATGCAGCAACGATACGGCGGTCGTTGGGACTCTGTCACTCTCGGGTGTAGTGTTAAGATCATTGGTCGTTGTCCCTGTCAAACACAGCAATGCATGCTGCCCAGCGGGAGCGCGACGACCAAAAAATGGTCCAGAACGGTTTGTAACGAGCAGCGATCTCACAGCAGGGGCCTGATCACTACTAAGTGTCACACAAAGCGAGATCGCTGTTGAGGTCGCTGTTGCGTCACAAAATTTGTGACTCAGCAGCGATCTCACTAGCAATCTCGTTTAGTGTGACGGGGGCTTTACTCTTACCCCCGTGTGAGCTATTCAGAAACTACAAGCGGCTCTCAATGGGTGTCAGCTTCCTTTGTTCGCCCAAGAGGCCAGCCCTTTGTGTCGGATTATTCACAACAACACATCTGAGAACAAGCAATAATCAATCAAGCGCTGAGCAAACCCAACATCCAAGTGCTCAATTGAGTGGCATGCATGCTTGATCAATGTCCAAAATGGACCCATTACATTATGTAAACAGAAGCATAGGGACCTCTTTTATTATTTTGGAGTCTGTATGGAAAAAGAGGTCCTGTATAGTGATGAGTGAGCACTACCATGCTCGGGAGCTTGGTACTCGTAACGAGTAGTTGGTCGCTCGGATGGGCATAACTCGAGTACCGAATATAATGGAAGTCAATGGATTTTTCTGGAAGATCTTAGAAATATGCTCAAGTTTCCCACTTCCATTATTCTCTGTATTCAACTTGCGCCAATCCAAGCGATCACCTACTCGTTACAAGTACTGAGCCCCCGAGCATGGTAGTGCTCACTCATAACTAGACCTGTATGATGGTCATTTTCTTCCTTTCTAAAAACGAACATATAAGGGAACTCAAGCTGACTCCATAATAAACAACAGGGTTCCCTTACATCCCTTTTGCATCAGTTATTTGGCAGATCCATTTTGGACATTCATTTTATTTGTCTGTTTCTAATATTGAACAGACAAATAAAATGTCCGAAAAGTGTGAACATGACTTTTGTCCTTTTACAGTTTGCATGAGCAACATGCAGATGATTGCTGCCATGTAAAAAGACTCGTATTATGCAGAAGTGGACCCTTGATGTTTGTATGGTGCTTTTTCATTGTTCTCTCACAATGCTGGGGATGTGTATTGGCTTGTTGACCTTTCCTGCCATATTTTTAAGGACAAGTAAACAAGCCTGTGTAGGTGTCTAAATACAGCATATCCCCAAGAAATACAATCCTTATCTAATCTGTGCTGAGCTCAAACCTTGCAGAAGAAAGGTAGGAGTTTGCTGTTTGGTGTAGCTGGGTCTGCTACTACAGAGAGTTGATAGCCATGAAGAGCCTCTGGCTACGTCCGTCCTCCATATATCCTACATACCATGATGAAAAGTCTGATACCCAGAAAAATCCCCTCCAGTTATGTAGCTGTTTGCATTAGTCTTCAGCAATGTTCCCCAGAAGGCCTCCCACCTTATAGATTGTCATCAGAGAGTTAGCATTACTTGTACATTATAGCTGTTTTTTATTTTGTATCCACTGAAGTTTAGAGATTGAGTTTGTGATAGACGGCATAATAATAATTACTGTGACCATCAAATATATGCTATGAGCACACAACTGGTATATGAGGGCGGTCAGAAAACAACGGATTTACTGGTGGAAACCACTAGGGGAAACTCTTTCCTTGGAGAGTTTTTTATTTCCCAAAATATTTTGAACATTTTTGAAGCATTTTTTAGAGAGTTTATTTTCCTTAAGCTTTTTTTCAGTCATTTGGTTGAACAGTTGCCTACTTTGTCCTATTATTCATCAGAGAGCACTTCAAAGAAGTAATTTTCAGTACCTGAAACAGAGGAAAAACACTAGAAAAAAATTCAGCATAAGAACATTAAGGTGGTTCTACGATAGAAATGAATAGAAGAAGTCTTTCAAGTGTTTTGTTTTTTTTGTAATTCTTTGGGTGACTTTTGAAGTTGACCCACAACAAAAGACTTCTAAAAGAGTGAGCACATACCCTAAAGAAACTAATATGTCCCATTTGTATAAGGTAGAGGAAAGGCTCAGTTGTGAGGTTGATTAGCGAAGAAAAGAAAAAGTTTAAATGTTACTAAATTGATTCATTGGCGAGAAGAGGAGCAAAATATACAACATTTTAGTAATTTAAAAGACTTTTCAGATACTAAAACACAATGCCGTGTCCTTTGGATTAGCCATCAGAATTATATTAAGAGGCTGCAGTGATCTAACGACACAGCAGAATATGGGTACATGTGTATGACTGGCACTGCTGCTACACCTTGTATTAATAATATACGGTACATTTTTATTTCTATAGCGCCAACATATTTTGCAGCATTTTACAATTCTGAGGGATCATGTCTAGGCAGTATCAGACATTACAGAGTAATACAATTCATCTGTTGGAAGCAATGGGATGAAACTGAATGGGAGACACAGATTAGATATTAGAAAATACTTTTTGACAGTGAGGGTGATCAGTGAGTGGAACAGGCGGCCACGAGAGATGGTGAGCTCTTATTCAATTGAAGTTTTCAAACAGAAGCTGGACAGACATCTGTCTGGGATGAATTCTGTTTTGAACAGGAGGTTGGACCAGATGACCCAGGACGTCCCCTCCAACGCTACCATTCTATGATTCTAAGAAGAGTGAGGGCCCTGCTTGCAAACTTACAAGCTATGAGAAACTAATGACTCCAACAGTCCATGAATAGATAAAAATGTTTTAGTACCCCCACTAACTCTTCAATCCCTATATGTAAAGATTTGCTCCCTAAACATTTTTTGATTTACAAGTGACCATCACGTGGCCACTGTGGCAATCACTGTAACACTGGCATCATGGCTTCCTTTGCTGAGCGGTGATGCTTCTTGTATAGTTGTGCGACTGCTGTAGCTTCTGATTGGCTGCAGTATTCACATAATGGATGTAAACATAGACTGTGAGCTTTGATGGTAGGTTAATCACTTTGGATCGTCAGGGAAAATAAATAAAAATGTTAAAAAAAAAATCATAAATTGAATTACCCTGTTAATCTAAATCACGAGCGGTACAAACCCAACCCCCTTACCAAAAAAAGAAATACAAACACAAGAACTGATTACATTTTTAAAATAACTTTCTTTGCCCATATATCTCAATATTTCCATTTGAATGAGGGAATATAAGTTTTTATGTTAATGTACTGCCCAGAAATCTGGGTGGAATAATGGTGTTAATTAATGGGGCAGGATTCAGATAACGTGAGCCCAGGACACGTGCACTCCCTGGCTTCATGTATGACTCCCTCTCCATGACTCATGCATCTTCCACAGAGAAAGCGATGATGATACACCACTTCTCTGCTTTACCCACCCATTGTATATAACTTTTTGGAAACGAATTATGGCCTTTTACTTGAATACAGTTGAATTATTGAATAAGAATTTTTGTACTGACGGCTAACTAAAATACAGTCACCTGACCTAACGCAAAGCAGGCACCTGTACGAGGCTTGCTAACTTTTGTAAAAGTCGGTAACCTAATTATACTATATAAATTACACAACACGCTGAACGAAGTTTCGTCTGAACATGTGATTATTTCATCATCTATGTAAATCTTTGGACATACAGTAAGTCTATATCTGGTGCACACGTGTCCTGACTTATTTACTATTTTTTTTATCTAGGAAGCTGCTTTGTGCCGACAAATTCCAATGGAGTCTGAAAACATTGTCCCTGTTCAAAACACAGTGAGCCCCCCCACCATGAACCAGGACATACGATCTATAACAAACAATGGTTCAGACCCTTTCCTCAGCAGGTAAGAAGTCCATTATAAACTAGATATAGAATCTTGTTCACCTACAAGTGATGTATTTGCTAACTTCCATTCAATCTGCTTTCCTCCATAGTGGACCATACCACTCAAGAGAACAAAGCACAGACAGCGGCCTTGGCCTTGGTTGTTATAGCATACCAACAACACCTGATGATTTCCTTAATAATATGGATGAAATGGATACAGGTAAAAAGAAAATAAACCTTTTCTCATAATATATTTTAATACATTGATTAAAAGATAGAAAATTATCAATTAGATATCTCTAAAAACAACTGAATCAAAGCAATTATATATGTATTTCAATCTGAGAGTCCTCAGTGATTGATACCTTTAAATGGCTAACTGAAAAGATGGTAAGCATAGCAAGCCATCGGGACACTGTGACCCGAAACTGTTTCCCGAAAGCTTGCTATGTTTACCATCTTTTCAGTTAGCCATTAAAAGGTATCAACCACTGAACTCTCAGATTGCAATATATTTTTCTATCTACTGGCTAACACGGTATGAATATTCTTTACCATATATATATATAAATCAGAGAATAGTAACTAAGATAAGCGAACCCCTGGAAGTTTGGGTACGGGGGTTGTATGTTCAGGACCCCATATGTCATTGTGATTGGCTGGTCGTCTCTCCGCCCATATACTTCCAGCCATAAGCAAAACACTTCTGAGGGCGGGAGGGTGAGAATTTATTTATTTATTTTTTTTAATTCAGACAAGACATTACGGATTATTACTCAGCTTTTAGGGCCAGTGCGCGCTGATCACACACAGCAAGCAGCTCGCACTGGCCCGACCATCCAGCATACAGAGCACAGCGATTCCAGGCTCCAGCACTTTGAAGAATGCAATCCCCCTGAACAAGTTCGCTCAACTTATTAGTAATCAATGCCTTCTCATGGCTGCCTCGTGTTCAAGTGCTGTGTCACACTCCAAACATACTAGTGGTTCTGCCATGCTCCACAACCTGTATGGGTATGTCATTACGGGTACCTTTACACGCAGCTACATTTCTAGGGTGGCTACAGGTAACTTACTGGTTGCAGTGAAATCATGGAGAAGTTATTCTATTTGTACACACAAAGATAGAACTGTCTCCATGATTTCACTGCAACCAGTAAGTTACCTGTAGCCACCCTAGAAATGTAGCCGCGTGTAAAGGTACCCTACGGGTTTTTTCACCCTTTCTGGTGAACTGAAGAAGAGCCTTCCTCTGGATTAACAAGGGATTTGTATAAAAAGGATGAACTTGATGTATAAATGTTCATTCTCAATAGGTTAGGCACCACATCCCCTATTATGCAGAACAATGTGCTGCAAAGATTTAGGAGTCTGCATACATATCCAGTAAGGCTGGGTTCACATTTGCGGACCCCTCCGCAGCGTTCTGCAGAGGGATCCGCAATGTGTCCACAGCCACCGCAAGCTCCTATCTTTATAATGGGAGCGCACGGTGCTGCGCTTGACAGCGCATGACCGTGCGCACCCATTCACCCCATATGTGATCTGTGCGCAGGCGGACGCCTGCGCACAAATCACCCAGTCTCGTCCGCACCAGGGACGCGACATGTTGCATTCCTGGTGCAGACGAGACTGTGTGATTGTGCGCAGGGGCCGCCTGCGCACAGATCACATATGGGTGTGGATGGGTGCGCACGGTCATGTGCTGTCAAGCGCAGCACCGTGCGCTCCCATTATAAAGATAGGAGCTTGCGGTGGCTGCGGACACATTGCGGATCCCCTCTGCAGAACGCTGCGGAGGGGTCCGCAAATGTGAACCCAGCCTAAGCTCACAAATGTGTGTTGCTCCTTCATTGCCTGATCGGTGCCATGATTACTCAAGCTAGTGATCGGGAAGGAGTGTGCCCCATGTGTAGGGGCATTTACATTTTAGCAATATATTGTGCAACATATTGTGTTAAAAATCGGAGCTTTCTATACTCCTTACTCCTGCAATTCTTTACAATAGATTACTTATAGAAGTAATGGTTACAATGGAGCTCTGTTAGACACATATGCCCCCCAGGTCTGTCTTGTTTTTCCTGGCACTTTGCTGGGTTAGAGCTTTGCAAGTTTCTTCATATAATCAACATCATTATAATTAACTGCAGAACTATAATTATACTTACACTGAGTTCCAAACTAAAGTACTTAAGGTAATATACATCTAGTCCAATTCTTGTCACCCACTTATTGTTCCTGCAGCTTTTTTTCATTCCCTAAACTATCTGGTACTTTTTCATTTCATTTTTGTATCTAAAACATTGAGCATAGTGTTGCTGGCATTGTGTCTATTGTGTTGCACCATATTTTTTCTCATTATTATTATTATTTATTATTTTAGCGCCAATAATTCCATGGCGCTTTACATGTTGAAGGGGTATACAAAGACAAGTTCAGGGTACAAGGACAACATATGGCATACAGGTACAGAAAGAGAGAGGACGCTGTCTGCGAGGGCTCACAATCTATGATGATATGTTAGGAGAGGGTCGAGTTGGTTGTGCAGTGGTTTGGTGGACCGAGGCTCACAGCAGGTTGTAGGCTTGTTGGAAGAGCCAAGTCTTCAGGTTTCTTTTAAAGGTTTCCAGATTAGGTGAGAGTCTGATATGTTGGGGCAGCAAGTTCCGGAGTAAAGCGGATGCACGGTCTTGTATGCGGTTGTGGGAAGACGAAATAACGGGGGAGCAGAGGAGATCGTGAGTGGAGCGCAGGTTGCATGAGGTTAGTTATCGGGAGACCATGTCCCAGATGTACGGAGGAGACTAACTGTGACCTACAAAGCCATTCACAATCTGAGTTTTAAACCGGGACCTCTGAGAAATGGGGAGCCAGTGAAGGGCTTGGCAGAGAGGATAGATTGGGGAATAGCAGGGAGACAGGTGAATTAGTCGGGCAGCAGAGTTTAGGATATATTGGAGTGGTGCAAGAATGCAAGAGGGGGGGCCAGTGAGCAGGAGGTTACAATAATCGAAGCGGGAGATGATGATGGCATGGACAAGAGTTTTTACAGCTTCGAAGTTGAGGAATGAACGGATCTAGGAAATATTTTTGAGTTGGAGTCGGCAGGAGGTGGCAAGGGCTTGGATATGTGGCTTGAAGGAGAGGGCTGAGTCAAGGATTACCCCGAGGTAGCAAGCATAGAGAAACTGTGGAAAGTGAGCTGCTGTTGACAGTGATGGAGAGGTCAGGTGGGGGGGAAGATAGTGGGTTGGGGTAAAAATTATGAATTCTGTTTTGTCCATGTTCAGTTTCAGAAAGCGAGCAGAAAAGAAAGATGAGATAGATACAGCCATATGTAACAGGTACAAAGCTACAAGTCAATGTCTATCTACTGTTACATATCTTTTCCCACTGTAACTCTTAAAGGGAATCTGTCAGCAAGTTTTTGCTATGTAAGCTGAGGACAACAGGCTGTATGGGTGAAAAACTTAAAACTAAAGACTTTAAAGACTTTATCACTAGGTGATTACCATGAGAGACGGCGGTCCTCTGTTTGACACCTCACTGTCAATACACAATCTCTATTGAGAGCCTAGTGTGGGTGAAGGCAACTCTCCCAGCTGTTCAGTGTTTCTAAAACGAAATGCTTTAATTGTGTCAAAACAGCTTCAGCCAGTAATCAGTGTGACACATCATTGGATTTAGGGTTTCTTTCCCTACATTATGTTGCTGTTAGATGAGGTGGCAAAAACCTGATCTATTTGCCCACTTAAAAGGGTCCTCCAGGATTCTTGTATTAGAATATTTACAGTGGACCGTCAAAAAGTGATTGTTAGGTGTCTGACCCTTTTACACTCCTAATCAGTAAATCCCTCGTTGTTTATGCAGAGACAGGCTGTACATATTGTTGTGGTGCTTCATATTGCAGGTTAAAGGAAGCCTGTCTTGTCCCCAAACGGTATTGACTTGTAGGTATGGAATTAATTTGCAGGTAAATAACAGTCTAAAACTGTCCTGAAAGCATGGCTGTTGAGTGGAAATTAACTTTATTTCTTCGGGCTACCTCCAGCTTTTAGTCATAGGGTTGTGTCAGTGCCACTACAGTCACCACTGAGTGCATAGTGAGCAGTGGTTGTAAGCATGCCATGGCAAATTGACTGACAGTTATCGTTGCAATATATAATATAATGATAATAATAAACTTTATTTATATAGTGCCAACATATTCCGCAGTGCTTCACAATTTAAACTTCATGTTTAAACAATCATAAGAAACAGTTATCAGAAAATACAATACAATGCAAAAAAAATTCAACATACCGTAATACAAAGCATAATACAATACAATAATTAGAGCAAAATAATGACTGTCCTTCTCATAAGAGCTTACAATCTAACAATGAGGTGGGGTGACACAAAGTATAGGTGCTTATTTACAATGATGGTATAGTCAACTTGAGGAGATAGGGAACAGTTGTTTGAGTGCTTTTGCCGGCTGCCTGTAGTGTTTTCCTCGACTGGTCTCCGTGACATCAGTGAGTGGCAAATTGACTGACAGTTATCGTTGCAATATATAATATAATGATAATAATAACTTTATTTATATAGTGCCAACATATTCCGCAGTGCTTCACAATTTAAACTTCATGTTTAAACAATCATAAGAAACAGTTATCAGAAAATACAATACAATGCAAAAAAAATTCAACATACCGTAATACAAAGCATAATACAATACAATAATTAGAGCAAAATAATGACTGTCCTTCTCATAAGAGCTTACAATCTAACAATGAGGTGGGGGTGACACAAAGTATAGGTGCTTATTTACAATGATGGTATAGTCAACTTGAGGAGATAGGGAACAGTTGTTTGAGTGCTTTTGCCGGCTGCCTGTAGTGTTTTCCTCGACTGGTCTCCGTGACATCAGTGAGTGCTTTGTGCTATTTTGATAAAAGGCTTTCAATTGAAAATCCTAGAAAGTCTCATTAAAGTGTAACTAAACTTTTAGAAGTTTGATTCCGTGTAGGTTAGAATCCTTAGAGCAAGGATCCCCAACATGTAGCTCCTGAGCCACATATGCCTGTGATGTGGGCTTGTGGCTGTCTTCCAGCTTGGTGCATAAGTATCAGGTCTAGCAAAGAGCTATGAAGAGCAGGTCTGCAGATGAGTGACTTTTGTGAGAAACCACACATAGTAGGACAGATCTGAATGGGGGTAAAGTAGGAACCGCTGGATCTTGGTATACTGCCTCTGTGATTTCTGTGGAAAAGGTTTGGCTTTAATTATACCAACAATGGGGGCTCTGGGTGTCACTACCGTAAGGAGCGGGACGTGGCTCACACCCTTCTCTTGCTGCTAAATGTGGCTCATGACCCTCTTTTAGAGCTGAATGTGGCTCTCAAGATCAGAAAGGTTGGGGACTTCTGCCTTAGACCTACACAATCATTCCAAAGACTGTGTAGAAGCACCGATCTCCTTCATGAGCATGCACACAGAAGTATACAGGTCTTAATTCAATAAATGTGGGTCTATACATTGTTATGCACACACTCATACAGTAGCTCTCCATTTCTCCCTGCCAAGTGTTTTACATAGGGTGTTTTCACATCTATGAGGTCCCTGTGCTAGGCAGCTCTGCCTGCCCTGCGCCAGCGCAAATGCAAGCGCAGGGGCTTTTAGGGGCTTGGGCAGCCTAGCTCAGGGATGCATAGATGCCCTGCATTTGCGCTCAGCTGCACTCAATGCCCCTATTTTATCCTATGGCCGAGCACAGCGCTCTGGAAAGTGTGAATCGCAAGTGCAAGTTGCAGATGCCAGGGTGCCGATTAGGCATTTCCGGGTGCTAAGTGACAGGTCCATGCGCCCTCGTGTCTGCCACTTTCACTTGCGATTCATACTTTCCAGATACTTTTCATAGATGTGAAACAGGCCATAGTCTTTTGACAGACTGGTGGAGGGCTCAGGACCCTCAATGTTCTCTATGAGCTACACAATGTTTAAAGTACTATAAATAAAAGTTATTTGCAATTGCTTTCATAATTAAATACAAATTTCTTTCTCCAGGTGAAATTCTGGGACAACCAACTTTAAACCTGAATCCGCAGACACGTTTTCCAGACTTTCTGGATGCTCTTCCGGGGACAAATGTTGACCTGGGAACACTTGAGTCAGAAGACTTGATTCCGAGTCTGAATGATGTGGAGTGTGTGCTGAACAAAAATGACACCTACCTCACCTGGCTGTAGACGCTGGTGCTCAGGCCGATCTGTTCCTGTTTCTGTCTCCTTCTGATAACCTAGCTTTATGATTTCTCTTGTGGAAATATATGATAAGCCTCAAAAAAAAGTTGTGTTGGCCAACGGCCTACAGCTTTAATTCAACAAATTGTTGTCAGAAAGAGATACACTTGTTCCTGTATAGAGCGTTTCTTTATTGTATCACCACTACACAAAGGCTGTGAGATTATCCTCAACCTGTGGCATGTCTATACGAAGCCATCTGAAGTCGGACCTGTACATGGTCTTTAGGACACAAGGTTATAAGTTACAAGCAAATAATCATACACAACTATGAGCAGTATACGTTATTTATAACTGTAGAACCTAATGCATTTAACCCTTTAATATAAGCTTTACAAATCATTGTAATTTTACAAAAACTGTGCTGGAAATAGAATAACAAGTACGGTAGATTTTCTATGCCAAGCTACCTAGGATGTTCTCGTTTATTGTGTGATTTTTATTATATATATATATATTTTTTTTTTTTTTTGCAGAAGCACAAACATTACGTTTAGCATTGTTCTTCAGTATATTACTGTATAGCTTGTAGAAGGGGAAAAAAAAACATTCTTCCAAGTAGCATTATGTTCAATAAACGTGAGACACTACAATGTTGACCAGTTTGGTACTAACTACCACCTTTGTTATAATTTTTTTTAACAATGTGACTACAATCTTTTTTATTTTCTGTTATTTTTACTGCATATTAGATTTTATTATTGTATAAGGCACTATTTTTTTTAACTAATTGTAACTGATAAATTCAGGCTTTTTATAATGCAATGTAACAATATCTCTGAGACTATCAAAGGGAGTATTTTAATTACAAAATAAGGTATTTTCTTAAGTGGGTTACTGAAAATATCGCAAATTTGGAGGGTGATTAAGAGATCCATTTCTATCTGATATATACTGGAACCCACTTTATGTATTGTTGTTACTTATAATGTTTGATATGATAAAAAAAAAATTATATATATATACTATTTGTCTATTCTGACCTTCCAACAGTGAAATATTATTCATTAGCTACAGTTGGAGAGCAGGGACTATCTGCAATATATTGTATATTACGTTGGAAATGTGGGACTGATGAAGCATTGAAAATATCAGTTATACAACAGTCACAAATGCAGATGACGTCCTAAAAATCCATAATACTTTTTGAATCATTATAATATAATATTTATATCGACAGACTAAACTGTATTTGTAACTTTTTAAATAAACCCATTTTAAAGGCATTATTGATCAAAGTCTCTTGCATCTACAAGAGCTACTCTTTGCACTTACGGGCGGGTATTTTGGCGTTTTACCTTTTACGTGGTCTAGCAGTAAGCCTGCTCATTTGCAGACCTGTTTTACCTTGGGCAGATGAAGAATGACTCACATTTTGATGCAGTTATTGGAAACCAGAGGCCCGAAGAGGGGTTTTAATATATCTATTATTAACACCTTATGGTACTGTAGAATTATAGAAAATAATCTACCGTATTCCTAATCTTGTGAATATGAACAAACTTCGGAGAGGTTTAGAATTATATCAAAACTAATACAGTTTATTGTGTTAAGCTTAGTGTAGGATTTGGATACGCAATGCCTGATGTTGGACAAACTCCTACTTCAGCTGTAAGAATCTCTATTTCCCACCAGCGCCCCCACAGGAGAACTGAAGTATTGTAGATTGTCCATTCCTATCGGTAATGGCCAGATAAGACAGGTCCTCCTGGGAGAGACCCTTGTCAAGGGCTCTCAACCTTGACCAAGATATTAGGATCACTAATTGATAACATCTTCATCATTATTAATTTAGAACTGAATAGGATGTATGGGAAAAATTTATAGTGGACAATCTTGTTTTATAAAGAGAATTCTTGCGTCTTGAATGCCACATAAGGCCAAGGACTAGACACGAAATGCATCAGTTTCGCTTCAGTGTCTCTTTCAATACAGCTAAGAGAAAGCAACTACTGACAAGTTCAAACATAAGCCTTCGCGACTTCACAATATGAGTTCTCCAGCTCATCCCAACAAATGTCTATATTATGAGCCATGAATTTTGCATCTAGTAGCTCAAGAGTATGTAGATATCTCCATTGTGAAGGGTTAGTTGTTAGCAAATAGATGCTACTGATGGTTCCAGAGTCAAGGGCCAATGGGGACAGTTACATTTTTACATGGTAGGAAATATGACAGTAAAGAACGGTATGAATGCATTGCATGGGTTAGAGCCAAAGTTATGTTTTAATCATCTGGTGGTGATTTGAAGGTGAATAACTTATGATATCAGAATTAGATTGTAGAACTGAGTACTAAGTAGCAAGCGTTACATTGATACTACATAGGTTGCTTATGGAAAGTGGATAATTAGCCATATACTAGTGAAAGTAGTGTCATTATGCGCTAAATCCTGTCTGTTTAGGTTGCATCTGTCATTTATGAATTAAACGTTTTGTAATGAAACATTTAATACCTAATTTTCTAACTTTATTACTTTACTATTAATGTGGGGTTAGTGTTTTTACAGCATGTTGCATGGATTGTGAACAGTTCTGTTTTTGGAGATTGAAATACTAAGGAAATTTACTGATGTCAGTACCATTGAATTACAAGAGAGCTGAAGCATTTATAGTCGTGCAATATGAGAGGCCTGAAAATAAGTCTGAGATCATTTACAGTATACTTGGCTCATGTTTAAATGCAGCTTGATATGTTTCCGGCTGTACACTAACGGGTGCAACGCTCCCCTGACAACAAACAGAACACACAAATAAAGCCGCAACCTAAGTAGATGCCACGTTGCAGTAAAGGAGTGAAAATAATATTAAAATGTGACATTTCCATCTCCAATCGGCACAAGCATACTGTGAACTGCCGTACTTACTATACATATTTTTTGTGATATAGGGATATTTGGGACAACACACATTGCCAGATCTTCAATTTTTGGTCTGTATTCCAATAGGTACCATGTAAAATGCAAAAGTCACAAATAAAACATTCTTTGTGTGGACAATGTATAAATTGTTCTCATTTTACTATACAAGTATGAATTCAGTATCATAATCAAGTTATTTACATGCCACAGCTAAGGCTGGTTTCACACTATTGGTTTTTGAAAACCAGGGCTTTTCATCTAAAATGGATCCAGTTGTATCCGTTTCCACAATGATCCGTTTCTCTCTGTTTTTTTGGCCAATCTAAAAATACAACTTGTAGTGTTTTTGTTGCTCGTTCAAAGAATCTGTGCCTATCTGGCTGGAATTAACATGGAGTCCTATTGAAATGGATCATTGAGAAAACGGATCCGTGTGTGTTCAGATGCATGGATCAGTTTTCCCAGACAGAACATGCCCAGAAGCCAGTTTCATATGGCACATCTACTAGGGGTGTGTCATTTGTCTCTGGATCCGTCAAAACAACGAACACAACCTGAGGTAACTGGATGCTACAACACTGCTATTACGATGGATCCATCAGCCGGATCAGTGACAAAAACAGTGGTCCCATCTATCCTATCAGAACAGGAAATGCAGAAAGTGCCCATCACCTTCCAGTCAGGGCAGTGACCACTGTAGTCAGTTATTGGCTGTTACAATGGTGTGTTGTTCATAATTTCAGCTAGTGATTGTACAGTCCTGCTCCATCTAGATGGATATATTCAACCAAAGGATGGCAGGGACCTGGAAGTGTTGGAACAAGGGCAGTGGAGGATCGGTGAGGTTTGTTTATCACTTATGTATTCTACAGTGTCCTGCAACTGGACAAATATGGCGATTACGGAATAAATCCTACCCAAATCTTTTTTTAAAGCATACTACTGAAGAGGATGGGATTCAAAACTGTAGGAAATTGGTAGCTACAGTATGTGCAGGAGCAGACACAGATAGAAGAGGGCCTGTGCAAGAACAGTGTATGTGCCTGTGCCACAAGCTCATTGCTACTTTGGATGTAGAAGTGGGCCCTCTTTGCCTCTTGGAGCCCTGTGTAAATGCACAGGTTGCACCAATGGTATGTCACCCCTGAACTTGTATTCATCTTTCACCTCACAATGTCTATGATCAACCATATTCTAAGATGAAAAATGGTAATTAACCCTCCAGTTCTCTCATTGGAAATTGCTGGGATATTTTCTCACACCCCAGAGTTCATGTGTAGTAAATGTCATAAGCCAAATCACATGACATTCATCAGACCCTTACAATGTTTTTCTACCATGAGTCCCCTTTGATGGGAACATGGTGTGACATATGTATTAACAAAGGCTCACCTCCCAAATGTAGCTTTGTATCTCCTGGTCGTGTGATATCACAAAGTAGGAAGTGGTTAAGTTTGATCATAGAGAACAGAGTGGCCATCAAAGCATTGTAAAGTTCATGTGATGGGCCTCACAAACCACTAAACCTTGGGGCCTAGGGCACTGAAAAACTGGTTAGAGTGCCATGGGGATCTGACAATATTCACACTTCTGGCAGATTTACTGTTGGTGATCTAGTATCTTTTACACATTACATGTACAGAATCTCTTATTTCTTTGCTCCTAAATACGAAGTTTTGCTTTTCTAAATGTTGGTGGTCTTGAGATCTTCTGCTGTTCTCTTATAGACTATATAGACTATTTTGTATAAGAAATACTGCAGCTTCCATCTATTGACAAGATTTTGTCCTACTTGCGGCAAAACATGTTATTGTTGTCTTTGGTAACAAATTTAATTTTCCAGATTATGAAAATTAAGATATAAATCAATGTCCAAAACAGGTTTTATACATGAGATTGAATGGGCCTGATTCATTAAAGCTTCGAAAAGACGCCTAACTTTGGTACAAGCTAAGGCTGCATCCAACATTATGTGAATTTTGGTTCCTCACACCATTTTTGCTCATCTCCAACAAAGGAGTTGAGACGGCTACGGCATCCACCAGTTTTCAATATTCATGATGAGCAGGGTGATCGTTAAGGCTAATTTCACACTGCAGGATTTTCCCTGATCAGGTTCCATCCGGTTTGTGTGCCAAAACCAGGAGTGTCTCCAAAACTCAGAACAGGTGTCAATCTTTCAATTATAGTTTTTCTCTGCAAGTTCCTCTCCTGGTTCCTCTCCTGGTTTTGGCACACAAACTGGATGGGCACTGATAAGGGAAAATCCTGCAGTGTGAAACCAGCCTAAGATGTGTCCTTAATGAATCCGGATCACCTGACTCCAGCTCATCTCATTAAGACCGGTGTGAACAATGTTGTGCATCAGGCCTAATGTACCTCTTGTATAAACTGTGTAGTTAGGGGTGTAATTATATCGGGTTCAGGACTGGTCTCTCCCATTCCCTGGAGCCAGTGTATGCAAATGTTCCCATATGAGAAGACCAATATTAATAAAGAACTGTGATATTCAGGGACCTCAAAGATTTTGTTTTTTCAAGTTACGCCCCCGAGTGTGGTCAATGATAAAAGTAGTTCCTGAAATTGAGTGGAAGGAGGCCATTGAACAAATAATTGTGGGATCTTTAAGGATGAACACACAACTTCATTTGAGGCAGTGTATTTTATCATTTTTGGATTACAAAAAGTTGTTTTACATGTGGAGTTAAGCTTTAAGTGATTGAATGTGAATTGCACGTTACAAACACTATTGTCACTACTGTGTAGCCCTGTGCTGACCGGCACTACATCAGTGCAGTGTATCGGTAAGGTTTAATTGCATGAAATTATTTTTTTTATGTTGTAATGTAATTTTTAGACACTACTGTTAAGCAGATTGTTCTGTAATTTGTGCATTTTTCTTATGTACTTTATACTTAAGTGAGTAGTTTGTTTTATGTCAGCATATGAACGTATGCTGCCTATGAAGCCAAGGGCCGCATGGATGAAACAAATTGCTAATACTCATTGTATTACTTTACTTTTATTATAACCATTTATTTAAATGAATATCCAGCTCTGTTTCTTTGTTTGGGCAACTATGCAATAAACCCTCCAAAAAGTATTTTGCCTTATTTCTTACTTTCTTTAAATTTTGTATTTGCTAAAAAGAGACATAAAACCTTAAGGGTTATACACGTTCACAACTTTTTTTTGTACAATTCATCTAAAATAAAACATTTGAACATGGTCATAATTAAAAATATTTTCTGGATACACACTCTTATGTGGACTCCTTAACATTATGCATTCAAGCTTCCTTCAATCTCTGTGTATGGGACACATCAAAGGAAATATGACTGCAGGATCGGACTACACATACAGGTGCATCTCAATGAATTAGAATATCATCAAAAAGTTAATTTATTTCAGTAATTCAATACATAAAGTGAAACACATACCGTATATACCCGTGTATAAGCCGAACCCCCTACTTTTGCCCCCAAAACCTGGGAAAACCTATTGACTCGTGTAAAAGCCGAGGGTGGACCCCAGCACAGGTATACAGCCCCTAGCAGTGTGGTATACAGCAGCCTCCCCAGTGGTATATACAGACCCCAGCAGTATTACAGCAGCCTCCCCAGTGGTATATACAGACCCCAGTGGTAATACAGCAGCCCCAGGGGTTATACAGCAGCCCCAGGGGTATACAGGCCCCCAAATGCTGGCACTCGCCCCCCCTGTGTGGTAAGGGCCCCCCTGCCGCTTAACCTACCTTCCCTGGTCTTCTGCACTGCACCGCGCCGGTCTTCTGTGCTCCGTCCTCCATGCTCCCATCTGGCTGCATCCAGGATCCCCGGCCGTCGCAGTTCCGATGACGTCATCGTGCGACGGCCGGGGATCCCGGATGCAGCCGGACCGGACTCGGAGCATGGAGGACGGAGCACAGAAGACCGGCGGTGCAGAAGACCGGGGATGATAAGTTAAGCAGCGGGGGGGGGCCCTTACCACACAGGGGGAGCGAGTGCCAGCATTTGGGGACCGTTACCGTATTGACTTGTGTATAAGCCGAGGGGGGAACTTTTCAGCCCAATTTTTGGGCTGAAAAACTCGGCTTATACACGAGTATATACGGTTTATTATTATGTGGTTATGAGAGTCACAACCACTATAAATGCCTATCACGACTGCTGTAGTCCCCAGTGTAGTGTATATAGAGTGGGGAGGATGAAGGGTTAAAAACCACGCTGCCGAATTCCACGAGACATCAAAGAGTGAATATAATATTAATTTATTAGAAAACGCCTTTCATGGCTTTCCAGGACCTTCAAATTGAAACACTACAGGATAAACTTCTTTCTGATAAATGTATTGGTAGTATTAAAAATCCTGTGTGGGTAAGTGATATTGTGAACCGTTATTACCCAATAGAAGAACCCACCGCCAAGCACGCAAAGAGGACAAACAATAAATCCACTACTTCAGAGGGACCTGGTGGTTCCTATTAGGTTCTATATTGACAGGACTATGTTGGTATTGTTGAAGTGTGGTCATCCAAAGGTACGCCTGGACACAATCTGTCTCCAGGTCATTCACCTAAAAGAGGACAATCACATAATACTGATGATTAATGTCTCAGTGCCGACGTGTGCTCTTTCAGCAACTATGTCCATTAGTCAGAACCTGACCCGCAGTCAAGGAGTCCTAGTGAGTAGTGAAAGAGATGGAAAACAACAATGTATAACCACAGATGTGGTATTACAACCCCGCCCGACACGTTTCGCCTTTTAAATTTCTTAAAATGATTATCAGGGGCATTTGAATGTCAGAAATTGTTATGTACATCATACGATAATTGAATACCACAGATGTTGTGATAATCCAAATATTGCAAGCCTGGATCCCAGATTTTTCATAGACTAGTAGGGAGGAAGTATCAGGAGGCTATTACAGTCACGTCTGTATGGGGAGTCTGCTGGGTGTTCCTTCTGTAAACGATATAAATGGGTAATACTAGAATCAACTTGTAATACAAAATAGTTTTTCCCCTATAATACCCATTATTGAGGTGAGATGTTAGCATTACACACCCTTTAGTGAGTAGGACGTTGGAGGATAACAATTCGTACCATAGGGTCGCTTCTTTGCTGGCCCAGTTTCATTCATCAAAACATCTTCATTTGCATTTCCAGTGGATCTATTTGTGCAAAGGGATGTAAGTAATGTGTGAAGTCTCAAATACAATCATAGGTTTATAGTTAACAATATCTCAATAAACTGACAGACACCTACCCTTATGTATCCTCAAAATGTCAACAAGAGACCCCACTTCTGTATACTCAAATCCTCTTAGTCTCCCTCCGACCTTAGGCCGGTTTCCCATTGGTGTTCGGGTGCTCTACGACTGGGTAGCAGACGCAAGCGCAGTTCCGAATGCGGCCATCTGCAAGTAAAAGCATCTGATAGAATCTGCATGCGTTCACTGTGAAAAGAGAAGGAAGGAGAACAGAGAGGAGAGAGAGGACAGAGGAAAGAAATGACTAAGAGGAGAGAGAGGAAACAGGAGACAGAGGACAGGGAGAAAAGAGAGGAAAGAGGAGACAGAGGACAGGGAGGAAAGAGGGGACAGAGAGGAAAGGAAGGACTAAGAGGAGAGAGAAAACAGGAGACAGAGGACAGGGAGAAAAGAGAGGAAAGAGGGGACGGAGAGGAGAGAAAAAGACATTGATTTTCTATGGGTTTGGCTATGTGAACGCATGCGTTTCCTGCTTTGACCTGCAGATGGCAATGAGTTCACATAGGCTCCCATTCATTCCTTCACCGCTGCCGAAGGCTTACGTACAAAATAAGCTCTGTACGACGTATAAAAAATGCAACAAGATGCATTTTCCGTGCGTCCGCGAAAACTTATTTTGTACGCAAGCAAACGCAGACAGACGCAGGTACACTGCGTCCCTATGTCAAACATAGGAACGATGTACGTTTGCATTTGGATGTGTGAGCAGACGCTGTTTTGCAAACGCAAGTCTGAAACCGGCCTTAGAGATAAAAATCGACATACGGTAGTTGTTTAAAAAAAAAAAAAAAACTTATGGCAAGAGCAGCACAGACATGAGTAATTGCTGACTGACCTTTGCATTGGATGGTCATTCAAGGCAAAACTCATATATGATCCCAGATGTTCAGTTCTATAAACAAAAGAATGGTGCCAACTTAGACCCCCATATTTGCCATGTTGGACTATCCACAAAACATATATCTCATAGCTGTCATTTTCATGCTGCTTCTACAGTTAGAAAGTCTCCTCCACAATCAATGCTCAAGTGTATATAGGTTCATCAAGAATCATTAGGAAATTATCCCATCCGTACATTTTTTCATGCAGAACAAGGAACAGGTCTGTCCTGCAAAAGCAAAATTGTCCTCATGTCTATTACACACTTATAACCAAGGAGCCTGTGCCTTAGTAATTCTGAGGTTCATATGTATCTCTCTCAATACCTTGTGGGTCAGTTCCAGGCTGGACCTCAGCTTTCTTGTCTCAGCAACTCTTGTGTTGATGATAGGCGACATCGGCTTCTAAAGCCTTAATATAGTCCTCCCCTATTAGCTATGTTACCACCCACACCGGAAGCTGCAGTCACTCGCACTTGGCGTGCGTTCCAGCTTAGAGCGCAGAAGCTCACTCTTTATACAAAGATATGGGTGAATAAAGGGGGCCAATGTTATATTCAAGGCAGTATGTGGAAGGCAAGACAAGGGGGAGTTACAGAGGAAATAGTTCTTGATAATGCAGTGATAGCCTCATTCCTTCTACAAGGATGGGGTTAAACGGAGGAGGCATTTTTTAAATACAGTCTTTAAAAGGCAGTATGTGGAGGCAAAACAAGGGGGACTTGTAAAAGAAAGACACCCTTATTACTGGAAAACATGTGGCAGTCACTCATGGTCATGCTGGTATGAGCAGAAGACAAAAATTGGTGTCCTGAAAGGGCACCTGTCTACCTACACAATATAGATGGTATCTGTAACAACTTTTCATTCATAGTCCACGCAGATCTGAGAATACCTATTGGTAAGATTCTTCTACATATGATAAATGCTATGGGCCTCTACCCATAGTGAGTTATATTTCCTGTGCACTTTTGGGCTGTTAAAAGTTACCGGTTTCAACCAATTAAACTATAGGAGCTAAAAATCTGGATGCTCTCTTCACCTAAGGTGAGACGCTCAGAGGTGTTTTGGCGGATTAAATAAAGCACGTGTATACTTGGGAATCATTCAGACCCAGAGGTGTTACTGTGCTTAGGCGGTGGATCCATCTGCATTCTTTCTTGTTCAACATTTTTATTTGGTTATACACAATTTTACAAAGGTCGCCTTAACAATGACGGTACAATAGGATGATCAAAAAAAAAAAAAAAATACATGTTACAATAGTATGATGATAACGGAAAATATCAAACAATAAACAATAAGAAAGTTCGGTATTCTCGATAATTCCAAACAGGGAGGGGGGGGGAGTGAACTGGGAAGGAGGGCAGTGGGGAGAAGGAAGGGAGAGAAATGATTCACAGTTATGCTTGACTAGACTATTCTGAAGCAAATTGGAAAGGAGTCAATTCAGGTCCGAGTAAAAGGGACATCTTGTTGATAGAAAAATTGGTTCCATGGCGTCCATTTCTTTTTGTATTTTGCTTGGAGATTATTTCTCAGAGAGTGCATATATTCGTAAGAGTTATGTGATGCGATGGTCCCCAAAACTGCATCAAGCGTGGGTGGATCCGGGTCCTTCCAACGCGTTGCAATACCATTTTTACACGCAATGAGAATGTGCACTATAAGGGCTCTGAGGTCTGAAGGTATGTCGTTGATTCCTATTGATAGCAATGCAAGTTCTGGAGTAAGATCTAAATTAAGTCCAGTTATATCACAAAGAAGTAGATGAATTTTTCCCCAGAAGTGACGAAGGGAAGGACAGTCCCAAAATATATGTGACATTGAGCCAGGGTGACCGCAGTTCCTCCAACACAAAGGAGACAAGGTGTTAGAAAATTTTTGAAGTCTTGTGGGAGTGAAATACCACCTGGTCAAGGTTTTGTAATAGGACTCAAGTAAAGTTGCACATGAGAGACTTTTGAGCACAGTTTGTAATGTTTCTTCAATTAAGTTGATAGGGAGCGGGACTTGAAGTTCTCTACTCCAGGCTTCAATGTTGGGAGTGATCGAGTATGCAGAGTCAAGAATCCATTCTCTGTAAATGGGTTTGAAAGACCAGAAAACCTTCGACTGGTTGAAACGGAAGAGCTGGGTAATGTTTAGCGGAGGTTAAGATTGAGACTGTTTTTGTTGAGTATACGTTTGATTTTGGTCCAAGTTCCGAATTCTTCCTCTGGTAAGCCAAATTTGGTCTGCAGGATTGTAAAGGATTTAAGTTGTGTATCCTCATCGAGTATGTCAGACAAGGTGTGAATACCGCTAATAGTCCATGTATTGATATCTACAGCTGACGAGAGTGCTGGTAGGAGAGACAAAGGAATCCAATAAGGAGAAGACAATCGATTTGATGCTTGTGATTTCATGGTCAGGCATCTCCATGCGCGTATGGTTGCTTTTAATGTAGGCATAGAGGGTAACTTCTTGTTTTTGTCACACAGATAGGAGAGTAATGACCAGTGGAGATCTGCCGTCTGGTGAAATGCTTTCTCTATGTTTATCCATCTTGGAGTCTCCTCCGAACCCCACCAATTCTGACTCAGTTTGATCAACGCTGAATGGTAATAGGCCGATATGTTGGGCACAGCTAAACCACCATGTGGTTTGCTTTTTTCTAAAGTAGAAAGAGCAGTTCTGGGTTTTTTCCCTCCCCAGATGAAGTTGGATAATTGGGTTTGAAGTTTTTTGCACCAATTAGAATTGACCTGGAGGGGGATCGAGCGAAAAATATAAAGTAGTTTAGGTAAAATGAATAGTTTATACGCTTCTATCCTGCCCAACCATGTCAACTCAGTTTTGGAAATATTAGTTAGGTCTATTTGTACAGTTTTGTATATCTTTCCTAAATTGGATTCATAAGTATGAGATATGGGTTTAGTAATTATAATTCCCAAATAATCCAACACATTCTTCTCCCAATCCAAACCATTATTTTGTTGTAAGGAGGAAATAATCTGGTCTGGGAGGTTATAACTAAGTACTTGCGTTTTAGCGATGTTTATTTTATAGTGGGAGACCTTAGAGAAGTCTTCCATGAGGGAAAGGAGATTACACATTGAGGATATTGGATCTGTGAGAGTTAAAATTATGTCATCCGCAAATAGACTAATTTTATAGGATTCGCTGTTCAGAGTAATACCAGTGATTTGCGGATGAGATCGGATTTTTTCGGCCAACGGTTCAATGAATAAATTAAAAAGAGAGGGCGAGAGGGGACAGCCTTGCCTTGTGCCGTTAGTCAACATAAATGGGGCAGATAAGTGATTGTTAGTGAGTAACCTTGCCGAGGGGGCAGTGTACAAGGCTTGAATGGAGTTAAATATGGGGCCATTTATTCCAAATTTGTGCAGGACCTCAAATAGGTATCCCCAGTGGACTCTGTCGAACGCTTTTTCTGCGTCGACAGAGACCACTATCATAGGGGTTCCAGAGGATTCAGCGTGAGCTGACAGGTTTAAAATTCTTCTCGTCGCGTCAGTGGAGCTTCTTTTTGGGGTAAAACCCACCTGGTACTGGTGGATCAAAAGCGGGATAATTTTTTGCAGTCTGACATTAATTGCTTTAGAGATAATTTTAATGTCAGTATTGAGCAGAGAAATGGGTCTGTAATTAGATACCAATTCTCTATCTCCTTTATTTTTCGGAATCACTGAAATTAATGCTTGAAGCATCTCGTGCGGAACCGATTGATTGTTATTGGATAAAGAATTAATTAATTTAGTGATGTAGGGAGTAAGTAAACTTTCATAAGCTATGAAGTATTCATTTTGGAGACCATCAGGGCCTGGGGATTTATTATTTTTAAGTTTCATGATAATATCTTTTATTTCCTGTTCGGTGTAAGGTTGATTGAGTCTATTTAGGGTGTCCTCTGTAAGGGTCGGGAGTGTAATGGAATCCAGAAAGGACTTAATATTCTGCTTTGTGGGTTGATGCTCCAATGGATCATTTTTGAGATTATAGAGGCTTTTATAAAATTCTACAAAGGCTCTAGAGATTTCCACGGGGGTTTTAACCACGTGGTTTTGTTTGTTCCTGATTTCGTGGATACAAGTTTTAGATCTATGGATTTTAATCAAATTTGCGAAGGTTTTGGAGGGCTTGTTCATATTAGAGTAGAAATTTGATCTGGAGATACGGGCCATTTTATCATAATCTGATAAAAGAAGAGATTTCAGTCGGATCCGGAGTTCAAGAAGATCTTTGTGTTTCCTCTCGGATGGATCTGCCAAGATATCTCTTTCTAAGTTGGAGATTTGGTGGATCAGCTTTTTCGTGTCCTCTTGTTGAGCTTTTTTGTGTTTCGCATTTAAATAAATTAGTGACCCTCTTATAGTCGCTTTGTGGGCGTTCCATAGTGTGAATAAGGATACCTCAGGAGTTTCATTTTCTTTAAAATATAATTTGAGTGATTCTTGAATCTCTGTTTTATATTGAGGGTGAGTGAATAGGTAAGAATTGGCCCTCCATGGGGAATGTGCATTAAAGGGGGGGCAGTTGGAACATTCGAAAATAATGGGGGAGTGATCCGACCACGTTCTTGGGAGAATGGATATGGTTTTAACTTTAGATAGGGAATGAATGTCAGTTATAACTAAGTCAATTCTAGAGAAGGATTTATGCAAGTTGGAATAATGGGTGAACTCCACAGATGATGTGTGTAAGCATCGGAATACGTCGAAGAGTTCTTCCTTTTGTAAGAGAGGGTCAAGTTTAGTATTAAGATTCCTCGATTTATTAGAAGAATCTAATAGGGGATTCGGGACTGCATTAAAATCCCCAAAAATTAAGAGTGTCCCCTTTTGTTTTTCATGGATTAGGGCAAAAAAGACGTCTGAGGAAAGTGATTTGGCCATTATTAGGCGTGTAAACGTTCGCGAGTGTATAGGTGGTGTCATTGATCTTGCAAATCAAGATTATGTACCTTCCCTCGTTGTCTTTAATAAGCTCGAGCTCTTCAAATTTCAGTGAGTCCTTGATAATTAATGCTACTCCCGCTTTTTTTTTGGGGTTGGACGATAGGTATATGTGAGGAAAATTTTTATTTGTGAATTTGGGAGGGTTCTGTAAGGGGAATCTAGTCTCTTGGATACCCGCTATATCAACACGATTTGATTTCATCTCCTTCCATAAGCTGAATCGTTTTTGCGGCGAATTAAGTCCGTTTGTATTTAGTGACATAAATCTTAGTGCCATTGTGCTAGTCAAGGAATTATACTAAAGCTTTATGATAAGGGGAGGGTAAGGGGGGTTTGGGTGAAGAAACGGAGGTAAAGAGGTACTTGGGTAAAATACAACAAGAATACAAGAAAGAATGTAAACAATACGAATTAGATCGTAATGGGAAGGAAGAGTTCCAGGGAACTGATGTGAGTCTTCCTCTTGGGCTAACGGTGGGGCCTTTGGTGCTAGTTTTAATGCCAACAATAGGGAAGTCGGCAGAGTTACTCATGTATGTGAAGGTGTTTGAGGAGTTTTAAACCTTCCGTGGAGTCCTCTATTGTGATCTGCTTTTGTTTGTGGTAGAATATGACAGAGGTAGTAGGGCGACCCCATCTGTAGGCTATCTGTTGTTTCCTTAAAACTTCAGTGATTGGTCTCAAGGATCGTCTCTTCATAGCAGTTTCTCTGGAGATGTCAGAGTATATTTTTAGGGAGTCGTAAGGGGCAGGCAGGAGGCCATTTTGTCTGGTATAATTATTTATTTTATCTTTTGTCTGAAAAAAGGTGAATTTTACAATAACATCCCGAGGGACGTCTTCAGGGAAGCGCGGAGGTTTAGGGATTCTATGCGCCCTTTCTATTGAAAGCTCTATGTCTGGCAGAGAAGGGATCAATTTTTTTGTCAGATTTTTAATGAAAGGAATCAATTCGTGTGACTTAACCTGTTCTGGTACACCCCTAATTTTTAAGTTAGATCTACGGTCACGATCTTCTCTGTCAATAAGTTTGTCAGAGAGGTATTTGATGTCACCTTTGGCTTTAGACAACTCAGTACGGCATGCTTTAATCTCTTTCTTTAAATTGTCTACATCAGTTTCAGTTTTATCTAATCTTGAGTTTATGGCGTTAATTGATGCTTTCACATCTGTAAATTGCTCTCTCATCTCCTCCTTTAATGAAGAGAACAGCTGAAGGAGAAATTTCTTGTCAGGAATTTGGTTTGGATCCAAGATGCGATTGACTTCGCTCTCAGCTTGAGTGACTTTGATTTTTTGCCTCGCTGGGCTTCTGCATTGTGATTGTGCCTCATCCTGTGGAGGCGATTCAATGTGTTGGCGGGGGGGAGAGTCTATCTCCTTCCTCTTTGAACTATGTTGGGAATTCTCATATAGCATCGAGTCCTCATGAGGGTCTGATTCTTCAGTTAGTGGTAGGGTTTTGGTGGGATGATCTCTTCCCTTAAAGGTTTTACCAGGGCTATGTGCCATGGTAGGTATTTTGCTCTTGGATCTGCTTTGTTGCGCTTCCATGTTCTTATCAGAATGGTCTGTGTTGGAAGTAGATCTGGATTTGGAGGGCATTAGTCCCCCAGTATCAGGAACAATCGGGAGGTTCGTGGACTCAGGCTGTGTTTTGCAGAGAGAAATATTTAGAATAATACAGTACTTATCTGAAACCTGGATGACCAAGGGTGAAGGGAATTGCGCCGTGGATCTTGGAATCCTGGTCTACGAAGCTGGCTTGCGTGGGGGGCCCGATAACCCCACTTGCTAGAAGCGATCTTCCCGTCCGAACCTTTTCTTGCAGGTCGCTCAGCGTTGAAACAGTTAACAGTGAAGAAGAATGCAATCTGTAGCTCCTTTAGTACCTCAGCGCTCAGGGCTGAAACAGTTAACAGTGAACGAGAATCTTTGGCTCCTCAGTGCCCCAGTGCCATCTGCATTCTTTCTGAAGGATCTGTTTGTCCCAGTTCCCCATCTCATAGGTGGAGATACCACTTCAATTGCTAGAAAGGAGATACAGTCTGGCTTCCCCATGTTCGTCTCTTAGTTGCCTCGCTATGAGGGCATCCCTGTTATTCCTAATATCCCCTATATGTTCTCCAATCCTTTTACAGAACTCACACTTGGTTTTACCCATGTATTTTAGTCCACAGATACATTTACATAATCACCCCTGATGTCTTGAGATGACAAAATGGCGTATTGTGAATGACTCCTACTTGTAAATTCCTTCCCAGTTCTTACATATTTAAACACCACCCATTTTCCATATCAGAAAGGTCCAGTTGACCTATTATCCAACCAAGTGCCCTTTGGCTTGGGGGGAGTTACATGTACTGTGGACTAGCTAGTCTTCAGGACAAATCAGTATCATATTGCCATGTTTCAGGGTTGAATAATAAATCAATATTATATTCACTCTTTGATATCTCGTGGAATACGGCAGTGCGGTTTTTAACCCTTCATTCTCTCTACTTTAATTTTTGGAGATAATGACGTTTACTTTTTCATTTGCTGTAAGCCATAATCATCAACATTACCAGAAATAAACACTTGAAATAGATCACTCTATTTGTAATGACTCTATATAATATATGTTTCACTTTCTGTATTGAATGACTGAAATAAAGTAACTTTTTGATGATATTTTAATTCATTGAGATGCACCCGTAGTTGGTCTGGTATATAATTGGATGTACATGCATTCTACATTAGAGTCTGCAGGCACGCAAATGCTTCCATGTCTTACATAGACTGAATGTGTTCCCAGTTTTTAGCAAGTTTGTCAACCTCCTGTAAATTATTAGAATCTGTTAGCTTGAGCTGTGCTCCACTTAAGTACTTAAAGGGGTTGTCCTGGCAAAAGACAAAAACAAAACATAAATGAGCTAAAAGTGTAGGTTTTATATCTTAATAACATAGTTATAATATGCTTGGTGCTCTGATCTTCTCATAACTGCACAGGTGTCTAGTCCTGATAGCTTCATTCTTGGTTCAGTACTCCATACAAGACAGCATTGCTTGTCAGCATATGAACAGTTGTGTGAAGAGGGCTAATATCGATATCTGAGACAGCCACCTTCTCTGTTACAGCCAATGCACACACATAAAAGGAGGGGAAATAAAGGAGTATACAGACATTACAGCCAGGAATCACAGAATATAACAATATAAAGACATTCCAGGTGGGGATCACAGAATATAAGACTATACAGACATTAAAGATGGAGATCACAGAATATAAGAGTATACAGACATTGCAGCCGGGGATCACAGAATATAAAAGTATACAGACATTAAAGCCGGGGATCACAGAATATAAGAGGATACAGACATTAAAGATGGAGATCACAGAATATAAGAGCATACAGACATTAAAACCGGCAATCACAGACTATAAGAGTATAAAGACATTACAGCTGGGGATCACAGAATATAAGAGTATACAGCCATTACAGCCAGGGATCACAAAATATAAGAATATACAGACATTACAGCAGGGGATCACAGAATATAAGAGGATACAGACATTAAAGATGGAGATCACAGGATATAAGAGTATACAGACATTACAGCATAGGATCACAAAATATATGAGTATACAGCCATTACAGCCAGGGATCACAGAATATAAGAATATACAGACATTACAGCTGGGGATCACAGAATATAAGAGTATACAGACATTGCAGTTGGGGATCACAGAATATAAGAGTATACAGACATTACAGCTGGACATCACAGAATACAAGAGTATACAGACATTACAGCCAGGGATTACAGAATATAAGAATATACAGACATTACAGCTGGGGATCACAGAATATAAGAGTATACAAACATTGCAGTTGGGGATCACAGAATATAAGAGTATACAGATATTACAGCCGGGATCACAGAATATAAGAGTATACAGACATTATAGCTGGAGATCACAGAATATAAGAGTATACAGATATTACAGCCGGGGATCACAGAATATAAGAGTATACAGACATTGCAGTTGGGGATCACAAAATATAAGAGTATACAGATATTACAGCCAGGGATCACAGAATATAAGAGTTTACAGACATTGCAGTTGGGGATCACAGCTGATTCTTTCTGTAATGAAAAACATTTCATTGCCTGTTTAAAAACTTGTTTTCCATCACAGAAAGAATCAGCTGTGATCCCAGGCTGTAATGTCTGTATACTCTTATATTCTTTGATCTCCAGCTGTAATGTCTGTATACTCTTGTATTCTGTGAACCCTGGCTGTAATGTCTGTATACTCTTATATTCTGTGATCCCCGACTGTAATGGCTGTATATTCTTATATTCTGTGATCCCCACCTCTAATGTCTGTATACTCTTATATTCTGTGATCGCCGGCTGTAATGTCTGTATACTCTTATATTCTGTGATCCTCCACTGTAATGTGTGTATACTCTTATATTCTGTGATCCCCAGCTGTAATGTCTGTATACTCTTATATTCTGTGATCCCCAGCTGTAATGTCTGTATACTCTTATATTCTGTGATCCATGGCTGTAATGTCTGTATACTCTTATTACAGCCGGGGATCACAGAATATGTCTGTATACTCTTATATTCTGTGATCGCGGCTGTAATGCTTGTATAGTCATGTATTCTGTGATCCCCGGCTGTAATGTCTGTATACTCTTATATTCTGTGATCCCGGCTGTAATGCTTGTATACTCTCATATTCTGTGATCCCTGGCTGTAATGTCTGTATACTCTTATATTCTGTGATCCATTGCTGTAATGTCTGTATACTCTTATTACAGCCGGGGATCACAGAATATGTCTGTATACTCTTATATTCTGTGATCCCGGCTGTAATGCTTGTATAGTCTTGTATTCTGTGATCCCCGGCTGTAATGTCTGTTGTGGTGATGTGGCCCCTGGCCGGGTGCATCACACGGGTTATCAATGCAGGTCTCTGTTCACATGGGCCGGTTTTCCTGATTGTGTGTGCTGTGTGAAACCTGTCCGATGTACAGGGGGTTAACAGCTGAGTGTGAGTGCTGAAGATCCGATACATTCATGAGCCTAATGAGCGGCTGAACCTGTAGGGATGAGTGCTTTGCTGGGCTAAACCTGAATGGTGCACAGGGGGTTAATCACATCTCAGGTCTGTGTGTGAATGAGATGTGCTGATTGACTCACTGTGTTGCAGCTGTGAGTGAGCAGCCTGGATAAGAACCTGCCAGATGTCTGAGTGAGGAGAGGACGATGGGAGTCAGAAGTCCAGATCACTGCCATGTGAGGAGGTGCTGGAAGTGATCCGTCCCCGGTGGGGGAGGTGATGGGAGCCTGCCAGCTCCATGCCGGTGGCACAAAGATGCGTGCATGCCAGCAAGTGTCCAGGACCGAGGACGGCTCAAGGGCCAGGCGGTCAGATGTGTGATGAGGACCGAGGATGGCTTAAGGGCCAGGCGGTCAGATGTGCGGTGTGAGAGACCGAGTACGGCTCAAGAGCCAGGCGGTCACAGCCGACTTTGGGACTGACTGAGTCATGATATGGTCCCGTTGATCCAGATGTAAGTGTCCCGGATCCCGGTGGATCCGTGGAGGTCTTGTGTGTACTGAGTGGCAGGGTTCCTGGTACTATTGTGGGCCCTGAGTATGTAGCATATGGGCTTATGTAAAAATGCCATGAATGCTGTGTCATGCGTGAGTCATAATGGTTCATGAAAAAGTGCCATGTGTGATTACTCGTGTGCAATAGGATGGGGAATGATCCCTGTCAGGGTGATAGACGGTGATAGCCGTCTTTAGAACCAGACTGAGGTCTGCAAGGGTCGGTGGATGACGCCTTGAAGTTCTGGGGAAAACGTATGTGAATGTCCTGTAATGTAATGTCATATGGGAATGTCATATAATGCAATGTAAGGATATGCATATTATATGTGAAAATGGAAATACAGTGTTATGGTTTATGTATTGAAAGCGGTTTATGACCGAAATTAATAAATCCGCTGGTTATGTTACGTTGAAATGTAGTCGCTGCTGTCATTTATCCCGTGCCAAGCGGGTTCCCCTAGGGCGCTACCTCACACTGTATACTCTTATATTCTGTGATCACCGGCTGTAATGTTGTATACTCTCATATTCTGTGATCCCTGGCTGTAATGTCTGTATACTCTTATATCCTGTGATCTCCAGCTGTAATGTCTGTATACTCTTATATCCTGTGATCTCCAGCTGTAATGTCTGTATACTCTTATATCCTGTGATCTCCAGCTGTAATGTCTGTATACTCTTATATCCTGTGATCTCCAGCTGTAATGTCTGTATACTTATATTCTGTGATCCCCGGCTGTCCTGTCTGTATACTCTCTTACTTCCTCCCCTGCCCAGGAGCTGTTTTATATCCGATCTGTTACTGCGTGGTTGGACACATCCATTATATAGTAGCACATGTATAAGAATATCTCAGCACAGGAACATTTTTTTTAACACATCCAATTGTGGAACTTATTTGTATTCTAAGATCTATTCATGAAAATGTACAATTGTTCGTAGCTCAGCTCCTGAAACACACAAGACAAGACCGGATGCGAAATGCTGGGACTGGAGCAGATATTGTCAGATCAGGACAACTTTGAACAACTAAAGTATTGAATTTACTATTTGGTACTATACGGATAATCCCTTATGACCATGGACTTACACAGTAACCTATGCATTTTAATAGTACATAAGCTTATTACTAAAAAAATCAATTAAAAGCGGCCACCCCATTTATTTTATGGTTTCTTCAGAAAACTACCTGTGGAGGCCACTGGGACGGGGTACTCGGTACCGGACCGGGGTACTGCTGGGGATATCACGGCGGTCATGGTCCGGACCGTGTCCCGGGTTCCGCAAGTAAATGAAGGGAATATTTACAGGGGAGTTTGTCGTGACGCCACCCACGGGTTGTGGTCAGGGTGACCACCGCTGCTGCAGAACCTCCAGGGATGATGTTTGGCAGCTGGAGATGGAACCGCTCTCCGCAGGTAGAGCCTGGTTCCCCAGGGCAGTGATAGTTAAAGTCTATGATGCATGCTATAGATGTTGCAGGATAGAGATGATAGTGGAGACGGTGGCTGCTTTTGAGGAAAATTAGGGCTTGAGTACAAGGATCACACACACTCACGGTTTTGAAGTTTTCCAATTCTTTACTGCAGATGTTCTTTAGCAGAGAACTGTCCACGGAGTCTGTACTGGGGACGGGTTGCTCCCACCCTGTCCGAGTCCTGAGCTTCCCACTGCTGCGCTGTGTGTGTGGCCCTGCTGCTTAAGCTGAGCTGCTGGCACTGTCTCTCCTCACAGGTACCCCTTTGCTAGGCAACTTGAGCCTTTCCGTGTGCTTCTGACCCTGTCGTGTTGCTTCACTGACATACAGTGTAGATCTACAACCTCCACTATCCCGTTGTTTACTGTGCTGCGTGTGTCAGTCACAGTTTGGGATCCGGTATCCGGGGAGAGTTGTGAAGTCACTCAGTCTCCCAGATGTGTTCCTCTGTTTCTTGCGCTCCTTCCCTCAGACCCTGGCTAGGCCTGGAATCGAAGAGCAGACTGTAGAGAAGCCTGAGGCAGCCTCCGTACACTACAGTCTCCCTCTCAGTTCTCCAAGGAACTGAACTACTTCCTCTTGACCCAGAGTATATAAGGGAGCTGCTTTAGCTCCCCCTTCTGGCCCAGAGGTGCTAGTGCAGTTTCCAAAGTTGTGTGGGGAGTTAACCCTTGTGTCGTTTCTGTGGCACATTAACCCCTGGGGTGCCACATACCCCTATAGAAGAACATTGTAATTGTTCTCTCTAAAGGCCCCGTCACACACGTCAATGTCATCAGCGATCTGATCGCTGGCGACATTGACGGCTGATCGCTTGTGAGCTGTCACACAGGCAGACTCATCAGCGATCATTGGACCAGCGACATCGTGGAAATGATTTGAATATCGTTTCCACGATGTCTTGCTCCCGCTGCCAGGCTGCGGTTAGCGGGAGCAGGCTGGTATCCATGGTAAACTGCAGGTAACTAGGCAGCAAGCGCTGCCTAGATACCCGATGTATACCTTGGTTACCAGCCTTCTCCGCTCACTGTCTGGTATCCAAGGTACATAGCGGGTAACTAGGGTCCCTAGTTACCTGCTGTGTACCTTGGATACCAACCGGTGAGCGGAGAAGGCTGGTAACCATGGTATACATCAGGTATCTAGGCAGCACGCGCTGCCTAGATACCCGCAGTTTACCATGGATACCAGCTCCCAGCGCTTGCTGAGAGGTGCTGGGAGCTGGCTGATCGTGCATCTCCCGGTGTCACACGCAGTGATGCTGCGTGTCCACCGGGCGACCATCGCCAGGTTTTCGGTCCAGTCCGAAAACCTGGCGATTTATCGCTGGTTGATGCGCCCTGTCACACGCGTCAATATTGCTGCAACGTCACGTGCAGCAGCGATATTGCACGCGAGTATTGACGCATGTGACGGCCCCTTAAGAGGTTTCACTAAATTAGAAATGTTGCAGACGAAAACTGTTACCAGAGCTACATTTACCGAACTGCTTGTTCTCATCCATAAACACAACTTGCCAGCACTTAAAATTCCAAATATAGAACATTTTAGTCTCACTACAGGATTGCCCCAAAAACTAAAACTTCTGGATATGGTTTTGATAGTCACCCTTTCTTAGACCATTTGTGCGATGGTTCTAGCAAAATGTTACAGATTGACATCTTTCTGCCTATGCACAGTGTACACAGAAGACTTCCAATCAGTGGTGTGGGTGGGGTTGTAAAGCGCTCAGCAGTCAGAGATCTGCTGGATCTGCAGCTGATGATATTGTGATTTTATTAAAAATATAGTAAGTGGTCCAATAACTGATATATCATTAGGATCAGAGTCTCTGACCCTACATCATGTTGCTCTTAAATGGGGCAGCAAAATCCTTGAGGCAGATTCCCTTTAAGGGTACCGTTACATGCAAAGATATCATGAGCGATATCGCTGACACTTCACAGGTTTATTAGTACGTCATTACGTGTAACACCGAGATACGACTGCGATAAATCGTTGGATCGCTGATCGCAGATTTGAGAACTTGTTCATAAATCTGAAGATCTGCGACCAGCAAACCTGCTGCATCGTTCAGTGTGACACCAGTATAACAATGTGGATAACAACTTCGCCCATTCACCACAATGAACATGGATCAATCGCTGGGTTGTGCGAACGATCTCTGCACTCAACATCGCTGGTGCGTCATGCACGATATCTAGACGTGTGACATAATAATAATAATAATATATAATAAAGCTTTATTTATATAGCGCCAACATATTCCGCAGCGCTTTACAATGTAGGGGTTAGAGTACAGAAAATATAATACAGTAAGTAATTACAGTAGAGAACAAATATATAGTACAATAATTGGATACAAAACAATAGGCATAGAATCAATGTAAAAAAGAAAATACAATAAATAAAGCAAGAAATGAAGGTGACCCTGCTCAAAAGAGCTTACAATCTAAAACGGGATAGGGGTTGCACAAGGTACAGGGGCTTATTGCACTGATGGTCCAGGCATCTTAAGGAAGTGGGGCATAGGACTAAGCTTACATGGATGGTCATTATACAATCTGTGTAGACGTTTTTGGTTTGGTGGAGTTTGTAGAGGAGTAATGTCCAGAGGGATAGCCCATTCACTATCTACAGTACAATGGACTTCTATTAGGGAGTATGATAGGCCGCCTTAAAAAGATGCGTTTTTAGGGATCGCCTGAAGCCATGCAAGTTGTGGATAGTCCTGATTTCTTGTGGTAAAGCATTCCAGAGTTTTGGTGCAGCTCTGGAGAAGTCTTGGAGTCGGGAGTGGGAGGATCGGATTAGTACGGATGTTAGTCGAAGGTCATTTGAGGAACGTAGAGAGCGGGTGGGGTGATAGACAGAGATGAGGGAGGAGAGGTAGGGGGGGGGCTGCACTTTGAAGAGCTTTGTGGGTGAGAACAAGCAATTTGAATTTGATCCTGTAGTATACGGGCAGCCAGTGCAATGACTGGCACAGAGCAGAGGCATCTGAGTAACGATTGGCCAGGTGGGTGATCCTGGCTGCTGCATTAAGGATGGACTGGAGAGGAGAAAGTCTGGTGAGGGGGAGGCCACTTAATAGAGAATTGCAATAGTCAAGGCGGGAATGGATTAGGGCCACGGTGAGGGTTTTTGTTGTTTCCATGGTGAGAAAGGGGCGGACTCTAGAGATATTCTTCAGGTGTAAGCGACAGGTGCGGACGAGACATTGTGTGTGGGAGGAGAAGGAGAGATCGGTGTCAAACATAACACCCAGACAACGAGCCTGCTGCCTAGGCGTTATCGTGGTGCCGCAAACCGAGAGAGAGATGTCCGATTTAGGGAGGTTAGTGGATGGGGGGAGCAGAAGAAGTTCAGTTTTGGAAAGGTTTAGTTTCAAATAGAGAGTGGACATGATATTGGAAACTGCAGCTAGACAGTCATTGGTGTTCTTTAATACCGCAGGGGTAAGGTCAGGGGCTGAAGTGTATAGTTGTGTGTCATCAGCATAAAGATGGTACTGAAAGCCAAATCTGCTGATGGTCTGTCCAATCGGGGCTGTGTAGAGAGAGAATAGGAGGGGGCCAAGGACTGAACCCTGAGGGACCCCAATAGTGAGGGGAAGAGGGGAAGAAGTGGAGCCAGCAAAAGATACACTGAAAGAGCGGTCAGAAAGATAGAAGGAGAGCCAGGAGAGAGCCGTGTCCTTTATGCCAATGGAATGCAGCATAGAGAGTAGGAGCTGATGGTCAACAGTGTCAAAAGCTGCAGAGAGATCAAGGAGAATAAGCAGAGAGTGGTTACCATTACGTTTTGCTGTCAGAAGGTCATTGGTCACTTTGATGAGGGCGGTTTCTGTAGAGTGAAGGGGGCGGAAACCAGACTGTAATGGATCTAGAAGAGAGTGAGCGGAGAGGTAACGGCTGAGGCGGGAATAGACCAGGCGCTCCAAGAGTTTAGAGATGAAGGGGAGATTGGAGACTGGTCTGTAGTTATTTGTGCAGGTTGGGTCGAGAGTGGTTTTCTTTAATAATGGAGTAATGATCGAGTGTTTGAAGGAGGAGGGGAAGATGCCAGAAGAGAGGGAGAGATTGAAGATTTTGGTTAGATGAGTGGTGACGACTGGAGAGAGGGATTGGAGCAGGTGTGAGGGAATGGGGTCAGTAGTGCATGTGGTGGGACGAGAGGAAGAAAGGAGCCTGGAGACTTCTTCTTCTGTGACTGGGTCAAATGTGGAGAGTGAGCCGGAGGAGATGTGGGGAAGAATGGGGGTGGCAGCGCTTGGAGGCTGAGAGCTGATTTCCTGGCGGATGTTGTCTATTTTCTCCATGAAGTAGGAAGCCAAGTCATCAGCACAGAGGTCAGTGATGGGGGCCTGCACTTTAGGACTGAGGAGAGAGTGAAAGGTGTCAAAGAGTTTTTTTGGATTGTTGGATAGTGAGGAGACCAGGGTGGTGAAGTAGGTCTGTTTGGCAAGGTGAAGGGCAGAGTTGTAGGTTTTTAGCATGAATTTATAATGGATAAAGTCTCCTGGTGAGCGAGTTTTCCTCCATAGACGTTCAGCACTCCTAGAGCATCGCTGGAGGAATCGAGTTTGTGGTGTGAGCCAGGGCTGTTTTGTTCTCTGTTTGGAGGTTCTGAGGGTGAGGGGCGCTACTTGGTCCAGGGAGCTTCTGAGAGAGTCATTGTAGTGATTTACTGCCTGATCTGGACAGGAGATTGAAGAGATTGGGGACAGAGATGAGACGAGGGAGTCTGTGAGTGCCTGAGGGTTAATGGCCTGTAGATTTCTGGATGTGTGATAGGTAGGATTGGGCTGTGTTGGCCGAGGGTTAGTGAGTGAGAAGGAGAGAATGTTGTGGTCAGAGAGTAGAGGTGAGTTATCCAAGGGGGAGGATGAGCAGAGCCGGGTAAAGACAAGGTAACAACGACATCCTAAGCGACCGCGCGCTCCCGAGATCGTTAGAGATATCCCAACGACATTGAAGTGTGTAACGATACCCTAAGAGAGATGTTGGGACCGGGACCTACAGCTATTAGTAACCATGCCATTATCTGTGGATATGTGAAAATAGTGATTTGTGGTTAATATTAGCGCTAGGAAGCAGGGAATGCCATTACAGACCTGTCTATCAGATAATAGCACTACGCATCTCGACAGCAGCCTGCAGCCCACTGTATTTCTTATGGAGTTAATTATCTGGATATGGAAGAAAGGTCGATGAGGAGAGGGCTCCAGCACCAATGAGAAAATGTTAAAACATAACTTTTAAAAACATGCAAAGAAAGAGATAAAAAAGATTAAAGGGAAACTGTCAGCTCATTTTACCCCCAAAGCTATCACTACCTATCCCCGCACCTCCTACTACATCCCTAACCATGCCTGTCTGACCTAAAACTGTCCTATAATGTTTGTAAAAAATAAGTTTCATACTTAGGCTACATTCACACACAGCGTTATTGCTGCATTTTGTGAGGATCCGTTTTTGGTGCAGAAATGGCGGAGACTTCTCTGTGTGAATACAGCTGCATTATTCTCACTTTGTCACGCTCCCCCAGTGATCTCCAGTGGTGTCCTCTCATCCCCGGGGGCCACAAAGTCGCTGCCTGTAGGACCTTGCGGCCTGGTCATGTGTCACACAGTCACATGGTCACTGCATTCCACTGCAATTAGCAGATCTGCCGAAAATACTCAATTAACGGTGTGAATGTAGCCTTACATGGCTGCATGCTAATTAGCCTTCTAGACCACATAGGTAGTCTGAAAGGGCGTTCTCCACGACTGCATTCTCACCCCCTCGATGCTAGGATCACGCCCCGGTGGGCGCAAACATTCAGTCTGGTCAAAATTCATGGTCCTCCTTCTGAGTATGACAGGCTGTCTGAGCGTCATTTCCAGTCTGGTGCATTGTGGGGGATTATCAGGTGTACGGCCAGCTTCAGACTGCACACTGCGCATGCTCCAGAGCTGGCCTTTACACCAATACACCCCCCACACTGCGCTGGACCGGAAATGATGCTCGGTAGAAGCATCATACCCGAAAGGAGGACCATGAATTTTGAATTGGGTGTGCGCTCCAGCCTGAATGATCACGCCCAAGGGGGCATGATTCTAGCATTTAGGGGGTGAGAATGCAGCCGTAGAGAATTCCCAGTCAGACTATATATGTAGTCTACAAGACTGAAAACTATACGACCATGTAAGTATCAAACTCATTTTTTTACAAACATTATAGGACAGTTTTAGGTCAGACAGGGAAGGTTAGGGATGTAGGTGCAAGGTGCATGGACAGGCAGTGATACGTTTGGTGGTAACAACGAGTTGATAGGTTCCCTTGAAGTAACCATAAGCTGACACGTTTCGGGTTAACAACCCTGATTAATAGTTTCCGTTGCTCCTTGCATCACACTCAGTCCAAACAAGGTCTACAAGGATTCCTATGTGAACATCATTTTTTTCACACTGTCCTCTTGGAAGGTGAGTTGATTACTTTTTTCCTTCCCTACAGTGTCTGTGGTTATGTTCAGGATTTGAATAACCCTTTAAGTGTACATATATTACCTTTCTAATCAGCAGAGTCTTTCAAAGAAAATTCATTACAGACATCATTTTACCACAACGTAGTACTCTCAGACAAATTTCTTAGAAATGATTATTTTCATCCTAGAAACATAAAAAGTATCATTTACAGGTCTGGCATATGTTACATCCAGAGAAACCACAGGGCAGGGTGGACGTCTGCAAACTGTACGTGAACAAGCCAAAGACTAAACCTAAGGTTACAGACAGGACATTCATGAGAAATCTAAGAAAATATATTCTAAATAACATATTTCTGGTTAGAGGTTAGAAGTAATTTGAATGTTTTTTTTCTCCAATTCCTTCAAAAGGTATTCATTCTATGGATTTCACGTGTTACAGGTTGACTTACAGGTACAGTTGCAAATATCATTCCATCTACACTGTAAATTAGGTTTATTTGCAAAATGTACCAACCACTTTCTGTTTATAATAAACTAAATAAGAACAATTAAAATAGATGAACACAACAAATATAACAAGTGGATAACAATTTCTCCAAATAAAGGAATAAAGAGCTGCACTCACTGTGGTAATCTTGACGTCTTTATTGTGGTGAAATGGGTAACATGCAGGCGTACAGGAGGATGCGGCTATGTTCCTAGAAATGGAGCCAGCATCCGCCTGTACACCTGCTCCTGGTTAGTTCTTCTCAGCTGCAGCAGGTTTGTGATCACTTCCTCTCCCGTTCAATAGTCACATAATCTATCACCTGATGCCGGTAATAAATTCTATTCTGACCACCTCAGAGAAAGGAAGCTTGGTCTGGTTGCTGGAGTTTTGTTGCCTTCAATCCTGGTGTCTGGCTGTAGCCTTGAAGTTGAAATCCTGTTGCCTGTGTGGCGCCATGCTCACGCAGGTAGCCACAGACTTCTCTAATGCACAGCTGGGTTTCCACAGCAGGTACCTACTACATGCAACATCTTCCACCCCGGCACAGTAGGGGGAGCTCAACTTGCTGACCTTAGGCAAGATCCCCTATAAATACTGCTGCTGGGGGAGGAGTTAGTCAGAGTTTGCAGACGCTAGGAGAGCTGCGAAGACGTCCTGGTGGTCGGTGCCGCGGTTAGGCCCGAGCCAGTGACCCGGAGTGGCCCTTCTGATGACCTGCAAGCCTAAGTGGGGACAGAAGGCAAGGAGCAGACAGCCTAAAGGAAGTGAGGAACTAGTGAAAGTTCACCCAAGGACATACCGGACATCGGGGATCCGCACCTGTGGGATCCTCCAGGACCACAGAGAACACCATTACACCGTGGAGGCTTCAGCCACCCGGTCTCCTTGTGGGTCAAAGAGAGGGAGCCAGACACAGCAGTGTTCCACCGCAGTGATCAGAGAGGGTAACCCGTGGACCACACAGGAGGAGAGGACAGATATCAGAGTCAGGAAGAGAGAGGAGGCCAGTAATGCTGCATGCAGGCTGGGCTTCAATTACCAAAGAGGAACAGAGGAGGCCTTATACCCACTTGCTGTGGGGACCCACTGTGCAACCTGGTCACCTGTCAGTGCCCTGGACATCTTTACCTGCGTACCACCAGTAAAAGGTAAAAGAGACTTCTGCAGTGTGCGTGTGTCTTTCCTCTCCGTTCCCGGTGCCCCTCATAGACTGCTCCAACACTCCCCATCCTGTCCACAGCTCCACTACAAGCTGCCCCTTCACACTACGCTGCCCCGGAGGTCCAGCCCTACCTGTAGAGGACTTTGCCAACTAGCCGCATTATCATCTACCTCTGGCGGACTGTGGCGGCGCTGGTGACTCCTCACCAGAAACTACACGTGGTGTCACGACAACTTGTAAATATAATCCCCTGTAAATATACTCTTTTTCAAAGAAGTCCCCCAGGACACGGGATCAGGCGCGACCACCACTCCCCGTGACAACAGGAGCGTTAACCCCTTGGAGCCTAATACCCGAGCACCCCAAAGCCTGGGGCTCAACACCTGCAGCCGTGGTGTCTGGCTGCAGCTCTGAAGTAGTATATCCTTTTGCTTTGTTCCCCTGTTTGTCTGTCTACCTTCCCCTGTGTCTGACTATTGTAGTCATGATGTCTAATGCACTCAACAGCCTTCGCACTAGCCAGGGTGAGTAAAGGGACATTCAGGTGATATGGATAAATAATTTATAATATTAATAACAAGTTGCCTACCCCTGACCAAATCAATATGGACCAAGTACCGGCGTGAAAAGTAAGACACCAGACACATAGAGTCAGATGTACACTCTTTCTTGGTCGGCCCCCAGTGTGGCTCCAAGTGTTAGTTTATTATAAGAGACATGAGGTTTTGTTCAGTAAGGGGCTCGGCCAGCCCTACTCAGATGTATTCATTAGTCAGTGGGTTAGTCCATGGGTGGATCCATGAATTCATCAGGGAGTGTGGTCTTGATCGAGTATGTCCAAGTGATATGGCATTCTGTGATTGGTCAGTCCTTCCATTGAATTCAGGTTCCTCCAGGAATTCCTTATTGTAGACAGGATGTAGTCATAGGTCCAGGATCCATTTTACACACCATGGCATGGTGTGATGAAACAGGAAATGGCAGCCATGTTTAAGTCACAATTAAGCTTATGCAATGTAAAATATTACACTCTATGGATCTTTTCTCCAATGCCCTTATGTCTTAAGGTTAATTAAGTATTTGATCCTATGGCTCTCCTCAACAGTTCCCCTAAATACTTTATTAACCTGTCCCTACTAGAGTTTATCACATCTGCCCAATGTGTCTCCAACTCTGTCAGTTAGCTGAGAATTGCTGACCATTAAACCCCCCCCCCTTGATACAGGCTTCACAATTATGAACCATTTGACCACCCTTGGTACAGACTTCGCATATATGAACTATTTGATATGTCTACCCTACCTATTATAATTTAGAGGAATAGGGGACCATCTAGTTGGAGACCATAAAAGACTGAAGAGGGCCTAGCTGTTCTATGTCTACAGAGTAACTAACCTCTTGAGCTAGGTAAGTGAGAACTGATGTTTCTCAATCATCTTCCTTACACAGGGAAGGACACAACAAACAATAATAGCTGCAATAATTAAGACGACAAGGATAACAATGCCTATCTAATCCAGCCACCTCTGCCATCCCTTCATCTACAGAAAGTATTGACCTAGGGATCTTCTACACCTGAATTCCCTTATAATTCTTATTGTAGAGAATTCAGTTTCTGTATGGCTGCTATAACCCTCCCGGTGGGACCTGTATTATCTGGAATATACGTACAACTTTGCAAACACCTCCTTACTTTGCTAATAATATGTCCAGGTCCATTCTATTTTGGTGCACTATTATAGAAGTAGGGCCTAGTTGGTTTGCTAAACCTTGAAGGTCTTCTGTAGTATAATTGACGAATCTCTGATAATCATAATAGATATAATTGATCTAGACTATATTCTTACTTGTGGCCACTAGGGGTGAGATAAAGGATTCAAAACCCACTTTGACTTGATCTCTGGCTTTAAATTCATGCGATACCCTTTACTTATGAACAATTCTTATGAACAATTCTGGGTACACCAGGAGGTATATAGGATCACGCTATCCGCGTCCTTGGGCCTTTCCTACCTGCTTCACCTCAGTTCCCTACCTGGATACCCAGAATTGTATCACAACACTTATGGATGGATCCTCTTGTCTCAGGGTCATATTCTACCACCAGAGATTATTTGGTAACATTTCCCTTTACACATTAACCCGATTACCTTGAAAAGAACATAAAATAACGTAAAATAGTGCTTTTACGGCTACATGTACAAGTTATTAGAGCAATGTCAGTTATACACATTGTTATCTACCCTTGAACTAATGGTTTGCTCTGGAAAGTTAATGTTTTTCCCACTCTTCCGAGTCCTCGTTTATATCATGTTCCTGTAACCATTCCTGCCTTAGTTTGGATATTTCCTATATATATCAGACATAATCTGGAGAGTTATAAGGCCATATATGGGACAGTCTATCACTATGGGGTGTAGGTCAGTGACTATCATTATCGGAGACCATCATTCTGCTGGTGAGAAGTCTCCAACAGCTGCCGCGTCCAGATGGGTTTTCCCTCAATCTCCACTAAAGTTGCTGTAATTCAGAGAAGCTGGATCGGCCATCTAGTCTCGACTCACGGTTCTTTCTCGCATATTTTCAGGATCTTCTGACATGAGACCATGCGCTCCTGAAACCGATTTAGGATCTGGAATTGAAGAACACATCTGTTTACAGTCAATTATATAAGGCTTATACATTGCTGGTCAAGACTTCATGCCATACCTAAAGTATCTGTGTGAAATAAATCACAAGTTCTGATGAATATTGATTTTAATTCTCTTATTCGGAGATAGCAATGCAGTGTTTAACCCTTTCCTGACTGGATACTCATATCACTGATGCTGGTACTGCAGCAGCTATCTATTGACCTGCAGCTCTTAGGGTACCTTTACACACGGCTACAACAGGATGGATACAACCTGCTACAGGCTACGATTGTAGCTTGCGTCGTCAATATAGCCCGTAGTAGCGGCGTGTGAAGACGGTAGGAGGCAACCGGCAACAGATACATCTGTTTCCGAGCACTGCTCTGAAACAGGTGGCTACAAAGCCGATTGCAGCGAGCTGTATCGGCGTGTAAAGAAGGAACAGAAGGGTTGTTTCTACACCATGCTATGTAGCTGGGGCGTGACACAGGCTCTGGGTTACCGCGCCCCCTTCAGCGATCATTGGAGGAAGCTCCTGCGTTGCGATTGGTTGTCGCTGCACAGGGCGGCATATTTAAGGAGCTGACCAGTCACACTACACAATTGCTCGAGCGTCATGTATTAATCAGCCTCCTGCGATGCCTGCCCAATCATGATGTTCTTGCTTTGTCCTATCAGCGTACGGACGTCTCGTACTCCACAATTGTGGCACGCCTATGTGCTGTCCCTGCTGCACCAGGTCCTCCCATATTAGCTGGTTGTAGCGGTGTGTAAATGAGGTAAGGTAAGCTACAGGTGGCTACTTGAGACACCCGGCGATGTATCTAGCTGTAGATGTAACGTAGCGTAGCGCACCTTGTGGCGGCGTGTAAAGGTGGTGCGTTTCCCGTTTGTAACCGTTTGGGCGTGCTCGTGCACGTGAAGTAGCGGGTTGTATCCATCCTGTTGTAGCGGCGTGTAAAGGTACCCTTATGGTGCTTGTGTCCTCCACAACCTCTCTAGGTGAGAGGCTCATCGTGTCCTATCCATTAATGTCAGATTAAACACTTTTTCACTTGTATCCACACTTACTTTATAGAAAATACAATCCTTTTCAAGGTGTTGAGTCAAGAATTATCTTATATCGACTTATTTACTAAGGAGGAAAATTAAACAAAAATATTTGATCTATGTCTTGCCCATCTCCTCTACCTTTTACCTTTACTGTCAGAGTTATTAATGTTAATCCCCCATTCAGCTTGTCCAGTGCTTAATGTATGATATGGATTGTAGAAAGTTGCTGACTCCCAGATACTGTAAAATAACCTTAATGACCTCCATTATAACATATGCAGCTTTACCTCTTCAGGAGCCTCATTGTTACATACCACCTTCATCGTCAGTGTCTCTGAAGTAACGTAGTTCCTGCACCGGATCCTGAAAAGAAATTAGCACAACAAGCATACACCTAATGTGCAGCGCTGTCTCTGTACGATCTATCTGCAATCACTGGAACGGTAGAGCGGTCGAGGGGTGTGTTCGGGTTTCTGCAGGGTCGTTACAGATTCCTCTCCGTTATATCAGTCACACATCATACAAGACTGGGTGTACCTGGCCACCTGGGTACTGAATCCTGGAGCCACCCAAACTTTGTCCACTAAAACACATGTAGCAGTTAATGACAAATGATTTAGTTCTTGGGTTACCTAAGCCATCATTGAGAAGAGAGCTGTGGCAGAGAAAGCTTACCGCCTGGTGTCTACAGACCTTCCTCCGCTGGCTCCCTGCGTGTTGCACTCTTTTCCATTCGATCACCTGTTTCTGCGGGAATAAGAGCGTCAGGAGTGACAGGGGCCCCTGGTGCCCGGGTCTGCCCTGATAGCAGGGTCTTAAGGGGGGTTTACACGTTGCGATATCGGCGTTCAATGTCAATGAAAAGTCATGTGGTTCGATCGTTGGAGCCGATATCGTTCCTGCGTTGTATGGTGTGAACGTCCAATACGATGCAGGAACGATGTCAATGCGATATCGGGGATTGAATGAGCGTGCTATTCAATGTTCCGATATTGAATGGAGATTGGAGCCGGATCGTGCTGTGTGACAGCCCAACTACGATGTGAAGTTCAACGTCACCCATTCACTCCCATGTTAAATGGTCGTTCCTGGGTTGGGGGGCGTAGACATCGTACGGACGTTGGATTCAGATATCGCAACGTGTAAACCTCCGATGCGATGCGGGAGAAACGTGCACTAAATGCGCGCTCCCGCGCCATTGAATTGCGATATCGCAACGATATTGAAACGTGTAAACCCACCCTTAGACTCTCGACTCTAGGCCTATTCACAGCTTCTGGCAGCTGCACCTGTGCGAGCATTACCTCTGGCTTTATGAGTGTCACCTGCACTCTGCCAGGCTTATCTGATAACAGGAGAGCCTCCATACAGGCTCATACACTCTCTGAGGTCTCTATAGGTTATTATGTGACTGTAGGAAAGATCTGCAGTCTATATACATATTCGGCCATCTTACCCTTTGCACTCTACATATTTCAGTGATTGAGATCTTCATCTACCTCCTGTGCCGATAGGTGAGGAGGGAGTGGTTCAGCTTTATTACCTCCTGTTGTGTAATCCCAGCACATCCAGTGTTGAATCCACCATCTATAAAATAACTCACAATCTGCATTAGTAATGAGCTAATCTGGAACATGTTGACACCCTGCGATCCCGAGGTGTATGTATGTGTTTGCTCTGTCCTCTATTTAAGACACAAAATATAGAGAAAAACACTTAAATATAAAAAATAAACTATTAAACCTTTAAAAAACAGGCACTAACTTTCTCTTTCCACCCTTTTTTAATACAATATCCAAAGCATATCTGGATTCAAAAACTATGTTGTTACCTGAATTTCATATCTGGAGCCTGAAAAGATCATGAAAGGGTCACACTCCCTAGATTATACATAACTATGAATACAATAAGGGTGTGTGCACATGATGGAACATTTGGGGTGTAAATACTGCATTCCGGCAAAAGGAAAACACACGAATCTGCAAGAACAAAAAAAAATTAGGTAACGATGCAACACTTCTGACTCAGCTAACTTTGCTGGGAGAATAGACTCCACATTGGACAAAATTATACCAAAAAGCACAATAAAATAAAACACTGTGCACGATAGCCCAAATCATGGTATTGTACTTAATGAGGACTCCATCTGTGGCTTGTCACCCCATTGGCGGACCTCTCCAGGTACAGGTCTTCGTTCTGCTGGTAAATCTGTTCTGGAGAACTATAATAACATATGCGAAGGGAAACAAAAACTCTTGAGTGCAGAACATGGAATCAAATGCAAATCACCTGGGAATTGATTTGCTATAGGGTAAAACCCAGCAGACTGTTTGTTCCATATCTCAGTATCATGATTAAATCTAAATTTGTGTGAAAAAGATCCCATTAATTAAAATATTTGGTTGACAGTAAAGTAAAATATTGATAATCTACTTTACCATACCTAATGAACTATAAAATACAATAAAACATGATTGGGGAAATTTTCTGCATTAGATGTTAAATTGTAGCTTAAAAGATACAATGAAGCATGTGGCATGTGCATGGCTGCCATGTTAGGTGGTGGGGGTTGTGCCTCTCTGTGGGACTGGCTTTGTTTGCATCAAGTCTCCTCCCCCCAACTCAAACAGAAGCTCTACAGTTCATTTACACTTGTGGCCACAGCAGGGAGGAAGGACCCACTTAGGGACGTTAGGAGAGCTCAGGGGCCACACACAAGTTAGTAAAAATATATGACCAGGCACTCCAATTAAGAGAAGAAATTCAGAATTTTATTGTTCAACGCAGCATAAGCAGCAGGAGACGTTTCGGGTCCAAGCATAGACCTTCATCAGTGCACATGATGCAATCATTTGCATTGCAGCATGTAAACTGATGAATTATGTTTAGACAGAAACGTCTTCTACTGGTTATACTGCGTTACCAATTAAAACCCTGAATTTCTTCACACAATTGGAGTGCCTTAATATATATACTTATTGACTACGGTTTTAGACCCTACCAAGGCACTCTAACGATTTCTGGTAGTGCCTTGCCCTCCTTTGTAAGACACAGGTTAATGACAGGAGGTGTCCAATTCCCCACTCTCAATCATCAGGGTCTTCCTCTCCGTTTCCATCCTGTTGTGACCTCTGTGTTGTGCCGTGCGTCAGACATCCCTTAGTCTATTTGTGACAATAACCTGCTAGCAATATGATACATAGCCAAAATACCAGCTTTTGGCAGCATTCCTGAAAAATCTTAGCACATTTGCAATAGGTAAATACCTCCAGTTTACTAATATTCTTCATTTGCTTCAAATCCCAACAAAGATTCTTTGCTTGTGGACATGTGGAGGGCACATCTGAAGCTGTGAAGCATATGTGGCGCCCCTCAGAAGGTATTAGCATCTATAAACATTGGTATCTCTGAAATGTGTTGGGTTAACTGTGGATTCAGCTACGCACAACATAGCCACTTACGTAAGGACTGAAATTCAGTAGTCCAAAGGTGACTAGTTAGGCGAAGATTAGAGTGACAGTTAGACGGTGTGAAGACAACGATAGGAGTGCCTGCAGCTGCTGACGAGGGACCCCATCTTTAAGGGGTCAGGACAGAGGAAAGGACCAACCATGAGCGCTGATAACGTTTGGTAACCTGCAGCACTAAAGCGAGGCGACAATTATCTCTGCGCAAATCGACACGGGCCCATAATCCCAGTTGCCGTACAACAAAGCACTCACCTTCAGACGAACGTTAGACACTATAGTAGGCCAAATCCGTGGCAGGAAAGATAGGAACCTCCTCTGTCCGGTAAGGAACAAACTTAGCTACAGACAGTGGACTGGAGGAGAGCTCGCAAGGTGTAAATACTGAGAACATTTAGACCCCAAAAGACTTGAGAAGGGAACACCTTGAGACTCCATAAGGAAACCTGGAACCGCCAACAATCACTCGTTAAATCAGACTGTACCGTGTTACACTTTAACATCTGCCGATACCCAGTAAAGTGGAGTTGGAGTTGAACTGGTCTCTGTCATTCTTTTCGCCGGTGCCCGGAGGGCCTCAGCATCACCAGCCTCTTACCGGATGGGTAAGAACTACTACTCTCCTCATTCCCCTCATCATCCTCCATCACCGCTGCCCTGAGGTAAAAGCTCCTCCTGTGGGGAGTTGGACCATACTGTGCTGCACCCATCATCACCTCAGCGGCCGGCTTGCAGCGCCAGTACCCATATTACCGGGATCCACAGGTGGCATCACATACTCTCTTTATCCCTGTAAATATTCCCCCTCCTTCTAACAAATGACAGCCAGGGCACAGAAGCGGGAACCGACCACCCATGATTCCCCAGTTAATTCCATAAAACCCAGGCCTGGTATCTGAGTACCCCTTGCCCTGGGCTTATGATTTTCTGGCGTCACGAACAGGATTTGAACCAGCCTGGTAATACCAGGTAAAGTGTGCCTAGAGACTTTATTGACTGTGTATTGTGGATTACAAAACCGGGCCGCCATTACATTGCCTCACAATTCCAACTGCGTCACTACAGCAAGAGAAAAGAGCGGGAAGATAAACCCCGCCCCTCCGCTCTGCCAAGGAGTGACGAAGCGTAGTGGCGGGCTCCGGAAAAGCCCGAAGGACCCGCCTGTAGGATCTTCGTGGTGGGCGGGCCAAAAGATGTAAAAGGACTATGTGCTGGCCCAGGGGCGTGCCTCGGCCCCTCAGCATAGATGGGTCAAGTAAAAGGCACCAAAGTGTCTCCCCGCCCCCCTTGCTATCAAACAACCAAGGGGGCGGGTCGAGCACAGTACCGGAGGATCCAGCGAGAGTAGAGCCCAGGAAGAGAGCAAACCGCCGAACAGGAGAGCCTGATCCGGTTCTCCGAGGAGCCCGACCTGACTGGGGAGGAGGACCGAGAGGAAGGAACAGCCGGTGGCGCAGAGGCGTCTAGGCCCCGCGAGTTATGATGGGCCGATCGCCTGGAACAGCGACAGGACCGGATTAATAAGAGGATGCGGCAGCAAGTACTCCGTCCTACTACGGTAACATCATATTTCCGGTCACCTGTTGAAAGGCCCATATTCCTGCCTAACATTGAACACCACTTCCCACAAGGTCACCCGGAGCGTGATCTGTATGGAGGTGAAAAGATCATTTACAAACGCCATGCAGGTCCCCGCGGGTGGTTCGCAATCTGGGTCAGTAAAGTTGAAAAGTGAAAAGTCCAGTGACCCGGTATTGCATTGCCAAAAATGCAAACAGTTCTTTTAAATGCCTTTTCTTGCAGTGACTTGTTGATAATTTCTTGCAGTACATGGACGTAAATGTATGCAGGTGTTTTCTTTTGTTTTAAAACCCTGATGAACATTAATCAGAGACTTGATACCCGGTCCCCGTTGGGCCGATGTGGACTAAAATGTTATTATTGTGTGCAACGTTACAAGAAATGAGCCTCCCGCAGGGGAAGAAAATACCGTATATACTCGAGTATAAGCCGACCCGTGTATAAGCCGACCCCCTACTTTTGCCCCCAAAAACTGGGAATACTTATTGACTCGCGTATAAGCTGAGGGTGGACTCCAGCACAGTGTATACAGCCCTCAGCACAGTATATACAGCTCCCTGCACAGTGTATACAGCTCCCAGCACAGGGTCTACAGCTCACAGCACAGGGTCTACAGCTCCCAACACAGGGTATACAGCTCCCAGCACAGGGTATACAGCTCCCAGCACAGGGTATACAGCTCCCAGCACAGGGTATACAGGACCCCATCCCTGGTATACAGACTCCCCCTCACAAATAAAAAAGCCAAGAAGCCAGCGCTGCCCAAGGTTAGCACGCAATACAAAAAGTGCATGTGCACATAATTTCTAACTGTACTTTAAACTGAGACATTTGGCAAACAATTGATCAATTCTTTGAGCTACCCCGCCACGTCACGGCATTCTCAGATGGGGCAGTCCTACTCTACATTTTTTAATTCGCTGTGCCATTACGGCCTCCTGAATGCATTAAAAGCAGAACCATATCAAATGCACACGTACCTGAAGCATTACTGAACTACTCCCATGGCGCCAGAAAAGCAGCGCAGATAAAGGCAGACCAGGTCCGGACATGACATCCGGACATTATCAGATCTGAACCCCACACTGCCCAACCAACAACCATGGATGAGGGTAGAACAGGCCCAAACACATGTGCAACAATCAAGCAGAGCCTATGGGCAGGGTATGGCCGCTGTATGTATGTACAGTGGCCTAGTCCTACCCTCATCCATGGTTGTTGGTTGGGCAGTGTGGGGGTCAGATCTGATAATGTCCGGATGTCATGTCCGGACCTGGTCTGCCTTTATCTGCGCTGCTTTTCTGGCGCCATGGGAGTAGTTCAGTAATGGTTCAGGTACGTGTGCATTTGATATGGTTCTGCTTTTAATGCATTCAGGAGGCCGTAATGGCACAGCGAATTAAAAAATGTAGAGTAGGACTGCCCCATCTGAGAATGCCGTGACGTGGCGGGGTAGCTCAAAGAATTGATCAATTGTTTGCCAAATGTCTCAGTTTAAAGTACAGTTAGAAATTATGTGCACATGCACTTTTTGTATTGCGTGCTAACCTTGGGCAGCGCTGGCTTCTTGGCTTTTTTATTTGTTATAGGTTTGTGGCTGACCACCACTTTTTGCCGTGCGCGCTTGGTTGTGCATGCCATTCTATCTGTCTTTAATGTGATTGATCTAGGCCGCTGTACATACATACAGCGGCCATACCCTGCCCATAGGCTCTGCTTGATTGTTGCACATGTGTTTGGGCCTGTTCTACCCTCATCCATGGTTGTTGGTTGGGCAGTGTGGGGGTCAGATCTGATAATGTCCGGATGTCATGTCCGGACCTGGTCTGCCTTTATCTGCGCTGCTTTTCTGGCGCCATGGGAGTAGTTCAGTAATGGTTCAGGTACGTGTGCATTTGATATGGTTCTGCTTTTAATGCATTCAGGAGGCCGTAATGGCACAGCGAATTAAAAAATGTAGAGTAGGACTGCCCCATCTGAGAATGCCGTGACGTGGCGGGGTAGCTCAAAGAATTGATCAATTGTTTGCCAAATGTCTCAGTTAGAAATTATGTGCACATGCACTTTTTGTATTGCGTGCTAACCTTGGGCAGCGCTGGCTTCTTGGCTTTTTTATTTGTTATAGGCTCCCCCTCACAGTATGGCGCCCCCCTTCCCAGTATGGCGCCCCCCTCACAGTAAGGCCTCCCCATGCTGCCGCTGCTCACTGTACAATAAATAGTGTTATTAGCTCTCACCCTCGCTCCTGGCTGTGCATCTTCCCTCCTTCCTGCTTGTCCTGTGACCGGGGCTCACGGCGATGACGTCACCGGCCGGTCACATGACACGCAGGGAGGAGGGAGGATGCACTGAGCCCGGAGCGAGGGTGAGAGCTAATAACACTATTTATTGTATAGTGAGCAGCGGCAGCATGGGGAGGCCTTACTGTGGCGGGGGGGGGGGGGGGCGCCATACTGTGATGGGGAGCCTGTAATGCGATATGCACTGCTCCCGCCGCGGATGGGCGGGGGATGCAGTGCATATCATGAATAAGTTATGAGCGGCTCTACGTCACGAGCCGCTCATATTACAGCCTTCCCCCACTTCCTCCAGCCTTCTCCTGCTCCCGGACACAGCCCCCACTTCACACAAAAGTATATGACTCGTGTATAAGCCGAGGGGGGAATTTTCAGCCCAATTATTGGGCTGAAAAAGTCGGCTTATACACGAGTATATACGGTAAGTAAACGTAAAAGTTTTATTGTTATTTTAAAGGTACCTGGTTAACCTGTTAATAAAAATGTCAACTCTCACCCGGTTTGGTTTTAACACCCGCGGACGGGTGTATTTCACCAAGGGCGCCACAGAGAGGTATTGCATCTAGTAAACATCTAGTAAACATGTGTGGTATCTCTGTAATTGTGGGTTTGGGGTTAACGTGTGGAGTCTCAGTTTACGCACAACACTAGGCCACTTTACAGTAAAGGGACTGATAATTCAGTAGGTCCAAAAGGTGTTGGAGCCTAGGTTAGAGCAGAAAGAGTAGAGTGACAGTTAGTTCAGACGGTGCTGGGAAGGCAACCAGATAGGACGTGCCTGGCAGGCTGCTGACAGGAGGGACCCCCATCTTTAGGAGGGGGCCCAGGACAGAAGGAAATGGACCAAAAGTGGTTGGAGCCGGCTGGTAATGTTTGGGGAACACTGGCAGCACGGAAAGCTGCCGGTCAGCAATTTATCTCTGGCCGCAAACTGACAAGCCCAGGCCCCGGGTTGCCGTTAGCACCACAAAAGGCACCTCACCCCTCAGGACCGAAACTGGTTCAGGACACTATAGGTAACGGGCCAAATTCCAGAGGCAGGTGAAGAGATAGGGAAACACTCCTGTCCGTACCGGTAAGGAACAAACCTTACCTACTAGCTACAGACCGTGGGACGGGCAGGAGAGCTCTGCAAGGGTGGTAATTAGTGAGAAGAATAGTTTAGACCCCGAAAAACCTGAGAAGGGAACACCTTGAGACTCCATAAGGAAACCCGGAACCGGCAACAATCACCCGTTAAATCAGACTGTACCGTGTTACACTTTAACATCTGCTGGTACCCAGTAAAGTGCAGTTGGAGTTGAACTGGTCTCTGCCATTCTTCTCTGCACCCATCATCACCTCAGCGGCCTGCTTGCAGCGCCGGTACCCATATTACCGGGATCCACAGGTGGTGTCACGTACTCTCTTTATTCCCCCTCCTCCTAACAAATGACAGCCAGGGCACGGAAGCGGTAACCCGACCACCTGTGATTCTCCAGGTAATTCTATCAAACCCAGGTCCGGTATCCGAGTAACCCTTGCTCTGGGCTCATCACATACACCCGGCTTTGGAGGCACAATGAATAGAGGAGGGTGAACCCGCAGAAGTTTCAAGTTTGCCGAATCCAGATGGACTTAAAAAAAAGTCTATGTTCAGGACCAATCTTGACCCAAACCTAACAACTGGTTACAGAGAAAAGGGATGAGTTGCAGAGGATACTAATTTTCCACAGTAATTTTGTTAAGTTCCCTGAAGTGAATACATGGTTTAATATGCAAATTGTCACTTCAATGAGGAAGTAGACAAACTCTAATGCCACCTAATAAAGGTAGCAATCCTAAAAGTCATAATTGACTCTTTAACAAGCCTTTTAATATGACTTAGTGTACCGTCACACACAGAGATATATTGCATGCAACTCACTGGTTGCAGTGACATCATGGACACATTGTTCTATTTTGTGGCTGTGTACAAATGTAATAATGTGTCCATGATTTAACTGCAACCAGTGAGTTGCATGCAATATATCTCTGTGTGTGACGGTGCCCTTAGGATTTTTGCCAGATCAGAACCCCAAACTGCAGATGCTGCATTTCGAGGTGATTGCTCCTCATCAGTGCAGTGTGTGGGAATTCTTGTTAGAGACACCATCTTTTTTTTACCAAAAGTAAGCTTCAGCTACTGGTGACGTGGATAATCTGATGAACCTTTTTTACAGACAGGCGACAGGAGTTGGCGAGAGTTTGGATATGCGGTTTGAAGGTCACAGTAGAGTCAAAGGTTACTCCGATGCAGCTGATTTCAGTTGCAGGTGAGAGCTGGATGCCATTAACTGGGATAGATCAGGTAGCGATGATGCATGAGATGGAGGAAAGATTATGTGTTTGGTTTTGTCTACACTGAGTTTTAGGAAACGAGAGGTGAAGAAGAAGAATATGCTGTCCAGGATCCTGGAGTGTCTGTCAGCAAGAGTGTTGACATCACGGCCAGAGAGGTAGATCTGAGTGGTGTCAGCGTACAGGTGGTACTGGAAGCAATAGGACTTTATGAATTGTCCTAGGCCAACGGTACAGATGGAGAAAAGTAGGGCCCTAGGACAGAGCCTTGAGGGACTCCAACAGAGAGAGGGCGAGATGAGGAGGTTGTGTGGGAGTGGGAAACGCTAAATGTGTGGTCAGAAAGGTATGAGGAGATCCAGGACAGGGCAAGGTCTTTGATGCCAAAGGAAGAGAGGAAGTGTAGCAGAAGGGACTGATCGACTGTGCCGAAGGCCGAAGACAGATCTAGGAGGAAGATGGAGTCTGTTAGCTTTGGCAGTAAGTCGTTAGTAATTTTGGTCAGGGCAGTTTCGGTGGAGTGGTGGGGCCGGAAGCCAGATTGGAGGTTGTTGAGGAGAGAGTTAAACAAAAGGTGGGAGGAAAGTTGATCATGAACATGCTGCTCACGGAGTTTGGAAGCAAACGGAAGCAGCGATATGGGGCGAAATCTGGGCATAGCAATCGGGATAAGGCTTGGCTTTTTGAGAACAGTTGTGATTCTGGCATGTTTGAAGGCAGAGGGGAAGTACCAGAAGTTAGTGATAGGTTGAAGAGATGGGTTACGGCTGGGATAAGTGTGTTAGGTTGGAGAGAAGGTGGGGAGGGATGGGGTCAAGTGCACAAGTGGTGAGATGTGATTTGAAGAGGAGATGGGTAAGCCCTCCTTCAGTGATGTTGGAGAGGGAGATTATGAGGAAAAGGCAGAGGTCTGGTATATGGAGTGGTTGGAGAGGTGGAACAATAAAGGTTTGCCTTGTTTGCTCAATCTTATTTTTTAAATATGTTGCGAAGTCCTTGGCAGAGATGAGGGAGGTTGGAGGGGGCAGTGGTGGGCGTAGGAGGGAGTTAAATGTGCTGAACAGCTGTTTGGGGTTGCAGAATAAAGAAGATACTAGGTTTGTAAAGTAGGTCTGTTAAGCAGAGGTGAGTGCTGATTTGAAAGTGTTGCTTGTTTGAAAGCAGTGAAGTCTGGCAGGTGTATTTTCTTCCAAAGCCGCTTGGAGCTTTGTCTCTATGCTGTGTGGCGTATTGTAGGCGAGATACTTTGTGGCATTTGCACAGTAATGGCATTCTTCTGGCGACTCAACCATGCAGTCCATTTTTCTTGAAGAACCTCCTTATTATGCATCTTGAAACAGCTACATTGCTAGTTTTGAGTGAGTCCTGTATTTCAGCTGATGGTATTTGTGGGTTTTTCTTTGCATCCCGAACAATTTTCCTGGCAGTTGTGGCCAACATTTTTGTTGGTACCTGATCGTGGTTTGGTTTTCAGAGAGCCCCTAATTTTCCATTTGTTAATCAAAGTTTGCACACTGCTGTCTGGCATTATCAATTCCTTGGATATCTTTTTGTATCCATTTCCTTTTTTATACAGTTCAGCTATCTTTTCCCGTAGCTCCAGAAATGTCAGTGGCTGGATAAAAGATGCAAGAGTCTGTCTGGATTTTAAGGGGGTGTCACACGCGTCAATGTCGTCAGTGAGATGATTGCTGACGACATTGACGGCTGATCGCTGGTGAGCTCTCACACAGACAGACTCACCAGCGATCAATGGACCAGAGACATCGTGGAAACGATTTAAATATCGTTTCCACGATGTCTTGCTCCCGCTGCCAGCCTGCTGGAAGCGGGAGCAGGCTGGTCTCCAAGGTAAACTGCGGGTATCTAGGCAGCGCGCGCTGCCTAGATACCCGACGTGTACCTTAGTTACCAGCCTCCTCCGCTCACCGGCTGGTATCTAAGGTACACAGCGGGTAAATAGGGACCCTAGTTACCCGCTGTGTACCTTAGATACCAGCCGGTGAGCGGAGGAGGCTGGTAACTAAGGTACACGTCGGGTATCTAGGCAGCGCGCGCTGCCTAGATACCCGCAGTTTACCTTGGATACCAGCTCCCAGCGCTTGTGAGAGGCGCTGGGAGCTGGAATATCGCTACTCCCGGTGTCACACGCAGCGATGCTGCGTGTACACCGGGCGACCATCGCCAGGTTTTACGACAGATTCTAAAACCTGGCGATCATCAACCAGCGATTTATCGCTGGTTGATTCAGTATGTCACACGCATCAATATCGCTGCAACGTCACGTGCAGCCGAGATCGTGCAGGCGATATTGACGCGTGTGACATACCCTTTAGAAACTCACTCTGCTTGTTATCAGTGTGTGTGCATAAAAGCTATCAGGTCACAGGTGAGGATGTTACCTGTATTAGCCATTCAAACCAAATTGTGTCAACTTCTGTGCTCTGTGCATGTTATCAGGCCAAAATCACCAGGGTATGTGAACTTTTTATCAGGGTCATTTGGAGATGTCTTTGGTTGTCATTATGATTAAAAAGAGATAACATAGTAGTTTGACAATAAATGGCTTTGCCCAACTACTAAACATGAGTGGAAATAATGTTTTTGTGTTTTCAATCATATTCTTTGAACAAAGGCCAAGAAAGCCCTGCCGGGATAATAATAATAATGATAATAATACATTTTTATTTATATAGCGTCAACATATTCCGCAGCGCTTTACAATACAGTGCTTTGTATACAAAGGGTCGTAGGTAACAAAAAATATACAATACAGTAAGTTATCAAATTAGAGAATCACTGTAAAAAATCCAATACTATAAGAAGAGAATCAATGTAAAAAGTACAATATTTAAATCAGAGAAACAATGTAAAAAATAATTAGATACAATAGATTAGAAATAATTAGATACAATAATTAGATTAGATACAATACAATAAACATAGAATCAATGTAAAAAGTACGATACAATAATTAAAAATAAGCAAAAATAAAGGTGGCCCTGCTCAAAAGAGCTTACAATCTACAACGAGATAACGGTTTAAAGTACAAAGTACAGGGGCTTATTGCAATGATGATCCAGGCATCTTGAGGAAATGGGGAATAGAAATAAAGTTACATGAATGGTCAACAGCCAATCTGTGTAGAGCTTTGGGTTTGGTGAAGTTTGAAGAAGAGTTATGTCCAGAGAGATAGTGAATGGGCTATATACAGTACAGAGGACTTCTATTAGGGAGCATGATACGCCGCCTTAAAAAGATGTGTTTTAGGGAGTGTCTGAAGCTATGCAAGTTGTGGATAGTCCCAATTTCTTGGGATGGAGCATTCCAGAGAATTGGGGCAGCTCGGGAGAAGTCTTGGAGCCGGGAGTGGGAGGATCAGATTAGTGCAGATGTTAGTCGAAGGTCATTTGTAGAATGTAGAGAATGGGTGGGGTGATAGACAGAGATGAGTGAGGAGATATAGGGAGGTGCTGCACTGTGAAGGGATTTTTGGGTGAGAATAAGCAATTTGAATTGGATCCTATGGTGTATAGGCAGTCAGTGCAGTGACTGGCATAGAGTGGAGGCATCTGAGTAACGATTGGCAAAATTGGTGATCCTGGCTGCTGCATTAAGGGTGGACTGGAGAGGGGAAAGTTTAGAAAGGGCAAGGCCGATTAATAGAGAATTGCTGTAGTCAAGGCTGGAATGGATTAGGGCCATGATCAGGGTTTTCGTTGTTTCCATGGTGAGAAAGGGGCGGACTCTTATGGCCACTTTACATGCGGCAACATTTCTAGCTTATCCACAGGTAACTTACTGGCTGCAGTGAAATCATGGAGACATTATTCCATTTGTACACAGCAACAAGATAGAACTATGTCTCCATGATTTCACTGCAGCCAGTAAGTTACCTGAGGATAAGCTAGAAATGTTGCCGCGTGTAAAGTGGCCATTAGAGATGTTCTTCAGGTGCAAGCAACAAGAGCGGATGAGAGATTGTATATAGGAGGTGAAGAAGAGATCAGTGTCAAACATATGTATGTAAAATTTTGGGCACAACTGTATGTAAATACTATGAATATTGTTTTTTTGTTTGAGACTTATAGTCTGTGTGTGTGTATATAGTGAAGGTTTTTAAGTCACTCCTTGAGTGCTCTACTGTTTCTGCAAACAGGTGCTTTGATACTGCCCTACAGAGACTGGTGAACAAGCTGCAGGCCTCTTCCCTGAAGGTGTGAGGTATGGAACTGCAAGATACTACACCCACTCCAGTAGAACAGAGCTGGTTCAGTGCAGTTCTCAAGAACCGTGAACAATTGTTTTCAGACATTGAGGATGTAGTTGGGCACCTCTGCCCTTGAGGTCTGTGTAGAAGTAGCCAGGGGGTAAGAGGAATCCTTGTTCCCTTTCACCGCAACTGCGGCTCTTCCTGGACACTTTTAGGTCCTGTGCTCATGGAGTGTTGTTTGATGTTTTTTTTTTTACACAGATTGAGAATCTGCATCAAAATCTGCATATCAAGATCCAAGATGAACCGCTTGCGGCAACAATCCGGCAGACGGATTCAGTAAATGGATTCCGATACGGATCGGTGGAGGAACGAATAGCCCTCTATGCTGATGACATCTTACTGTTTTTGCACGACTCAAGGGAATCACTGACTAATGCCATGGACATCATTGATAGATTTGGACGACTGTCTGGACTGCGGATAAACTGGGAGAAGTCATGCCTGATGGAGGTAGACAATGTGGGGAGTCCGGGAAGGGATGAGATAGCCCATACGCAATTAAAGACAGTAAAAGTGTTTAAATACCTAGGTATTAAAATAGCAATGCCCGTTACGGAGTATCTGAGCCTTAACATGCAACCTACTATGAGACACTTGAAAGAAAAGGCATTGGCATGGAGAAAGTTGCGCCTTTCGGCGGTGGGTCGTGCTAATCTAATTAAAATGGTGCCAAAGCTGCTTTATATATTACATAACTCTCCAATTTGGATCCCCCAATCGATATTTCAGCGTATAAATGCGATATTTAGAGATCTGGTATGGGGTGGGGAGGTGGGCAGCCGAGAATAAAATTAGAGACCCTACAAAGACCTAAGGAGGAAGGGGGGATTGCCCTACCTAACCCATTGGTATATTTCCTAGCAGCACAGTCCCAACATATAAGGGGATGGGCAGAAAGGGCAAGTAAGGGTTCATTGCAAGCAATACTTGAAGTATATATCCATAGGAGACCTCTGGTGCAGGGACTAGAGATTGGTCTGTTTGGGAAGGGTGGAAGGATGTGCCCGACATTTGGACTCTTGCACAAGTTGTGGGTGAGGGTGAAGAAACTTAGAGGGATTACGGGAATAACGACATACACGCCTATCTGGGGTAATGAGTATTTAAGCGAGTTTCATAAACTGGGGGAATGGAAGGATTGGATACGTAAAGGGATAGTGTACTTTCATCAGCTGGTTGACCGCTATGTTCTCAAATCATTTGATCATTTCAAGTCGGAGTTCCAGCTGACTGACAGAAATGGGTTTCAGTATGTACAGATTCAACACGCTTTCACAAAGCAGAGGAGAATGAGGGATCTGTGTATATCGAGAGATATTGTTCTAGATTTCATTTGCATATCAGGAAGAACGAAAGGAGTGATTTCTACGGTATATGCGGACCTCCTTCATACATTTCTCATGAAATATCCTATGGTGGCAAAGGGAAAGTGGGAGGCAGACGTGGGACCCATATCGGATGATAAATGGGAAACAGTTTTGGAGTACATCCCTAAATTATCAATAAGTGAACCAGGGAGAATGTCCCAGCTCTTACTCATTCACAGGGCATATAGATCCCCGGAGTTTCTTTACAAAATAGGGGTATGCACGTATTCGGAGTGTCCGAGGTGTAGGTCAGAGGCAGCTGGGATCCTACATATGATTTGGGGATGCCCGAGACTTGCATCCTTTTGGATAGTAGTCCTTACCCTGATAGAAGGGAAATATAAATGTGTCATCCCACGAGACTCAGTAGTATGCGTTCTGGGGTATGTAGAAGAAATAGTGGTAGACAATATAGGGAAAATAGCCGTTGCACGTCTCTTATACATAGCTAGAAAATTAATAGCTAAATATTGGATTCAAGAGGATCCGCCTTCCAGACAGGAGTTTATTACACAGGTTAATTATGTGGTAAAACTTGAGGAAAGAATTTATTTTAAAAGAAAGAACACCAAGTTTCAGGAGAGACTCTGGGCGCCATGGAAACAGTGGCGCACCCAAGGGGGGGGACCTACGTGTCTGGACCCCCCCCTGGACGGCCCTGAGAAGCTGGGGGGGGGCCCACCGCCGCCCGGTCCCTGACACTGCCGCCACTTCCGCCGCCTGCGCTGCAGCCGAAAATACTTGCATCAGGCTAGGGTCACAATGCAGGTGTGACCCTAGCCTCAGGGGGGCCCCTGAGCACTGCCCCCACAGCCAAGGCCATATCCAGGGGGCAGCTGGGGGGTCATTTTCGGCCTCCTGCAGCACCGGAGGTCTCCCTCCTCCCCCCTCCACGGGAGCCGACAGAGCTGCACACACTCTGTGCTTACAGGACCTGTGATGATGTCACATGGAGGGGAGGAGTCAGGGGTCACATGATCAGCTCAGTTTATGCAGGACTCTGCTGTTTTCCCCATCATCATGCTCAATTTGGTGGGTGAAGTTTGTGTGGGGTCAGGAGGGATTTGCAGTGTGAATGTAGCAGAGCCCAGTGGGTACTAGGTGTATGGAGCGGAGCCGCGTGCGTACGAGGTGTATGGAGCAGAGCCGCGTGCGTACGAGGTGTATGGAGTGGAGCCGAGCGTGTACGAGGTGTTCGGAGCAGAGCCGAGTGAGTAAGAGGTGTGTGTATGAAGTGTATGGAGCAGAGCCGTGTGCGTACGAGGTGTATGGAGCAGAGCCGCGTGCGTACGAGGTGTATGGAGCAGAGCCGCGTGCGTACGACGTGTATGGAGCAGAGCCGCGTGCGTACGACGTGTATGGAGCGGAGCCGCGTGCGTACGAGGTGTATGGAGTGGAGCCGAGCGTGTACGAGGTGTTCGGAGCAGAGCCGAGTGAGTAAGAGGTGTGTGTATGAAGTGTATGGAGCAGAGCCGCGTGCGTACGAGGTGTATGGAGCAGAGCCGCGTGCGTACGAGGTGTATGGAGCAGAGCCGCGTGCGTACGACGTGTATGGAGCAGAGCCGCGTGCGTACGAGGTGTATGGAGCAGAGCCGCGTGCGTACGAGGTGTATGGAGCAGAGCCGCGTGCGTACGACGTGTATGGAGCAGAGCCGCGTGCGTACGACGTGTATGGAGCAGAGCCGCGTGCGTACGACGTGTACGGAGCAGAGCCGCGTGCGTACGAGGTGTACGGAGCAGAGCCGCGTGCGTACGAGGTGTACGGAGCAGAGCCGCGTGCGTACGTGGTGTACGGAGCAGAGCCGCGTGCGTACGAGGTGTACGGAGCAGAGCCGCGTGCGTACGAGGTGTACGGAGCAGAGCCTCGTGCGTACGAGGTGTACGGAGCAGAGCCGCGTGCGTACCAGGTGTACGGAGCAGAGCCGCGTGTTTACGAGGTGTACGGAGCAGAGCCGCGTGTGTACGAGGTGTACGGAGCAGAGCCGCGTGGGTACGAGGTGTATGGAGCAGAGCTGCGTGTGTATGAGGTGTACGGAGCAGAGCCGCGTGCGTACGAGGTGTACAGAGCGGAGCTGCGTGTGTACGAGGTGTATGGAGCAGAGCCGTGTGTGTACGAGGTGTACGGAGCTGAGCCGTGTGTGTACGAGGTGTACGGAGCAGAGCCATGTGTGTACGAGGTGTATGGAGCAGAGCCGCGTGTGTACGACATGTACGGAGCAGAGCCGCGTGTGTACGAGGTATGTGTGCCAGTGGTAGCCCCCGCGGATTCCGCTCCTATAGTCTCAGCCACCTTTGCCAGCAGCATTCTTCTCCAGAGTCTCTTCTGCAGCTGTCTGCATTCTGCAGCTCAGCATGGAGGGGCACGATGTCATCACTGTGCTGTTATGTGCAGAGCGACCGGAGGAGACCGAAGCGGCGAGAAGAAAGGTGAGGAGAAGAGAGATCTGGACGGCCAGACATTCCGCTTGGCTGCGGTGCCACCATATGGCAGTGCGGCTCCATTGAGCTGCTTGCATTATTTGTGCGCTTCAGGATGGTTGTGTATATACCAAGCATCCTCAGACGCACAAAAATGCAACATTTTGCATTTGAAGGGTATTTTTAAAAAGGGCAAGGGAATGCAAATGCATTTTAGCCCGCTCCTAACAACGTGTAATATACTCACTGTCAGGAGCAGCTCTTGCTGGTTTCGGCAGTCACTGTTCTGTAAGGTTGATTTCACATAGGCGTTTTTTTTTAAATGTGGCAGTTGTGGTAAAAAAAAACAGCATCTGCCGCATTTTACGCCTAGCGGCTGCACTTGCTACCCATTTGCGGGCATATATATGTATATATATATATATATATATATATATATATATATATATATATATATATAGTCCGCGATATGTACTAAAGGGGGCCTGCTGAGACCTTTTCGCCCGGGGCCCACAGAAACCTGGAGCCGACCCTGTATGTATATGTGTGTGTGTGTGTGTTTATGTGTTTGTGTGTTTATGTGTGTGCTTGGGGGGTGTATAGAGTTCTTTACATCTCCGTTTCTCCATCCTGTACTTGCCCAGGGAGGGTGTGTGTGTGACTGCTTGTGAGAGGAGGGCTGGGGCTATTGGGCCGGTTTCACATTTGCGTACAGAACGCAGTGTAAGCAAACGCATGCACATTGCATTCCTATGTTTAATATGGGAACGCATAGTACCTGCGTATGGCTACGTTTGGTTACATTTGCGTTCAGATGCATTTTTTAATAGCACCCTCTGAACGCAACATGTTGCAATTTATGTGCATTCGCGAGGGCTTATTTTATCAGCAAGTGACCGCAAGTGCACAAAGAATGCATGGAGCTCAATGGATCCGCAGTATCCTCCGCATGACAACGCAGGCAGATGCTGCGGATCCATTGAAATCTTCACAGAAATCAGAGGCAGCCACCGGGAGATCAGTGGCGGCTGCCGCTGATCTCCTGGCGGCCACCTCTGATCTCCAGGCCACCGCCAAGACCAACCGCTGATTGGGTGACCGGGCACTATACTATGTGAACGCATGCGGAGAATCCCAGCTGCGTTGACATCAGTATGACTACGTTTGCACCTGCATGTCAGACGCATGCAGACACAAACGCTAGTGTGAAGCCTTAGGCCCCTTTCACATCAGCGTTTTTCGCTGATTGCAGCAAATGCGGCAGATTTACCGCATCTGCCGCCTAACGGCCGCACTTGCAGTACACTTGTGGCAGGCCCCATGCATTGTCTAAGGGGCTTGCGGCAGGTCCGGAATGTGCGGGATAGCCGCGGTTGTGGCAGATGCGGTTTTTGTCCGGATCCACTGGATCTGGACAAAAACACTGATGTGAAAAAGGCCTTACATTGACTGGGCCAGTGTCTGCTGGTTGTGCTGTAAGTGACACGTCCATCATATAGCCAAGGGAAGAAAGTGATAGCAGCAGAGAAGAGGATAAGAAAACTGTCTGCTGAGGGGAAGAAGCTCTATTCCTCAGCACCCAGCTTTCCCATGCTCCCCTATACTCTATTCCTCAGCTTTCCCATGTTCTGATTTCCATCAGCACCCAGCTTTCCCATGTTCTGATTTCCATCAGCCCCCAACTTGGGAAAGCTGGGTGCTGAGGGAAAGAAGGATAGAAGAGCATGAGAAAGCTGGGACTGAGGAAAGGATAGAAGAGCATGGAAAGCTGGGTGCTGAGGGAAAGAGAATAGAGGAGCATGGGAAAGCTGGGTACTGAGGAAAGAAGATAGAGGAGCATGGGAAAGCTGAGTGCTGAGGGAAAGCGGATAGAGGAGCATGGGAAAGCTGAGATGCTGAGGGAAAGAAGATAGAGGAGCATGGGAAAGCTGAGTGCTGAGGGAAAGCGGATAGAGGAGCATGGGAAAGCTGGATGCTGAGGGAAAGAAGATAGAGGAGCATGGGAAAGCTGAGTGCTGAGGGAGAGGATAGGGGAGCATGGGAAAGCTGGATGCTGAGGGAGAGGATAGATGAGCCTGGGAAAGCTGAATGCTGAGGGATAGAAGAGCATGGGAAAGCTGAATGCTGAGGGATAAAGGATACAAGAGCATAGGAAAGCTGAGTGCTGGGGGAAAAGGTGTATAGCAGAGCAGGGGGTGGAAAAGGTGGGGGTGCTGAGGGAAACAAGCTCTTTCCCATCCCCTGCTGTGCTATACACCTTTTCCTCTGCACCCAGCTTTCCCATTATATCAGAACAAGTGTCAGCATCATTATCCTGTACCCCAGCGTCAGCGTCATTGTCCTGTACCCTCAGCGTCATTATCCTGTACCCCCAGCGTCATTGTCCTGTACCCCAGCATCATTGTCCTGTACCCCAGCTTAATTGTCCTGTACCCCCAGCGTCATTGTCCTGTACCCCCAGCGTCATTGTCCTGTACCCCCAGCGTCATTGTCCTGTACCCCCAGCGTCCGCGTCATTGTCCTGTAACCCCAGCGTCATTGTCCTGTACCCCCAGTGTCATTGTCCTGTAACCCCAGCGTCATTGTCCTGTACCCCCAGTGTCATTGTCTTGTAACCCCAGCGTCATTGTCCTGTACCCCCAGTGTCATTGTCCTGTACCCCAGCGTCAATTTCCTGTACCCCCAGTGTCATTGTCCTGTACCCAGTGTCATTGTCCTGTACCCCCAGTGTCATTATCCTGTACCCCAGTGTCAGTGTTACTGTTTGGCAAGGGGCCAGGATGGGGGAGATATTTACTGTATGCCATAACGAAAATAAAAAAGCGGAACTGCTGAGCAACCGAGACCGACTGCGCAGCGTCATTAGAAATAAGACCATTTTCGTGCAGTATTAAGCATTAATTAGGTATTCAGATTTACAAAAATCGCTTGGCTTTTAGGGGGGCTTTGCTCCCCCAAACCCCCCCACCGGGGGCTTTGCCCTTGGAACCCCGCTGGGGGGTGACACCCCCCTTTCAGGGCCGGTGTGTGTTTCTTGGACCCCTACCTTGGGAAATTTCTGGGTGCGCCACTGCATGGAAAGAATCGTAATGTCAATAGTAGCAGAGTGTTTAATTTGGTATTGTATAGCAGGGATTAGGTACTGATACTGGATACTAAGAGGAATCAATAATTTCTTTAACATGTAATATGTAATGTATGTATATAATTTGGAATCGCTGTCTGGTTTAGGGGAGGGAAATATTTCATTCTTTTATTGGGATGAGAGGGAGTGGGGAGGGGAGATCAAGATACAGAAAAGTTATTGGAATATTGAATGAAAATGGGAAAACATAATGTGTATGCACCTTCTTTTTGTAAGCTGTTAATGTTTCTAATAAAATAAATCTGATTTAAAAAAAAAAAAAAAAAAAGATCCAAGATGGCTGCCAAAGTGACCAGACATGCCTCAGAGAGCTCCTGGCCAAAGCAATTAAATCCACTCCATCTTCCCTGACAAGCTCCCTTCTCAGCCAACACAAAAGCCTACAGGGGCCTCCACACACCAGAAAGATCCATCGAACCCCAATCTGGTCTTGGCACTCTGACCACTCCAGCCATGTGGGACCCACGCAACCCCCCGAACCGAGGCCTACCTGCACCAACACCATCCGGAGGGCCTGGAAGCACCAGAAAAGCACCAGTGCCTCACATCACTCTCCTTCCCCAGCAGAGACGACAAGGACAAGAAGCAGAATCTGCGCTGAAAGGTACAGCAGACCCCCACCTGAACACATCCACTATTACCAGCGCAGTTCTCCTAGCACAGCCTACAACCAGGCCTGAACGAGATCAATTCCAGAATCCCATCCACCACTCACTGAAGGCCACCGCCTCCTCCCTGACTGAATGCGAAGGGGACCAACGCGAGGTAAAACCACAGCCTGGGAGATGAGAACAGCAGGCACCATGCTGCACTGCACTGCATCTCACTCCCAGGCATCCCAACCCTCAGGTGACCGGAGAGCCAGAGCCTGTACATGCCAGACTTGCTCACTTGGTCCCCGAGAGCCTGAGAAGCCCATGCGGCTGGAGCGAGGCTGCAGACACTGATTCACTCTGAGGGCAGCGTTTAATGAAAGGCCGGCCTCTTAAAGGGCCAGCTACAGGGGGAAGAGGGGGGGGGGGAGAGAGAAAAAATAAATAAGTAATTTAATAAACACCCAGCAGCAGCTGTGGCACCCCAGGGTTCATGTGCCACAGTAACATCACCAAGGGTTAATTCCCCACACAACCCACAACACTACACTAGAGCCTCCAGGCCAGAAGGGGGAGCTAAAGCTGCTTCCCTATATATTCTGGTGTGGAGAGGAAGTGGGCAGTTCAGTTCCTGGGAGGACGGAGGAAGAAGGACCTGGGTGTCAAAGAGCTGCGTTAGGCTCATCCCACGGTCCACTGTCCAATTCCAAGCCTAGCCAGGGTCTGATGAACAGAGATAGGAGAAGCAGAGGAACACATCTTGGAGACTGAGTTACCCTGAAACTCGCCCCGGAGGAGCGCAAAGACCGGATACGAAATTGTGCCTGACACAAACAGCACAGAAAACACAGGATTAGTGAAGGTTATATATCTTCACTGTACCACAGCGAAGCAACACGGCGGGGTCAGGAACATAAAGATAAGACTCAAATTTCCTAGCAAGTTGGTAACCGTGAGGGGAGAAAGGGCCGGCAGCTTAACTAAAGCGGCAGCAGGGCCACACACACACAGCGCAGGAGTAGGAAGCCAAGGACCCGGACAGGGTGGGAAGCAACACATCCCCTGTACAGATTCCGTGGACCATACTCTACTGAATGTCATCTATAGTAAAGACTTGGAAAACTGCAAAAACCGTGAGTCTGTGTAATCCTTGCGCTCGAGCCCTACTCTCCCTCACAAACTGTTCCATCCCTACTGCCCCGGGGAACTGTTACATCATCGGCTGCCAAACATCATCCCCGGAGGTTCTGCAGCAGCGGTGGTCACCCTGACCACATACCACTGGTGGCATCACGACCCTATTCCCTGTAAATAACCCCCAACCTTTACTTGTGGGCTCGGGACACGGTCCGGACCAAGACCACCGTGATACCCCCCGTGATAACCTGGTTCCGTATCGAGTACCCCGTCCCAGTGGGCTCCACAGAGCTGCTAGAACTGAGGTGACCCCTACCTTCTGGCAGGCGGCGCACGCCGCAGCCCCAGAGACAAGAGCTGCAGACAAAGCCAACAGGACCCTGTGTGATCCAGCTCTCAGAGGTACTAAGAGACAGCTCCCACGCACCCCGCAGACACAACTGCATGGGCATCAATGAGGACAAGGAGAAAACAATGCTTTAGCAGGCCCAAAGCCAAGGCCTCCTCAAGGTACTGTTACACACAGAGATATATTGCTTGCCACTCCCTGGTTGCAGTGAAATTATGGACACATTGTTCCATTTTGTACACAGAAACAAAATGTAACCAGTGAGTTGCCAACAATATATCTCTGTCTGTAACGGTACCTTCAGGGAACACCAGATCCAGCACAAAGGGGACACTTTCCTTTCTATCCTTAGCTGTAGACGTTTCAGTGGCAACCTCTGATGTGCATAGCACAGTCAGAGGTAAGAGCACCCCCGAACCCTAAATACCCCAACACAGATACATGTGTCCTCCTTCCCAGGACAGACAATCCCTAAATAAGGGCAGCTCCAAACCAGAAGGAATCCACACTGCACTCCCTCCAGCCCCTGCACACAGCTGCAGGACATTACAAGCAAGTGCAAGAGCCCTACAGGACCCTCACAGAATCTCTCCTACATAATTGATAAGGATTAAAAACAAAATCTGTTGTCAGGGCACAAGCTAACCCCTAACCAGTGGTAAAACCTAGGAGAGACCTTGCTGACACCCGGTGGCCATTCAATGCAACTACATCACCAGAGCATCGGTAAACTACAAAGCCACATTGTGTCCAAATGGCAAACTACACCTAGAGACTGCACTTTCCAGCTACACTGCTAATACGCCACCGAACTTGCCTACAGTTGCCAGCTCCAACTACAACCCCCTGGGCAACCCAAATTAAGACCAACCTCCCGACAAATATTAAACACACAGTATCTCCCTCCACTGGTAGGGTTAAAGACACTCCAAATAATCCCCACAAAATCTTCCATGGTTTACCGGAACGATCAAACACCAATACAATCATCATGAGACCTTAACACTTTGTGATCAGGCGCCGGCCATGTGAACCATACCTAACCCAGACCCTCTATTTCCGCAGACAAGCCAACTAATCTCAGTACCCTACACCACTACCCACCGAGGGCCCCACAGCAACACACAGTAACAGGAAAACAACAATCCCTTGTCACCCCTTTATAAGGACCGATACCTTCTCTGCAACAGACAAACACATACGGTTCCATATCAAAACCCGGAGACACTCCCAACATGACATCAACTAGACAAATGACACGCCCACGCCAGGGCTGGAAAAGACTCGGGAACCGGGCGGTTACTAGTTCTACTTCACCTCTCATCTGTTCTTTTCACGGGGACAGACGGGGGCCGAGACCCGGTCCCGTGACCCTGGCGGTGTAATTTTAATAAAGGGGATGATGTTAGGGAAAGTCTGAGGGGATAAGAAGTATTCATGACGCCACCTGCGGTATGCGGCCATGGTGGCCGCCACTGCTTTAAAACCTCTGGGGACGGTGACCAGCAGCTTAGATGGTTTTCCTCCCCGCAGGCGGAGCGCCATCCCCAGGGCAGTGGAGTGGTTCCCCCAACTCGCACCTTGTCAGATGTTCACTCCATCAGCAGTACCCTTGGTGTTCCGGGCAGCCTCTGGTCACCGCCCAAGAAAGTCACACAGACACAACAGCTGCAGTTCCGTTACTTTTACTTTGGTGTTAAAACATGGCTGCCAGGTATGCTCCTGCCACTCTCCAGTACAGCCCTTTCTGCAGAGCCAGGTTAATGCAGTCAAGCCACGGTTGGTGCCCTTTCTGTCCTCTCTATGTGTCTCAGTCTCTGGTGGATCTGTTTTTCTCTCACAGCGTTCTAAGGTGTAGTTCTCTTCTGAAGCGAGCGTAGCATCGCTCTGCCCTCCAGGTTCTCAACGCTCTCTGCAGCACAGAGCTCAGGTACCGATGGCCATGGATGCTGTTGTGTCCGGGAACCATTAGGTTCCTCTCCCTGGCACTGCTCCCTAATTCAGCCACCTTCCCTAAGATGTGTCGGGTGTTCGGCCACAGCACCCGTTAGAAGTCAGGGGCCTCCAGATTTACGGCTTGGGCATGAAGTATCTGCACAGTGTTCAGGGCCGGGTCCCAGTGTCGTCCACCAACCCCGCTGTCTCATCAGATTCGGGTGTACGGGGAATTGATGTCTCACCCGCACCCCTAGGGCTCTTCTCTCCGTCAGTCTTTGCCCCCGTGGACGAGCAGGGTGGCATTGCTCCAACCCACGGGAGTCGGCACCACACCACCTCGACGCTCCGACAGTCGATCTTACTCCTCCGGTCTCCTTCTACTGTCTCTACTGTGTCTCCCTATTCCTGTTATCCCTTTCTGTTACCTAGCCTCCTCCCTCCAGGTCCTCTCATTGTCTCAGGGCCTAAGGGGTCATGTACTGTGTGTATGCGTTTTCCGGGCTCAACTGCACCATCCCAGCACCTGGAGAACAGGGGCACTACACTCCCTAACCGCAGGAGTGCAGTACCTCTGGTGGCATCTTACCCGGTGGGGTGCTACACAAACAAGCAACCAAAATCCACACACAAAAGACGGGAAGGGAACCCAAAGCAATCCCCTCCTCCAAGTCAATAACGGACGGAGTACAAGTAGACTACGCAGAACTCGCAGAAAGTCACCGTGAATCTACTTTCCAAGATTACAGCCCTAATCCAGTTCACCCTTCAGGATGCACTGAAAGGACTACATGACAGACTAGATGAGCAAGCCTTACAGATTTCAGAACTAGAATCCCAAATATCAACTACAGAAGATGTCTCCAACAGCGACCGCATTGAACTCTTGTCCCTAGCTAAGGAAAATGCTGCCTTGTGAGAGTGGGTTGATGACTTAGAGAATTTCTCTCGCAGAAATAATCTCTGCATAGTGGGACTACCAGGCGTAATTTTAACAAAGGGACCTGAAATGGGCAGCATGGTGGCTCAATGGTTAGCACTACAGCCTTGCAGTGCTGGGGTCCTGGGTTCAATTCTCACCATGGAAAGGAGTTTGTATGTTCTCCCCGTATTTGCATGGGTTTCCTCTGGGCACTCTGGTTTCCTCCCACACTTGAAAGACATATGTGGCAGCCATCCGGGTACTGCCACCAGAGGTACTGCACTTCTGCAGTTAGGAAGTGTAGTGCCCCTGTTCTCCAGGTGTCAGGATAGTATGGTTGATCCCAAAACACAACATACACATGTGCAGTGACAGGCCCCTGGGACAATGGGTGGACCCTGAGGGAGGACCCAGGCCACAAAAGGGGGATGGGACAGTGTTAGACACGTTAGTTCAGTAGTAGGAGACAGAGGAGTAACATCAACTGATGGAGGAGTGGTAGTAGGGAGTGCAGAGGTGGTGTGGTGCCAACTTCCTTGGGTTGGAGCAATGCCACCACGCTTGCCCACGGGAGGGAAAGCCTGACTGACGGAGAGAAGATCCCTAGGGGTGTGGATGAGACATCGATTCCCTATACACCTGAATCTGACGACACAGAGGGGTTGGTGGAGGACACAGGTACCAGCCCTGCAGACGGTGTGGAAGCTTCGAGCCGAGCTTCAAGTCTGGAGGCCTCAGACTTCTAACAGGAGCTATGCCTGAACACCCGACACATCTGGGGAAGGTGGCCGAACTAGGGAGCACTGCCTGGGAGGGATCCTGATGGTGTCCGGGACACACAGAAGCACCCGTGGCTACCGGTACCTGAGCTCTGTGCTGCGGAGGGCGCTGACAGCCTGAGAGGCAGAGCGACGAGCTGCTTGCCTCAGATGAAAGTTACCCCTTATAACACCGAGAGCAGAGACTGTGACAAGTAGAAGGGATAGTAAGGGCACCAACTGTGGCTAGACTATACGACCTGGCTCTGGAGAAAGAGCAGAGTAACGGAGACTGGCAGAGAGTGTACCCGGCGGCCATGTTTAACACCTGAGTAAAAGTAACAAAACTGCAGCTGTGGTGTGAGAGACTTTTATTTGCAGAGGCCGCCTATGACACCGGAGGTAATGCTGACCGAGTGACCATCTGCTGAGGTACAAGCCAGGGGGGGATCACCCCATTGCCCTGGGGAATGCCTCTGCCTGCGGGGAGTGGGACTGTCTAAGCTGCCGGTCATCATCCCCAGAGGTTCTGCAGCAGGCGTCACGGATACCCCCTGATCCCCTCAGGCTTTCTCTAACATCATTCCCTTTATTAAAATGACACCACGAGGGTCACGGGACCAGGTCCCGGCCCTCCTCTGTCCCCGTGAAAGAACCGAGAAGTGAAGACGTCAGAACAACTAGTAACTGCCCAGTAACGGGTCTTCCCCGGCCCTGGAGTGGGCGTGTCATAAATGGCATCACGAACAGGCCTGTTGAAGCGGAAGTCCGCGAAACGGACAGTTGCTCCCCCTGCACCTCCCTGCCCTGCACCTAAGATGTAACCTGAAAAAGCACAATAAAGCCGGTATGTAAAAAAGATCTCGAGTGCCGCTCCTCTCCTCACTTTTTAACTGTTAAGAACTGTGAAAGAACAAGCTTGCTTAAGTGGCAGTGGGAGAAGAGCAAGCGCCATGTGCACGTCAGGGGCGTGTCTAGGCCCTCGGAGTGGGAAGGACCTTGGAGAAGGCGCGAAATAGCAGGCCCGCCTTGAGTACTAAAGAAAAGCCAAGGGACCTGCTATAAGAAGTGCTGACCCTGCCAGGAGGCATCAGAGAGCGCTCCCAATGCAGATGGGGAGGGCCAAATCCCTAAAGTGAGACCAGAAAAGTACTGTAAATAGTAGTTAGCGTGTTTCCTAGTGTAGATAATGTGTATTTAAGGTTAGTTAGGTACAGGGGAATGTATAAATATAAATTGATGTGTATAAATTGTTAACCTGCCATGGACACTGTATATTGGGCAGAAGACATTGACCAGAACTGTTTTGAGCCCCGAATGGGGTAATGCTGCTCAGTGACTTTCATTTTGTTGAGCACTTTTTTGTTTCATTTTTGAGAATAACGCGACAGAAATTTTATTTTTGATACTGGACTCTATACACTGTTTTGCAATGTTGAAGAAACCTCCCGAAAGGGAAGAAAAGTACTGCTTAATGTTATTGTTATTATGCATAAATGAAAATTTTGTATGTGTCCGGGGTACAGGGTCGCTCGGGGACGAGCTTATTCTGCCAAGGGGGAATGTGGTGCCTCTCCGGGTAAACCGCCACCAGAGGTACTGCACTTCTGCAGTTAGGAAGTGTAGCGTCCCTGTTCTCCAGGTGTCAGGATGGTATGGTTGAGCCCAAAACACAACACACACATGCACTGTGACAGGTCCCTGGGACAATGGGTGGACTCTGAGGGAGAACACAAGCCACAAAAGAGGGACGGGACAGTGTTAGACACGTTAGTTCAGTAGTAGGAGAAAGTTACCCCTTATAATGCTAGAGAGAAGAAACCCACCAGAGACTGTAAAACAAAAGAGAGATATGGGGCGCAATAGGCAGTATCTTCCAAATTCTTATTAGTGGCGTGGGGCAGAGGCCGCTAACCTGATGCCTGCACAACCCGGTTTATAAGCCTCCGTTAGGTGTCCTCTCTGAAGCAGCGACCGTTTATTCCTTCCTGAGGAAGACTGTCATTGCACAGTTGAAACATCTTGTGGAGTTAAGGGGAAATAAAGTCGCCTGTTAAAGAAAAACCCGTGGGTGCCTGTTATTGAGCGCTCCCACAAAGACTGCTTATCATCTTTACATTGCATACTTATCCCCATTCCGGGGGCGAGCGGCAGGAGCTGCATAATAGAGGCACGGAGAGAAAAGGACCTGGCGTTACTTGGTAACTAGAGAAAGCGGTGACACAGTTCCGGGACTCGGGGGACCACGTGACGGGAAAGGTCCTCTCGGAACAGCTGAGAGCGAGTAAGGAAGGAATAAATGGTCGCTGCTTCAGAGAGGACACCTAACGGAGGCTGTTATTGAGCGCTCCCACAAAGACCGCTCATCATCTTTACATTCCACCAGAGACTGTGACACTTAGAAGGGAGAGTAAGGGTACCTTTACACTCAGAGATAAATTGCTTGCAATTCACTGTTTGCAGTGAAATCATGAACACATTATTCCATTTGTAGATGGAAACAAAATGGAACAATGTGTCCATGATTTCACTGCAACCAGTGAGTTGCAAGTAATTTATCTCTGTGTGTAAAGGTACACCCTAAGGGCACCAACCGTGGCTAGACTGTACCAACTCGGCTCCGGAGACTGGCAGACAGTGTACCTGGCGGCCATGTTTAACACCTGTGTAAAAGTAACAGAACTGCAGCTGTGGTGTGAGAGACTTTTATTTGTAGCGACCATCTGCCGCAGAGGCTGCCTGCGGGGAGCGGGACTATCTAAGCTGCCGGTCACCATCCCCAGAGGTTCTGCAGCAGTGGCGGCCACCCTGGCCGCATACTGCAGGTGGCGTCACGAATACCCCCTTATCCCCTCAGACTTTCCCTAACATCATCCCCTTTATTAAAATGACCCTACCAGGGTCACGGGACTAGGTCTCGGCCCCAGCCTGTCCCCGTGAAAAGAACCAAGAAGTGAAGACGTCAGAACAACTAGTAACTGCCCAGTACTGGGTCTTCCCCAGCCCTGGAGTGGGCGTCTCACATACTGATAGGATGTTTAGACAGTGATTCCCAATAAGGACAGTGTTCTACATGTATGTAAAGCGCTATGGAATGAATAGTGGTAAATAAATGAATCAATATTAAAATATTATTATTATAAAATCAATATACAAAAATGACATCTCAAAAGCCCTACATTTACCAGAGCAAAAAGGTAGAAAGAGCACATAGGGTGGGCCCAATGCCGACAGCAGGCAGCAATAGAGACCAACGCCAACCACGCCAAGTTATCACAAAATTCTTAGAGTTCAATGTCAAATCTGACATCATTAGAGCATGCAAACAAATGATACAGCCACTGACTATCCGGAGCCACAGGATGCTTCTCTTCAAAGATTTCTCAGCCGAAGTGACCAGGAAATGGAAAGCATTCAGCTCAACATGTTCCAGGTTGTACAATGGAAATTTCAGCTTTCAGCTACGCTACCCAGCAACTCTAAGTACGAGAGGACAAGACGGCTTCTTTCACACCTTCAGGAGACGAGCCAGGACATCCAAAATGACCGAGTACAAGTTACCCCCGATGAATAGCATGCCAATTGAGATTAGACTAACGCCTCTCTCAACAAACACCCCAATACACTGAGATACAAACTGACTACTAACACATAGCCAACCAAAGAGAGGCAGAGGAGAGAACACTACCCAAACCCTATGACATGGCCAGGCAGAAGTAAAGCCCATGACCGTCTCCCCGCTATTTTATTCTGTCCCCCCGCTCCTCTATCCTGATCTAATCCCTATCCTGTCCCCTCCTCTCTTCTCTGTGTGTAAAAAAAAAAAAAAAACTCCTCCCAGAGTATACATCACCTGTCACCGGCTCCCAGGATGCGACACCATCGGGGCTGAAGGACATGTGATGATGTCACAGAGCCGGTCACATGACGCGTCAGCTGACCGGCTCTCTGACATCATCACAGGCTCTTCTGCCCCGATGGTGTCGCATCCTGGGAGCCGGTGACAGGTGATGTATGTGGCGCCCCACCATGTAGGTGCCACAAAAGGGTACTACATCCAGAAAAGCGGTGTAGTCACCCCACTGCAATTGGAAGTATGGTCACTAGATGGAACCCTAGAGTCAACACCCACACACTAGAATAGTAGGTTGGAGGGACCCCGGGAGGATATATAGTGGCCTCTTGGGGGAACTAAGAGGAGAGAGTGAGTTGAACTCAGGACAGTCGAGTAAGGAGTTGAGATGGAGTAGGAGCTGGAGCAAAGAGGGTCTCCTCGGCTGAGGGGCCCAGAACAGAACAGATCCCAGATTAGAAGGAAGGAACTGAAGCACAGCGGAGAGCTAGTTCAAGAGAAGGAAACCGGGTACCGACTCTGCTGTATTCTTTCATATATAAACTGCCTTACAGTATCGCTGCCCCGGCGGTCCCGTCCCGCCTGCGGGGACTAATCCATCCAAGCCGCAATACCATCGACCACTGGAGGACTGTGGCGGCGCTGGTGAGCATCACCAGACTCAGCAGGTGGTGTCACGAACTTGTACCCTATATACTTTATTTCATTTATTTCATTAACCACCAGGGCCACAGACTCGGGCAGCCACCCATGACATCCCAGACTGAGCCTGAGATCTGAGTACCCGGCCCTGGGCGCGTCATATACTCCGGGAGGAGTTTTTTTTTTTTTTTTATGCACAGGGAAGAGAAGAGAGGAAAGGATAGAGATTAGATCAGGATAGAGGAGCGGGGGAGACAGCATAGAATAGCAGGGGGACAGAATAGAATAGTAGAGGGAAGAAGATGGAGGAGGCAGCAGCAGGGAGAGACAGGGAGAGGCAGGGAATACGGAGCCGACATCGTATCCGAGGTGAACTCGGATCCGATGTCCATAGGCTCCCATGTTGTGGGCACTCGGATCAGCACTGATCCGATGCTGTCCGATTTGAGTCATGGACACAAAATCGTAGCAGGCTACGATTTTGTGCCCGTGATTAAATCGGATCGGATGATTCCAAAATCAAATGCCATTAGTGGCACATCCGATCCGATTCCCACAGGGGAACATGGGATCCGATTTCGGATCCAATTGTATCCGTTTTGAAACGGATACAATCGGATGACCGAAAATCGTAATGTGAAAGCACCCTTAGCCTTAACTATGATAATAGTATTCTGAAATGTTAAGGGACTGATGTTCCCCCAAAAACGGATGAAGGTTCTCAGACACATAAAGTGATTAAAACCTGACATAGCCCTCTTGCAAGAAACACATCTCTCTGAGAGTGATTTCCCTCGAATGCATAAGCTATGGGTTGGTGGGGTCTTTGACTCCCCCTTTGTACACTGAAGGGCAGGAGTCCTGATCCTAATCAGTAAACAGCTCACAAATCACTGTATTGCCAACAAATAGACCAGGAGGGCCAGACAACTAACAATATCTCCATCTACAATATTTACGTTCCCAATACAGGAAACAACCCTTCTTTAAACAAAACTACTCTCAGATCCTAACCCTAACAAGATAGTAGGAGGGGATTTCATTCTAGTAATGTCAGTCTCAAAAGACAGAAGACAGAAAAATTCTCTCAGACCACCCACACTCAACCATGACACACGATAGAGTGCTACCACCTCTGATGTCCTCATGCCAGCTGATAGATGCTTGGAGATTCCCCCACCCGAGCAACAGAGAATACACACATTATTCACACTCCAATAATGCATGGTCCCACATTGACTACGTATTAGTCTTCCCTCCCATCTTACCTAAACCAGCCGTCATAAATATTGACAACATTGCCATCTAAGACCATGCCCCAATAATGATAGAAATAGCAATCTCCCATTCCAAAGGTTCAGACTTGCTATGGAGGTTCCCTAAACACCTCTGTAAAGAGGGCTCCTTTATCTCCTCACTTAAAACATGGTGGCTAGAATTTATGTCGGACAAAAATACCAATCTAAACAATCCCTCACAGTGCCTGACGAAAAATCCAAGTGTTAATGGCACTAAGATATTTCGGGGTCAATGCGAAGCAGCACTTTTTGCTGACGACTTGCTCCTGCTAGTAACTCAACCTAGAATATCATTCCCATCTATTATTAAGGAATTTGATAGATTCAGTAAATTGAGCAACTTTAAAGTCAATTTTACCAAGTCGGAGGCCCTGAATATCTCCCTGCCTGACGCAGAGGTTCATCATCTAAAAGAACATTTTCCCTTCCGATGGCAACAGGAATGTCTGAAATACTTGGGTGTTCAGATACCATCTGACCTAACTAAGCTCTACACTCTTAATTTTCTTCCCCTCCTTGCAAAAGCGGTCAAGGACTTTAAGACATACGATGGGAGGGGCTTCTCATGGTTCGAGCGAATTAATGCGCTCAAAATGGATGTGCTTCCATGCTTCCTCTTCCTCTTTCAGGCTATATCATGTTCCCCCTTCATTGTTTGCCAGCCTTAAATCAGCTATTGTGAGATTCATCTGGGGCAATGGTAGACCCAGGATCAGTTATCAAACCTTATGCAGACATGGGAGTGACGGAGGGGTGGGACTCCCCGATTTTAGAGGTTATTATAAAGCGGCCATCCTTACTAGACTTCTGGCCTGGCACTTTCACCATCAGATTAAACAGTGGTTGAGATTGAACAACTGTAGTCGGGGATCCCGCTGCGCTCTCTCCCGTGGTTGACTGCTAATTCAAGACAACGGATGTTTAGTTGTGCATTCAAAATAGAGGTGGTAATAGGTTAGCGCTAAGGACAACACCAGACATTCGCTCTGTGATAAATTACCTTATGGCTTTATTGTATCAGTGTAGAATTCCCAGTCTCCACAACACGTTTCGGCGCTAATTGCGCCTTTCTCAAGTGTTCAAGAAACACTTGAGAAAGGCGCAATTAGCGCCGAAACGCGTTGTGGAGACTGGGAATTCTACACTGATACAATAAAGCCATAAGGTAATTTATCACAGAGCGAATGTCTGGTGTTGTCCTTAGCGCTAACCTATTACCACCTCTATTTTGAATGCACATCTATCCTCCCACTGGGAAGCGTGGTAATCAGCAGCTGGACACCTAGGACGTATTGGACGTAAATCATCATCTCCCCAGAACAGCACGGGGATTAGCAGCGTGTGCACGCTTGAATTCACGTGAATTTGCCTGTCCCTGCTCCGGCTGACATGGAGACCCCTCGGGGTTAAAAACCAGCGTAACTACTAGTTGTGCAGTCAGCACAACTAGACAAGGTCAGCACGGGATTTAATACACCGTTTTTATGCCCCAAACTTCAGCAGTGTGGCACAACCTTGTTTTTGTTTCTTATATAACGGATGTTTAGTGACATGGAGTTGGGTGGTATTGCCATACGGTTATGGGATGCATTGGATTGGGAAGGTCAATTATCCTCGGGATGGTGCCCGTTAACCCCTATCTTCTCTAACCCAGACTTCTCTTCTGGATGGAGTAGATCTGATGATCTGCATGCGTATCAGATCTTGGCAACAGGAGACCCCAAGACAGCGGGCTTCAGGGGAGGTACTGACGGAGATTCTTCTTGGTTTGTGGACGCCCAATTGGGCTCCTTTTTGGGGAGTCTGAGGGTTCGGCAAGGACGGGTGGGACTTCCCTCTAAATATGAAAAACGTCTTATGGCTGATGACCCGCTGGGGCATAGTCTGTCGGTCCTCTATGCATTGTTGGGCCGAGAGAGGAGGGTGGCAAACTTAATTACATGAAGAAATGGGAGACTGACCTCTCTCTGACCCTGTCTGAGGAGGATTGGAGTAAGGCATGCATAATGTCCCACAAACTATCCATGGCTTGTACAGCTCAGGAAAGAATTATAAAATCATGTCTCGGTGGTACGGTGCCCAGCAACACTACATGCGTTATTTCCCTCCATATCCGACAGTTGCTGGCGATGTGAGAATGCCAGAGACACCTATTTACATGTGTGGTGGAGCTGTGGAGGGATTCGATCCTTCTGGAGTTCAGTGTTGATGTGTATTGTAAGATCACGGGGAAACGAGTGGAAGCCACTCCATTGGTGGCCTTCCTGACAGTACTCCCTGATTTGATTGGGTTGCAAAAGAAAGATATTCTTTGCTTTTGCTTAATGGCTGCCCGCATGGTCATACCCCGCTTCTGGAAGTCCCGTCAGTGCCCGAGACTAACTGACTGGCGTAAATGTTTAGAATATATAAAATGGAGGATCTTACGGCGGAGCTTAGAGACTCCAAGGATAGGTTTCTTAAAATTTGGAGTCAATGGGTTCTGTTTCTGGACTCTCCAGACTTCATGTCTACATTCAGAGAGACCTCTCCTCAACCCACATGACTTAATCCGTTCCCTCCCCTTCGCCTCCCCTCTCTATAAGGTGCTTCTTCCCATCTCCTATTCCTGCATATTCTATCCTCACCACGGGAGCTCACATCAAAGTGAGGGACACGACGTATGACGTACCCTTACATCATAGGTTGTGTAGGGTTAAACTGACTCCCTTTAATAAACAAAGTAACCAACCAGCTTAAAAGATGGCATGACTACCATTATTCTTGATGGGGAGGGCATATCTCATCAAAATCATAAGAATGGCAAAATTAATGTACCCACTACAAAACTTTCCATTACTGTTGAAACACACTGATGTCAACTTACCGTACTTAACAAAGCATTTAACCACTTTCTATGGAGAGGGAAGGACCATAGAATCTCCCTAAACTCATGGTCTCCAAAGAAAATGGAGGAATTAACCTTGCCAAATTTAGAAACTATAATCTGGCATGTCTCACCCGCTACATAATAGATTGGATTCACAGAAGACACACATACTCAGACTAGAGGCTCGAGTCAGACTTCGCCCATCAATATAATCTACAGTGCTATGCAAATTAATTGGGACAAAGCATTTTTTTAAGTAAAATCGTCAGTTGGTTACCAGTCAGTGATTCAAACTAGTTTTAACTGCTTTGAACAGGTGTGAGTGTACAACCTTGAGTAACAAAATGTTTGACTGGTTTTAGTCAGAAAATAACAGCTAGCTGCCCCCTCAGCTTCAGTTGAGAGCTTGTTTCTGTGAGGAGTGGTTTAGTGTACTTTTTCTCTCAGTGTGATTCGTGCCTGTAAAAATGGATGTTACTCCACGGAAGAGGTCTAGAATTATTACTCTTAATGAACATACAAGTCTGACTGTTAGGGTACCGTTACACGCCGCAATATTGCATGCAATTTCACTGGCAATTTGCTGGTTGAAGTGAAATCATGGACACATTGTTCCATTTTGTTGCCGTGTACAAATGGAACAATGTGTCCATGATTTCACATGAGTCAGCAAATTGCCAGTGAAATTGCATGCAATATTGCCGCGTGTAACGATACCCTTAGAGAAAACACTTCCACCGTTGGTATTGGAAAATTGACCGTTTCAAGAATAATTCGCACACACAATGAAACTGGATTGTTTTCTCCAAAACGAAAAGGGAAATGTGGAAGAAAAAGGAAAACTATACCAAGAACTGATAAAACACTTATCAGAAATAGTAAAATTAATGCAAGAAAAATAAGCTTTGTCCCAATTAATTTGCACAGCACTGTATCTGGACTACTCCACTCACGCATCTCCTCTTTAACTTTGATGCTCAACCTGGAAGCAAGCAAGCAGCGGGAGATTAGTAAAATGATCTGTGTGTCTGTCTGTGTTTGTCAGCTTTTGGACATCTTTGAAGGTGTTTGCTATGTGTTTCATATTGGCTGTCATTGATTTCAATGGGGTCGGGAAGGTTTGGCAAACGTTCGTTGAACAATTCGGCGAAAGCCCCGCATTAAGCGAACCAAAACAAATTTGAACACTCAGGTGTTCGCTCATCTCTAGTCACTTCCTTTATCAGATTGCATATTAACCCTGGACTTCAGCCTTTTAACTCCATACAGGAATGTGAAATTACAATATGGTCCTATGTGCTAATTTCACAGAGTCAAATTTACCAGACATTCCCAAATTGTATATATATATATAACTATAGTAAATAAGAGGATTATAGAGGAAGAAGCTAAATATACTACCCTGAGTGAGAAAGCAACATTACGGTGAGGAATATGGTGCAATAAATGTAATAACCATAGAGGTGAATAAATAGGTTACTGATATACTCCTTTTATGTAAAATCCCTATAGAGAGAAGAAAAAGGAAAGAAAGAAGGGAAATACAGAAATTAAGGATTACAATGAACATCAGAGGTGAGAATCTTCATGTCAAAAAAGAATAGAGCAATTATGAGTGTCCGAACAGTGTAATAACAAGGATCCCCTATAGGAACGAGATATCTAATACATATAAACAGGACCCTGAGAATAACCATTGTGGGAGAAGGAATCAATGTTGGATCCAATACTACCTATTAATTTTAAACAAAAATAATTTGAGATAAGCAGATTGCCTATTGGCTTTTTAAATATTAAGTATTTACATTATTGTGTCGCAATTTTATTAACACAGTATGTACGGTTTTAACCAGACTTTTTAGAACTTCAATAAAAGAGTGTTTTTAGTTAATACTGTGAGCATTTCTCATGATTTGTCAGAAGAAGTAAGTAGGTGAAAGTGAGCGCGGGGCCCTATAACTATTTATTCAAACGATCATTATCATAATATAAGGGTGGTCAACAAAACGCGGTACCCCCTAGAGGTCTCTTGAGCAGCATAACTTAGGATATCAGATAAGGGAACCGGCCAAACTGATACCCCCTAGCCAGCTCCATTTTACAATATGTACTATCAAGCACTACTCTCTGACCCCACTGCTCTCTTTAAGCATATTATGGATCGCCTGCTCAGTTTTGGCTTTCCAGGAGGGAACCATTTTGAAGAAGAAACTGGATTTCATGGCCACCCACTTCCCTATTGTGCCCCCTTTTATATAGCCCTTAAAATGCATAAATCATTGGTGAGGCCCACAGGTAGACCAACTGTGGCCAGAAAAGGTGGTATATTGGAACATCCATGCTCATTGGTTGATTTTTTTCTTATACTGTATGTCTTGTCACTAGAATCTTATGTCAGAGACTTATCGGACCTCATGATATATCTGGAGGAATTAACCATCCCACAAGGTACAATTCTAGTTAGTATGGACGTCGAGTCTCTGCACACTAATATTATACACGACCTGGGCATGAGTGCGATCTTCTATTTTTTGGATAGGAGGAGCACATGATACTTTGTTAGATTTTCTCTCCATGATTTTGAATACTAACTACTTTGTTTTTGTAGGCAGATGTCGGGCACAGGGATGGGACTTCACTGTGCCCCTTCATATGCAAACTTATTTTTAGGGTGGTGGGAGGAGAAACTTTGATCAGTCAAATAGACAGTTACCAGCGGAATGTCTTCAAGTGGTTCATTCTCACTTCTCTTCTTCCCCTGTGGTGTTCCTAGATCTAAGGATGCATCTGGAAAACAGCAGAATCTGGACAGAGCTTTACTGTAAACCAACCTCGACAAATGCTCTCCTGCACTATACAACTTTCCACCAGCTCATCTCTGAAACGGTATCCCAAAGGGACAATTTATTCAGCTATGTAGCAACTGCAGCACTGATGTAATATTCAAGAAACGTGCGAAAGATCTCATGAGTAGGTTTATATCAAGGGGATACCCTAAGAAGATAATTTAAAATTTCTAATCTGAACGATAGAAAGGAATTCTTAACCCCAAAGGACAAAATTAGAGAACCCCGAGACCTTAGTATCATAACCACATTCAATAATGGAATGATTTGAGAAAAATCTTAAAAAAGAACTAGGGTATCCTGAGGGGTGAATTGAGGTTAAAACAATATATTCATGAAAATCTGGGGCTGGTGGCTCATGAGGCCAAAAACCTTAAAGATAACTTATCATTGAGCCACTACATTAGGCTCCAAAAAAGATTAGGTAGGTGGGTTGTTCTAACAGGGTCCTTCCCCTGTGGCCAATGTAATGTTTGTCCACTATGATGCCAAATGACCAATCTATTTCCATCTATATATCCCAAGAAGTGTTACTTCCATTGCCATCCAGGAATATCGTTTATGGGTTAATATGCGGCTGTCAGAAGATCTACATGGGAAGACAACTCAGGAATTACAAAGACGTATTAAGCAGCATCTCTGAAACATTGGCATGGCTAGAAGTGACTTGGAGAAGGGGAATAAAATCTCATCAGAAGCTGCTGTTTTCTTGAAGGAGCATGGGAGCAAAATTAGTGGAATAAAGGTCCTGGGACTTGAACAAATTAAAACAAATATTAGAGGGTAAACAAGGTCAATGATTTGTTGAGATGCGAAGCGGCTTGGATATATAAACTTAATAGTCTATAACCAGGGGGTTTAAACAAAGATAGGCTATTTAATGGTTTTTAATAAAAAAAAAAAATAGCTCCTATGAGGGTGGGTGAAAATTTCGCTTAACATTTTAAGTTTGGAAATTGAGAATAGATTGTTGGTTGTTCTGGTTAGAATATCTTATTGGTCCCCAGGTTTTAATATTACACATATATAATAAACTTTTATGTGTATGTACTGTACACTAGATGCCCTGGTTTTGATTATTGCCTTGTGTGTGATCATAACATAACACCAATACCACTGCCTATAAGGGAACCTTTACACGCGGCAACTTTTCTAGGAATTTCACTGGCAACTTACTGGTTGCAGTGAAATCATGGACACATTGTTCTATCTTGTTGCTGTGTACAAATGGAAAAATGATCATAGAGAAAGAATTGACAAATAAAATAGCAGCACACCACCACAGGATATATGAAAATATGCAAGGCTTTTATTTAAGGACCAACAAACATCTAAAAACAGTTAAGGGGGTGTCACACGCGTCAATGTCTTCAGTGAGATGATCGCTGACGACATTGACGGATGATCGCTGGTGAGCTGTCACACAGGCAGACTCACCAGCGATCAATGGACCAGAGACATCTTGGAAACGATTTAAATATCATTTCCACGATGTCTTGCTCCCGTTGCCAGCCTGCTGGAAGCGGGAGCAGGCTGGTCTCCAAGGTAAACTGCGGGTATCTAGGCAGCGCGCGCTGCCTAGATACCCGATGTGTACCTTAGTTACCAGCCTCCTCCACTCACCGGCTGGTATCTAAGGTACACAGCAGGTAACTAGGGACCCTAGTTACCCGCTGTGTACCTTAGATACCAGCCGGTGAGCGGAGGAGGCTGGTAACTAAGGTACACATCGGGTATCTAGGCAGCGCGCGCTGCCTAGATACCCGCAGTTTACCTTGGATACCAGCTCCTAGCGCTTGTGAGAGGCGCTGGGAGCTGGAATATCGCTACTCCCGGTGTCACACGCAGCGATGCTGCGTGTCCACCGGGCGACCATCGCCAGGTTTTAGAACAGATTCTAAAACCTGGCGATCATCAACCAGCGATTTATCGCTGGTTGATTCAGCATGTCACACGCGTCAATATCGCTGCAACGTCACGTGCAGCCGTGATCGTGCAGGCGATATTGACGCGTGTGACATACCCTTTAAAAACATCAACAAACCATAATCTATTAGGAGATGGGCCCCCTACATAAATTAGCAATGAATACACATAACAAGTCTGCCTCCAATGCATAGATAAAGTGCACAATATCAAAGTATAGAAAATTCAAAGCCATTCCATAAGTAAATATAGGGTCACATGATAAAGGAACTGACAAGAGTGATCTATCAGGTGAAGTATAACACAGACTTGTATGTAATCACCTAGGCAGCGGATCAAACCGAAAGACACCATACACATAGGGCGATTTCAGAGCAGGCACCCAGCTGAATAGGCAAAACAAACAGGCATAATCCTAATGAAGATCAATTGTATCCCACAATAGGGTTGGAAAATCCAAAGTGGAAGTAATCTCACCCAAGCCTGTTTGTAAATGGAGCGCTCGTGTCCTGCGTCAATAATAATGTATCAGTCTGTGTCAGGAATGATGCCAGGGAGTCCGGCGCCAGGGGCGATGGTAAATAGAGAGCAGGGGACCCAGATGCCACGCGTATTGCCGCCGTTAAGCGGCTTCGTCAGGGAGGCGTGGGTACACATCCGGCGTTCCGCCCTTAAATACCATAGCCAATCAAGCGGCTATCACTGCCGCTTTGTGTGTTGCCATGGCTCCCAGAGGGAGACTGGACACACTTATGACTGGTTGTAATTTTGGTTTGATTTTTGTTTATTGTTACCGTGTGCCATGGCTTCCTCATGGGAGACCAGGGAGTTGGCGTGGCAGGCTGAGTCAAGTAAAATATTCGGGACATCTGGTGATGATGGTAATGCGGGTAATGATGATTTTAGTACGCTGTCAAGACAAATTGAAAGTAGCCATAAATTGGCTAAACGGGTCTGGTGGCATATCAGATGTTTGGAAGAGTATATCAAGTTATCTATAATACGAAGAGGTCTGAGAGTTCAGATTTTTCCTGCCTGGGAGCCCAGTGAAACATTTAAGACCACATGGGAACAGGGCCTGATGCAATGTTCACGTATAATTATCAACATGCTTATTGAACATGACAGGACTCTATTGACATCTACCAAACTTAAAATCACGGCCCTGGAGAAAAAACTCATGGACTATCATAAGGACAGTCTGGTAACACCCTTTCTAACACGCATGAAAACCAGTATTGACAAATACGAGAAGGAAATAATAGAGGGAAAGAGGAAGAAATTTTTACGTGATAAAACTGATTTTTCTGGAAATGAGGCATTTAGATGGAGACACAGGGGGAATGGACGACCTCCACGGGGTCCTAAACCAACACCAAAACCAGCCCCAAAACCTACTCCCAATTTTCCTCCTAAAAATCCTCTGCAGACGGTTCCAAATACCAATACGGACACAGAACCATTGAGTGGTAGTGATTTTTTAGGACAAAGAGAAAGCGATTCTGAAGAAGAACCAGGCGGGGCGGCCGGAGGGCCTGTGGAAAGGCATAGGCCCAAGACAACCAAAACGCCCGAAAGGGAAACCACGGGGACGCTATCCGCGTTACTAACAAATTTACCTAACAATGATTACAACCCAGAATCATCACAAGCTACACAAACAGGTACTTTACAGATTATCAATTTGTCTGACCGCATACTTACTCCAGATGAAACATCTGTGTTACAAAGGGGTTTAACATTCTTCCCAGAACATAGGCCTGACAAGTTCACTATCATAAAGGATGTTTACCTGTTTTGCCGTAAACTTGTACTTTCTGCTATCCATAGAAATCCTACTGTATTGGAGAATCCTGCACTCATCGAACAAAGGACTGCAAGACATGTTGGACCTACTTGAGGAAGAAGTATCGGATACAGGTAGGCGCCCTTGCCCCTTGAGGAATAAGTCCTCCACTGCATCCCCTTTATCCTTGTTTCCCTCTGTCCAAACCTTCTTTGATCTAGTAAAAAGGGACATCTCACAATTGTCGGACCAACATGGTTGGCGTGGAAACCTTAGTACTAAAGAAAGAAAAGCACTACTTGAATTAAAAAATGATTCTACCATCATTATTAAGGAGGCGGACAAGGGAGGGAACGTAGTCATCTGCCCATGGGAGATGTATGTGGAGGAAGCAAGGAGACAACTGAGTGACAACAAATTCTGCTCTAAGTTACCCTCTGATCCAACAGCTTTTTTCCAAAGAAAATTTGCTGGGTTATTAGATGCGGGATTAAGGTGTGGGGCTATTACCAAAAAAGAGAAGGACTTTTTATGGATTGCAGAACCTGTCACACCTACTCTGTATCTTCTTCCCAAGGTCCATAAAAGCCTGGTCCAACCGCCCGGGAGACCAATCGTTTCTCGTATTGGCAGCATCTGCGAGAAGGCTGGCTCCTATATTGATTATCTACAACCTATGGCACAAGAGTTGACCTCATACATCCAGGATTCTACGGACTTTATCAAAAAAACACGGACACTTCGGATTCCTACAGGTAACTTGATTGTTACATGCGATGTGGAATCGCTTTATACTAACATCGCTCATGATCATGGAATAGAAGCAGTCACTTACTTCTTGGACAAAAAAACAAACAGTGACCGGCTTCATGATTCTTTCCTCATAGATCTGCTTGGCTTCTTATTGTCACACAGTTACTTCATATTTGATAGAAGTTACTTCAAACAGATCTCTTGAGTGGCTATGGGGGCCAAGTGTGCACCAGCCTTTGCAAATTTATTTTTGGGCTGGTGGGAGGAGCGAATTGTTTACAAAATGCCGGCTTTTAGATCACATGTCCAAGGGTGGTATAGGTATATCGATGACGTCGTGTTTCTATGGAGAGGAGATGAAGAATCTTGCAGATCTTTTCTGAATGAATTGAATTCTAACTCACTTAATATGTTCTTAACCTTTGATTCATCTCCTATAGAGGCCACTTTCTTGGACCTGAGAATTACGATCAAGGACGAACGGCTGTATACAAATCTTTATAGGAAACCGACGGCAAGGAACAGTCTTTTGCACTATATAAGCTTTCACCCTAATCATGTGAAGAGAAGTGTACCGATTGGTCAATTTCTGAGAGTTCGGCAGAATTTTGCGGATGATGATGACTTCCAGATCCAATCACGAGCCTTAACCGAGAGATTCCCTGCTCGACAATATCCGAAACGTATCATTTCCAATGCTTTTAGGAGAGCTAAGTCAAGCTCACAGGATGCTTTATTACAACATCATATTAAGCCTTTGGACAACACACCAAGGATCATCATGGATTACCATAATCAGTGGGACAAGGTTAGTAATATCCTACAAAATCATTGGGACATCTTGTCTATGGACCCAAAAATCGGATCAGATATTGGGATGAGACCGATGATAACAGCAAAATGTGCACCAACCTTGAGAGACACATTGGTACGGAGCCATTTTAGGAGACCCACCCATAGTTTGGGATGTGGTTCAAGATTAAAAGGGTCGTTTCCGTGCGGTTCCTGCAGCATATGCCCTCTCATGAAGCCAACTAGAGATAGCTTTGTGAATCCAGGGGACAACAAGAGACATCGGTTAAAACACTACATTAATGGCAGAACAAAATTTGTGGTTTATATAATTATATGTCCGTGTAACAAAGTGTATGTTGGGATGACTGGACAGGAATTGCGGAAGCGCATACAGAAACATTTATCAACTATCCAGTTGGCTGCGGACCATCTGGATAAAGGAATCACGTTAACTTCTGTGGCTTCACATTACCTGTCACATCACCAGGGTCGGTCTACGGGCAGTAGAGTAGTCGGGTTAGAGAGGCTCACAGAAAATATCAGGGGAGGGGATAGGAGGAAACCCCTTTTGCGACTTGAGTCGAGGTGGATTTTTACCCTCAATTCGATTTCCCCATTGGGAATCAATGAGGAACTCCTCTTCTCCGGTTTCTTGGGGGTATAAAGATACGGGACATCATTGTTATCTTCATTTATTTATTTATTTTTTCTCTTTTCTCTTCCTTCTCTCCATCGTTATGTGTGTTTTTTCAAAAACATATACTATGATATATTTTTCTTTCAGACTTTGGATTGGACAGCCATCCTCTCATCTACACAGATCCGCAGTTTGACTTCACAAACAAGAACAACTACATAGATCATCTCCATACCAACAATCCTTGCCCTTTGGATGTGGGATATTCGATTTAGTCCGTTGGAGTTGTATACCCTTAATGAAAAGGATCTATTTGGACTTGGAACTTGGTTCTAATATGTGTCATAATTTTCTGTTTTCTCCATATATTTTTGATTTCTCTATATTTTTGATGTATATAACGGTTTTGTTAATTTATGACTACCCATGTAGGGTGACCCATTTGATATATGGGTACCATCACCCCAATTTTTGGACTATTTTTGTGTATTTCTCTAGGTGTTCAATTTCTGATTTTTTGACAACTGTCATCGTACCCGTAAATTCCTCAAGTATTGTTGACTCTTTTGCCTTATATTGGACTTTGCTTGTGTCACGTGTGCGGTCCTTCCTCTTTTTTCATATGTATATTGTGAGACCCAGGTGGGGTTAGTGGAGGAGGGCAGGTATATCTCACCCAGGTATCTGTCCTATGCAATCTAACCTGGGTTGTATCACCTGGCTGCTAATGAAGTAATGGGAGGCGGTTTGGGTCTGTAAAAGGAGTCTGGGAGTCGGGCGGGGCTCTCTCTCAGCCTGGGAGCACAGACAGCCTGTTTGTGTGAGGAGAAGCACGTGAGTGAAGCCATTGCTGTTTGGTTATATGTTTAGGCTGGAAGGGAGAAGCCCTTCAGCCTGTAGTGAGGGTACATTCTGTTTAGTTAGAGCCGGACAAGCGAGGATTTTGTTTTGCTGTTTTGTTTTCTTTTGTTGGCTTTCCCCACAATAAACCTGGCCCCGTGCCAGTTGCATCCACATTGCTGTGTTTGGACTAAATGACACAAAATCAACGTGGCCTTTGATCCCAGCAAAGGCGAACCCCAGGCGTGTTGTCACAATATATACATTTTTTCAAGATTCCCGTACATTACATATTTTGCAGGATCAAAGATCTGTGTTAGTTCTATCTATATTCAGTGGGATCTTTGGGTATACAACATGAGAAGTGATTTTGGGTCTTGTTGGGTGTGTGTTATCTCTTCTAGATTTTTCAATCTTTATGGATGGAAATCTTCGATTGTAAATCCACAACAGTGGTACTAAATTAATCATATACAGGGATTGATTGTGATCTCAAATACAGGCCTGTATGGTGGACCATCTAGACAATTTTTGTCCTGATGGCACGCCGGGTTAATTTCTAATATAGATTTCTTGACAGCGGAGAGATATAAGTTTGAGCTTTACTGATTATAAATTCATCTATATTCCTTGTTCAGGTTTTCTGCAACTTTATTTATTATATTATACCTGCAGGTGACCGTCGAGTCCCCATCCATATGTGGATCTTCTGGTTGGCCTCTTCCCAGATAGCAGGTGGAGATGAACTATCCCTTCCGGTGGGCATATTCCTGTGTTCGCCGGTGGATAATTTTTTCATCTTCACCATTTTTTGCTCCCTGGGGAGTGGTAGCATATGCCTATAACCCTGACATTTTCCATACTTGTTATTATATGACACAGCTTGTACTGCATATAGATTTTGGGTAGGGGGTCTTCTGATATGCATATATTAGATTTGTTTATGTCCAGATGGCATGTTCTTAGACAGGTTGTCTCCCATGCATTTTGGATCAAACACTATACCTGGTTTCAGGAACGTTTGTATATTACTCTTTGGGATGATTATTATGAATTGGGGTGCTTTTCACAAAATTGATGTATCTTTCATTTTTTAATTGGTATATTTAATACTCCTGATAATGCGCCCGGTCATTTTCAACTTTTCAACTTCTTTACTAAATTTACAAGCATTTCGCTTGTATTAATCATGTGACCGCAACATGGCCCCTGCAGCTCCCGGAACGTCATTTCCGGTCTCTCTCTGGGAGCCATGGCAACACACAAAGCGGCAGTGATAGCCGCTTGATTGGCTATGGTATTTAAGGGCGGAACGCCGGATGTGTACCCACGCCTCCCTGACGAAGCCGCTTAACGGCGGTAATACGCGTGGGATCTGGGTCCCCTGCTCTCTATTTACCATCGCCCCTGGCACCGGACTCCCTGGCATCATTCCTGACACAGACGTGCGGGCTGATACATTATTATTGACGCAGGACACGAGCGCTCCATATACAAACAGGCTTGGGTGAGATTACTTCCACTTTGGATTTTCCAACCCTATTGTGGGATACAATTGATCTTCATTAGGATTATGCCTGTTTGTTTTGCCTATTCAGCTGGGTGCCTGCTCTGAAATCGCCCTATGTGTATGGTGTCTTTCGGTTTGATCCGCTGCCTAGGTGACTACATACAAGTCTGTGTTATACTTCACTCTTGTCAGTTCCTTTATCATGTGACCCTATATTTACTTATGGAATGGCTTTGAATTTTCTATACTTTGATATTGTGCACTTTATCTATGCATTGGAGGTAGACTTCATATGTGTATTCATTGCTAATTTATGCAGGGGGTCCATCTCCTAATGGATTGTGGTTTGTTGATGTTTTTAACTGTTTTTAGATGTTTGTTGGTCCTTAAATAAAAGCCTTGTATATTTTCATATATCCTGTGGTGGTGTGCTGCTATTTTATTTGTCAATTCTTTCTCTATGATCATGGTTCTTTGTTGACAAAGCAGCACCTCCAACCCTTATTGGGACATATAATTTTTGGTGGTGCACCCCAGCCCTTGTTAATTACAACTGGAAAAATGTCTCCATGATTTCACTGCAACCAGTAAGTTGCCAGTGAAATTCCTAGAAAAGTTGCCGCGTGTAAAGGTACCTTAACTCTTGCACCTTTTCAATCTTTATTTATGTCTATTTCCCTATCTCCTCCCTCGTTGGTCATGACGATCTCTTTATTTTTTTAACCATCTTTCCAAGTCCCCCCTTTCCCCCCCCACCCCCTGAAAAAAATACAATGATCTGCATTGCCATATTATATGATGTTGTGGAGTTATGGATTTAAATCAGTCCGCTCTCATAGTGTCAGGTTATAATATCCGCCCATCTATCTTTTTTCCTCCTTTAGATGGATTGCTGTATATAAGTGTATATTTCTCTTAGGTTAAGTGGAAGGTCGATTATGAGGTATATTCTTTTAATCATTTAATATTAGCGGTGTACGACGCCATTTTGATGAAGCGTGCATGAAGAGTATACACTATTGAGGGCATACTAGTCCTATGTTGTTTTCTAATCTGAACTGATGCAACGCCATTTTGATGAAGTCTGCATGTGCAGTATACACTATTGACAACATACTATGATGCTTTCTATTACTATGATTTTCTAGATGTGTATGTTTATTATGCACTTCCAGGATTAGTCAGCAGGATGGTGTGACTTATTGCTGACATGAAGGCTGCTGGTGTATGGCTGCAAAAACACCAAATGTTATTGAATAAAGTTTATTGTCATTAAGGTATATTGTCTCATATGTGGCTATAGCTGAACTCCATACCTTTTATGTGGGATTTATTGCATTGCAGTGTGACCCAATTTATCATGTTTGTATTAGCATGGTTTGTATTTTTTGTATGTTATTAAAGACCCTTTTGCACAGGTGTTTTTTGTACTTATAGTAGTTGTATCTGCCTTTTAATTGTTTCTATATGTGTGTTTTGGTCTACTAAAATGAATGTCTTCAATAAAGTTTTGTAAATTTTGAAAGAATTGTTGTTGGTGTATGCCCTATTGGCATATCTTTTTCTTCAACTCTTTATGTCGGGCAGCAAGGTTTATCAGGCCTATAATTACAATGTAAAAAAAAGAAAAATCTTCATGACCAACGAGAAGGTTGCCGTTAGTTGCTGTGAACTCTACTCCTTCAAGTCTCTGATTATAATAATTATTCGTTGTATGCTTTTTCTTCCGACAGGACGATGCCTTATCTACAAGCTGCCTTTAATACCAACAACAGCAAAACTGGCTTCATAAACACAGGCAAAATTTCAGCATAAAGTCATATTCTAAAGGTTACTTGTGAGGACGACAATTATTCCACACTGGAATCCTGTGACATCATAAGCTTCCAATCTGGCGGAGTTCACACAATTGGCTGACTGCAAATCTTTATAGTTGCAGAAAACTTCTCCTGTTCACATCACTTTTTTCATTTTTGACTTATACATTGAAAGCTGTGATGCGGCCTACACAGACTTTATGATATCTTATTTCGAAGAGGAAACTTCTGTTATGAAGAGATTGTTCCAGCAACTGGTGGCTCTTTTCAAAGATGAACTTTCCTACAGTCTTGATGCAAGATTTTATCTCTTTCGTAGAGGAAAGCGTTTGTCCAAGGGGTTTAGCAATCAATCAGGATCCCCCTTACCTGCAAATACCGGTTTTACAGAGGACTGACAGGACATACTTCACACTTGTATGACAGGTATGCTTCATATTTTACATAAGGAAAGGACTAATATTGCTGATTTAGCATCTGAAAACATTTCTACATTTCTAAAACTATTATGGCCTTTCCCCGAGGACCCTGAATTTTGAAAACTAAATTCTACCACCCAACCTGATTAAAAAGTTACTTGCTGTAGCATCAAAGACAATTCCACAAAATTATTTTCGGGATAGCAAAGATTATCGCCACTATTCCAACAAATTTTATATTCAGACTCAAACGGTCACTACGTCTACAGCACCTAATAATGATAATGTCAGAGATTTTGTGAACAAAAAATACAAAGGGTCAATTTCTTCTTCTTTTTTCAAAACCACATACATCTGTATCTAACCCTGATACCACTATTGATAATAACGTCAGTATCAATAGACAGATTGGAAATGAAAACATACCAACTAATATTCAATAGGTACCTCCAATTCCACTATTTCTGCAACTAAGCTTCCTAATCCGCTAATAATCCTACCCAAAATATTGATTCTCCTCATGTATCACCTCAAACCAACATGAATAGTTCTGTGAAAGAATTCAACAACATCATGCAGAAATAAAAGAAAAAATTGATACCATCCGCAGGGAAAGGACTAAATTTCTTCCCTTCTGAATAAGAAGGCTATTGCAATGTCGCCTTTAACATTATATCCCAAAAGATCTCAATTACACTTGAGGTTCCAAGTAGCCACGTTAGTACCATTACAACAGGATTGTATTGAACTATTGGAATTGTCTATTCATGATTCTACAGCAGTGGAGGCTCCATATCTCAGCATCCCAACCCTCCTGTGAATTGTATTATAAATATCATCAAGTTCATTAATTTCAGTGATTTAATACAAAAAGTTAAATGCTTGTAATATATAGAGTCATTACAGAGTGATGTATTTCAAGTGTTTATTTCTGTTAATGTTGATGATTATTGCTGACAATGAAAAACCAAAGGTCATTATCTCAGAAAATTAAAGAATGGAGGATGAAGGGTCTGAGACATAAAATATTACCTAAATGGGTATCGGAGTGTTCACCTTGTGTGGTTGTTAGTCACAACCACTATAAAAGCAGATCACGGCTGCTGCAGTCCCTAGCGTGGTGCTATATAAAGTAGGGAGGATGAAGGGTTAAAAACCACGCTGCCATATTCCACGAAACATTAAAGGGGTAAATACAATACTGATTTATTAGTCAACGCGATTCAGTGTTCCCTGGCCTCTCCTCAGGACAAATCTATCATATTGCCATGTTTCAGGGAGGCCTAAAACGCGTTGACTAATAAATCGATATGTGTCGTGGAATACAACTTTTTATGAGCAACACAGGTATTAACGCGTTTCGGTATAACTCGGACCTGTCACAACAGTTGCTACAATTTACAAATCAAAATACAAAGAAATAGTGCATGAACATATACAAAAATATACATACAAAAGTATTGACACCCCTGCAATTCCTGTCAGATAATACTCAGTTTCTTCCTGAAAATGATTGCAATCACAAATTCTTTGGTATTATTATCTTCATTTAATTTGTCTTCAATGAAAAAACACAAAGAGAATGAAGCAAAAAGCAAAACATTGATCATTTCACACAAAACTCCAAAAATGGGCCAGACAAAAGTATTGGCACCCTCAGCCTAATACTTGGTTGCACAACCTTTAGCCAAAATACTGCGATCAACCGCTTCCGGTAACCATCAATGACTTTCTTACAATGCTCTGCTGGAATTTTAGACCATTCTTCTTTGGCAAACGGCTCCAGGTCCTTGATATTTGAAGGGTGCCTTCTCCAAACTGCCATTTTTAGATCTCTCCACAGGTGTTCTATGGGATTCAGGTCTGACCACCTTAGAAGTCTCCAGTGCTTTCTCTCAAACCATTTTCTAGTGCTTTTTGAAGTGTGTTTTGGGTCATTGTCCTGCTGGAAGACCATGACCTCTGAGGGAGACCCAGCTTTCTCACACTGGGCCCTATATTATGCTGCAAAATTTGTTGGTAGTCTTCAGACTTCATAATGCCATGCACACGGTCAAGCAGTCCAGTGCCAGAGGCAGCAAAGCAACCCCAAAACATCAGGGAACCTCCGCCATGTTTGACTGTAGGGACCGTGTTCTTTTCTTTGAATGCCTCTTTTTTTCTCCTGTAAACTTTATGTTGATGCCTTTGCCCAATAAGAGAGAACATTCTTCCAAAACGTTGTAGGCTTTCTCAGGTAAGTTTTGGCAAACTCCAGCCTGGCTTTTTTATGTCTCGGGGTAAGAAGTGGGGTCTTCCTGGGTCTCCTACCTACCATACAGTCCCTTTTCATTCAGACGCCGACGGATAGTACGGGTTGACACTGTTGTACCCTCGGACTGCAGGGCAGCTTGAACTTGTTTGGATGTTAGTCGAGGTTCTTTATCCATCATCCGCACAATCTTGCGTTGAAATTTCTTGTCAATTTTTCTTTTCCGTCCACATCTAGGGAGGTTAGCCACAGTGCCATGGGCTTTAAACTTCTTTATGACACTGCGCACGGTAGACACAGGAACATTCAGGTCTTTGAAGATGAACTTCTAGCCTTGAAATTGCTCATGCTTCCTCACAATTTGGTTTCTCAAGTACTCAGAGAGTTCTTTAGTCTTCTTTCTTTTCTCTATGCTCAATGTGGTACACACAAGGACACAGGACAGAGGTTGAGTCAACTTTAATCCATGTCAACTGGCTGCAAGTGTGATTTAGTTATTGCCAACACCTGTTAGGTGCCACAGGTAAGTTACAGGTGCTGTTAATTACACAAATTAGAAAAGCATCACATGATTTTTCTAACTGTGCCAATACTTTTGTCCACCCCCTTTTTTATGTTTGGTGTGGAACTATATCCAATTTGGCTTTAGGACAATTCTTTTTGTGTTTTTTTCAATGAAGACAAATTAAATGAAGATGATAATACCAAAGAATTTGTGATTGCAATCACTTTCAGGAAGAAACTGAGTATTATCTGACAGAATTGCAGGGGTGTCAATACTTTTAGCCAACAATGTATTTACAATTCGCAACTCAACCACCCCCAGGTGTCAAAAAAGGCACCTGTTTTTATTTCAGCAATATGTAGGATGCAGGGGAATTGATATATTATTAATAGCAAGAGGGTAGGTTGAATTCTCTAAGGTATAGGAGAATAGTATGTTATTTACACTATTTACAGTTCAGTTGTGAAAATACCAGAAAACATGAATATATGTATATGTATACATATCTAGATAGGGGTAAGTGCTGGGTAGAGTATTAAAATGAAGTTTTTGTCACCCTCTGTTATCATGGGTATGTGCCTACAGGACGTTTTTTAAGCAGTCCTGAACGCAGTAAAACCGATACAGGTTTCAAGGATCCTAGAGTCCTTGCCAGGAGATTTGCTGTGTTCAGGTCCTGTGCTTTTATCGAGTATTTCACACGTTTTTCCTGCATTTTTCCTGCGCTTTTGCCATTGACTGCAGCAAAAACACAGGAAAAATAGAACATGTTAATTCTCTCCCATCCGCAACAAAACCGGACAGTTCTTGACACTTGCAAAACCAATGTGTGGGCACAGCGTTTCTGTGAAACACAATGATTTTGCTGGCAATCTAAACTGCAGGAACAAATCAGCATAAATTACCATAAAATCAATGGTAAACTGCAGGCAGAAACGGCAGGAAAAGCGTCCTGTAAGCACATACCCTAAAGATAGAGGGACTTCGCTCCGCTTGCTTCTTTTTAATCCTGTTAGGTGATTATATATCAAAGTATTAGCTCATTGAGTTTTAGTTTGGATTAGGATAGTATAATAGCATTATATGGTTTGTTACCTTTTGATGACGTTATATGGGGTATCCTTAAATAGATATAGAGTAGTGAGAGAAACCTATAGCCATGGGGAGAAAAGGAAAAACAGTGGTGCATTAATTGCCAGACAAAAAAATTGCAGCAATAACAGTAGGTTGTATATAGATATCTAGGCTAGCTTTATGTATAGGACTCAGTTAGAGGAATATTCCCAGTCTCATATAAGTAAGTATTCTGTTATCCAGTGAAAGTCTCCAGTGTTCTCATTCATATAGTATGCCATCTGGAGTGTAATACATAGTTTAAGTGGTCAAACCTCGAGTTTTAGCATGCTATCAGGTGCCAGAAGAGGTGTTAGAAGTTGTTCTCTTTACCTTATTTCATAGTGTCCCAGAATGGGGGGGGTGTTTGTGGCTGGTGGAGCAACCGGTAATCGGCGCTTTTTAGCTGGCTCGGCCGGAAGTGTCGGCGGATGTCGGCGCATGCACAGTTGTGCCGGAACCGTGTTACTCACCGGCGCCTACGTATTGCGCTTTGTTGATATCGTTCCTATATGAACGATGTCATGTGACCGCTGTACGGCGGTGTTGTGGTCAGAATGGTTAGATCATAGCTCAGATCTTTCACTGTTCTTTTGAACAGGGGGATTGTGGGGTGTTAAGTTTACTTATATGGTGTTTATTTGGGTAAATCTGGGTCCAGGATTGGAACATAAGGCAGTATATTGATATAGATGTCTTATATGATGTGTGAGGCACCGCCGGCATGATCCTCATGGCCGGGGCGCATCACATGCAGGATCAGGAGGATCCTGTGCACACTGGCCGGTTTTCCTGTGATGATACTGTGTGAACCTATCCTGAACACAATGAGGTTTAAAGTGACTAGTGAGTGGCTCATGAGATCGAGGAAGCCCTGAGGAAAGGGATGTAATGAGTGATTGCTGACAGCCAAGGTGGGTGTGTCAGGTGGGTGTGTCAGGTGGGTGTGTCCAGAGGAATAGCAGCCCAGCTGGATGAATCAGTGTGGGTGTGGCCGGCACGATAAGAGTCAGCCAGCTGAGTGATTGGGATTCAGATGGAAGCTGAGACTCATGCTGGGAGGTTCATTACCAGCCAGAGAACCCAGCAGAGCCAGTCTGTGTGGGGGACTGGGAATGAGAGTCCAGACCACCATAAGGAACGATGGTGAAGAGAGCATGCTAGCTCTATACCGGTAGCCAGGACCGGGGTTGTTATAGCACCTGGTGTGGGAAGCCGTGGCTGACCTGGCGGACGATGGACTGGCCGTGGGGTGAAACACGTCCAGGAAGGAGCACGTGGGGAAGGCTTGGCCGCCCCGTTACCCAGGTAGCGAGACCCGGATCCGTGCCCGGTAAGACAGCAGTTCCCGTGTAATGGAGTGAGCTGTGTGCGTGATTAATGACAGGCGGGCATAACCACCATTGGGTCCGACTAGGCAGTCGATAGAGGACCCGTAGACGTTTGAAATGGCTTAGGTAACAGTGCCCTGAATGAAAGACGATGGCCTATGTGTAACAGCCACGTACAGTTAGGGCCAGAAATATTTGGACAGTGACACAGTTTTCGCGAGTTGGGCTCTGCATGCCACCACATTGGATTTGAAATGAAACCTCTACAACAGAATTCAAGTGCAGATTGTAACGTTTAATTTGAAGGGTTGAACAAAAATATCTGATAGAAAATGTAGGAATTGTACACATTTCTTTACAAACACACCACATTTTAGGAGGTCAAAAGTAATTGGACAAACAAACATAACCCAAACAAAATATTTTTATTTTCAATATTTTGTTGCGAATCCTTTGGAGGCAATCACTGCCTTAAGTCTGGAACCCATGGACATCACCAAACGCTGGGTTTCCTCCTTCTTAATGCTTTGCCAGGCCTTTACAGCCGCAGCCTTCAGGTCTTGCTTGTTTGTGGGTCTTTCCGTCTTAAGTCTGGATTTCAGCAAGTGAAATGCATGCTCAATTGGGTTAAGATCTGGTGATTGACTTGGCCATTGCAGAATGTTCCACTTTTTTGCACTCATGAACTCCTGGGTAGCTTTGGCTGTATGCTTGGGGTCATTGTCCATCTGTACTATGAAGCGCCGTCCAATCAACTTTGCAGCATTTGGCTGAATCTGGGCTGAAAGTATATCCCGGTACACTTCAGAATTCATCCGGCTACGCTTGTCTGCTGTTATGTCATCAATAAACACAAGTGACCCAGTGCCATTGAAAGCCATGCATGCCCATGCCATCACGTTGCCTCCACCATGTTTTACAGAGGATGTGTTGTGCCTTGGATCATGTGCTGTTCCCTTTCTTCTCCAAACTTTTTTCTTCCCATCATTCTGGTACAGGTTGATCTTTGTCTCATCTGTCCATAGAATACTTTTCCAGAACTGAGCTGGCTTCTTGAGGTGTTTTTCAGCAAATTTAACTCTGGCCTGTCTATTTTTGGAATTGATGAATGGTTTGCATCTAGATGTGAACCCTTTGTATTTACTGTCATGGAGTCTTCTCTTTACTGTTGACTTAGAGACAGATACACCTACTTCACTGAGAGTGTTCTGGACTTCAGTTGATGTTGTGAACGGGTTCTTCTTCACCAAATAAAGTATGCGGTGATCATCCACCACTGTTGTCATCCGTGGACGCCCAGGCCTTTTAGAGTTCCCAAGCTCACCAGTCAATTCCTTTTTTCTCAGAATGTACCCAACTGTTGATTTTGCTACTCCAAGCATGTCTGCTATCTCTCTGATGGATTTTTTCTTTTTTTCAGCCTCAGGATGTTCTGCTTCACCTCAATTGAGAGTTCCTTTGACCGCATGTTGTCTGGTCAAAGCAACAGCTTCCAAATGCAAAACCACACACCTGGAATCCACCCCTGACCTTTTAACTACTTCATTGACTACAGGTTAACGAGGGAGACGCCTTCAGAGTTAATTGCAGCCCTTAGAGTCCATTGTCCAATTACTTTTGGTCCCTTGAAAAAGAGGAGGCTATGCATTACAGAGCTATGATTCCTAAACCCTTTCTCCGATTTGGATGTGGAAACTCTCATATTGCAGCTGGGAGTGTGCACTTTCTGCCCATATTATATATATAATTGTATTTCTGAACATGTTTTTGTAAACAGCTAAAATAACAAAACTTGTGTCACTGTCCAAATATTTCTGGCCCTAACTGTATAATGTTGTGGGAGAGAGTGACCCAGCTAGTGTGGATGATATTGGAGGTGATCCGTCCCTGTGGGACGAGAGGGAGGCTTGCCCTGCTGCTTGCAGTGGGTACCTGTCCCTCAACCATGACCTCTAATGGTGTGGGTGTGCCTGTGGCCAGAGACAGGGGTCACAAAGGCTCCTAGAAGGGTAACCATGGCTGATCCGTTAGGGTGCTACTCAGACGCAGGGTACAGTCGTCGACCTGGAGACCTGCCATGAGATGAGATGGAGGTTTGGGGGCGACTGGTGGCCCGTACCGTGGTGAGTAGGCCACGGTGACGCATGGTTAGCCCGGATTCTACGGTTGACTAGGTCCCTGTTATGGTCATGGAGGAGCCACAGTCCATGGATGTGTTATGATGGGCTGTGAGCGGGTGTAAGAAATGTATGTGATCCATGGACGTTTGTATGATGGATCACATATGGTATGTAAGGTCCCGGTCAGGCAGGAATCCTGACTACGGGTTAATGGTATTTCATCATGCTGGGTGACTAAAGCCGGGCAGCTGGTACCGCCATTGGGACCCACAGGGCCCGTTGAGGCGTAGGTAACGAAGGTCAGAAGCAGGGGTTAAAAAGGGCTCCTAGAGTGGGGACACCATGGTTGAACCAGGTGGACTCTGACCAGGACGTAGGCGGAGATACGTCCAGGAAGGAGCCCCTTGGGGATACATGACATACCCGGTACTCAGGTTGCTCAATCCCTGTTATGAACCCGAAGGGGTCATCGTTGTAATGTAACGTATGTATTGATGTATAGTGTAAGTAGGCCGGAGGTCGTAGCCACCACAGGAGCTGTTGGTAGAGCTCCAATGGGGACAGAGAGATGGTTACAGGTCCCGGGTTACAATAAGATGTCATGTGCAATAAGTGTTATGTAATGTTATATGTAAAATGTATGGTGTATTTATGTAAAGTGTTTATAATCAATGTGATATGTGTCAAACATGCTACCCGGGTTATGTTATTAATATGTGAAAAATAAACGGGTAGACATTGGTTAACTTATAAACACGTGTTTGTTGTCGTTATGCAAGCGGGTTCCCCGGTTGCTACCTCACATATGCAACGCTTCTTTTTCATAATAAGCATAGTGGTGACTGCTTAGGGATATAAGTATGGGATATATTATGGTCTACAAGATAGGGATAGTGTTTGATTGAATAACATTAGTACATAATATTCCAGCAATGTTCTTTTGAAGTTAGATAACACAGGATAGTAGAGCATTTACATTCTTTCAATATGATCCTCATATAATACAGTGAAATGGGGACATGTAGATTTGCGTACAATAAAAAAGCTTTGTAAGAATCACAGACTTCTTTAGCTGTGATGTTCCCTCTAGGGTCCTGGACCTGTGGAGGAAGGCATTGTAGTGCGTGCAGGGGGTCCCAACCCCAAAACAATACTTATATGCTCATTACATATCAGGAAAACATACTATATATAAACAATTTCTTACCCTCCAATAGTGCACAACTATAGAATAAAAGGTGCAATATTCATGTTTCCTTAGTATATTTAGAAATGAATGTCATAGAAAAACATTAGTATCAAGTCAGATAGTCCAATCTATTTACTTGTTGAGTTATTTTGGGCTTAGTGTCTGCAATGTGTATATCCAGAAACTTTCTCTGTTCTTCAGTAACTGAATATGGATGCCATCCCTTCGTGGTCTTTGTACCTGTTCGATCACTTGATATTTTAATTGTGAAACAGAGTGTTTAGCTTCATTGAAATGGTGGGGGATGGGTAGCCAATTTTTTTTCCACATCGTATTGTTGATTTATGACTGGCAAAAATAGAAATCTTTCATGTGCTGTGTGGTTTCGCCCACGTACATCAGGCCACATGGGCATTTTATAAGGTAGACTACAACATTACAGTTATAGGTGTAATATCCTTTAATCTGATAGTCATATCATCTTTTGTATTAATAGCTATATTTGATGAAGCACTAATACTTGTTCAGGGTTCAACTCCAGTAACATAATCAAAATTCAACGTATAGGGGGGCGTGGCCTGGAGGTGAATAGGAATGGCCGCATAGACCGGGAGCTCTGAGGACCCGCCGACATTAAAACGACTTGCCGCCGCATATACCGGCACTAGCCGCACCAGTGCACCACCGCTGAACTGCTGAACAAGTCGGGCACCTGATGGGCCGGGTAAGAAACCCGAAAAGAGCTTCCCCACGCCGGGTCACAGACTTCTTTGTGCCTACCCTGTCTCCCAGCCTCACTACAGCTGCAGCCATCATGGCGTTCCCGCCTTCTTCTCCCCAGCGTTCTACATGCGCTTCCAGAAGAGAGTCTGCAGCGTCCCTGGCCTCCTCTTTTTCCTCTGCCTCTGGCCCTAGAGCTGACACCCCGATCACCCACGCAGCCATGAGGGATCTGCTGGCGGGATTGCGGTCCTCGCTGCAAGAGGACATGCAGAGTATGTTTGCGGGGGTGTGGGGTGAAGTTACCTTCCTGACTAACCACACGGATCACTTGGAGGCTAAAATGGGGGAGCTAGTGCGGTCTCACAATACCTTGCTTGATGCCCATGCAGAGCTGCAGGAGAAGGTGGACAGACAGGCGCTGAAGCACATGGATTTAGAGGATCGATCCAGGCGCAATAACGTGACACTTAGGGGGATCCCTGAAAGCGTGCACACTGGAGATCTGAGGGCTCTGCTGCAAAATTTTGTTTCCTCTGTGCTCTCTGCCTTACAACCTGGAGAACTGGTCATTGATAGTGCAGGGTCAATTGTAGAAGGTTTGGGAAGCCTGTGTATTCTACCTCGAGATGTACTCGCAAGGATTCACTTTTTTGAAGTAAAAGATGATTTCTTAAGGGCTCTCAGAAACAGATCCGGATCTCCTGAGGAATTTAGTCATATCTCTGTGTTCCCGGACTTGTCTGCGGGCACGTTGGCCAGAAGAAGAGCCTTTCAGGAGGTTACAACTATTCTGAGAAACCGTCAGATTGACTACCGATGGGGATACCCTATGAAATTGCTGATTAAACGAGACAATGTGATACATGTCTGCCTGACCCCGCTGAAAGCTGAAGATCACCTAAGGCGTTGGGATCTCCTGCCACCCAAGAATCGGGCCTCACCGTCCAGAGAATCTCCAAGCCCTCCTGATGGAATCCCTGGTCGTCACCTGGATCCTGTCTGACCTGTTACAGTATTAATTATACCGGTTAATTTGCATTTGCTTGTGTGTCTTTGGGGCCTCTATTCCTGCCTTTTTTCTTATTTCTTTTCTCTCTGCGTTTATTAGTTCTTCTCCAATTCCTTTTCATCTACCTTTTTCTCACCCTGTTTCTCACCCCATCTTTCCTTTCTCTTTTCTATTTCTCTACTCTTCCTCTATCTCAGTCTCAGCTCTTTTGTCTTCCTCTAGTTCTTCTCTCTTGAACTGTCTCTTCCTTGCTGCACACACACATCTTACCCACACACGCGGTTCCCTTCTATCTCTACTTAATCACCCCCTCTCTCCTTTTACATAACTTGTACTGGTCTCATCTCTTCTGCCTCTCTGTTCTTTTTCTGTGTTTTTCTTTCTTCTGATAATCCCATTGGTGGGATCTGACTGCCCCTAGGGTACGATTTTGGTACCTTCTCAGATATTTTCTGGTTTATTGCCTTAATTCCATCTGAGGTATTAATACCTGATTTGGGTGTACTCACCCTTCAAACCAGATGTAAGAACTGTATATAGTTTTTTCCTCCCTCCTCCCTTCTTTTTCCCTAATTTTACCTTACCCCACTTCCCTTTGGTCGGTCACAGCAACCATTGACTTAACTAAATCATTGTACTTCTTGATAATTTCTAAGAAAAAATCAAGCACATAAATCTTATTTCGGATAATACTGATGGGTGTTCGCAACCCTTCTACCGTACGTGACGTAAAGCCTTCTCTTCTCACTTCCCCTCCTGCACTTGTTTCCCAATAATTTACTCGACCTGGATCCGTCCACTTATGCGCCTCTGGCACAGTGCATTTTCCACATGTATCATGCTAATAGATCGGAATGGTGCTTCGGATTATCTTTGTAATTTTGTTACCTCTCTTCTACTTCAGCATATTAGTGACGATTATGGCTCTGAAGTTCTCCACGATCAATGTCAATGGCTCAACTCTCCTGGAATCAGATCAAAAAGTTACGAAGTGAGGTAATTTTTTTGCAGGAGACTCATCTTCTTCCCCAGGATAATCCTAGAATGGCTAATGGCCTGTTCCCTCATAGGTTTTTGCTTCATCGGGAGTTAAGAAGGCGGGGGTAGCCATAATTATACACAAATCTGTCTCGGTTCAATGCTAGAGGAAACAGCTGACCCTCAGGGGAGATTCCTGGTGATTCGTGCCCTACTCAACAACAGGGCATACTCGTTGGTCTCGGTATATGGCCCCAATTCAGGACAGGTAAATTTCACCGAGCCTTATTTTCTAAACTAGAGGGAATTACAAAGAGCCCAACGATTATTGCTGGGGACTTCAATCTACCCCCCAATAGAAGGCTTGATCTTCCTCTTCCGCCCTTTGCCGAACGGATATGGGTACTTTGTTCTCTTCTCACCAGCTCCACGATATCTGGCGCTATCTCCATGGGGAGGAGAGAGACTATTCCTACATGTCCCCAAGGCACAGTACATACAGTAGGATAGATTACTTCTTAGTGAACGACCCACTTTTGCCGTGCTGTCTTCAGGCAGACATCGGTCATATTAATGGTCAGACCATGCCCCTGTCTCTTTACAATTTCAGATCCCGCACACATTTCTCCTCAAAAATCTGGAAACTTAATGATTATCTTTTGACCCTCCCTGACAATACACAGCAGATTCTGGGGCATATTAGCGAATACTTCGCACAGAATGATAATGGAGACACTAATCCAGAAATCCTCTGGCTAGCACATAAAGCGTATATTCGCGGTATGCTTATTAAAATGGCATCGCGAGCAAAAAAAATTGAGGGAAGAACGTTTGAGGTCCCTCACATCCAAAATTGCATCATTGGAAACCTTGCACAAACAGGCACACCCTTCCTTCAAACTTGTAGACCTCTTCAGACGCTCGTCTGGAATTGCGTGGTTTACTTTTGGCTAAAGTTGAATATAACTTGAAGAGATCCAAAGCAGAGTATTATGGAATGGGTGATCGAGCGGGAACCCTTCTGGCTCGCCGCATCAAGAAAAAACAAGAACATAATAAAATTGATCATTTAGTGTCTCAAAACAAATCTGTAATTAGAAATCCATTGCAATTGCCGAGGAATTTCGTAACTATTACTTCTCACTATACAATCTAATCTATGACTTGACTCCCCAACCCTCTCCAGAGCTTATTAATGACTTTCTTGACAAAATCCGATCCCTAGAGTGTCCCCCTCTCAAATAGAACTTCTGAATGCCCCTTTTTCACTAAGGGAAATTCAGGATGTGACTAGGAGCATGAAAAGGGGCTCAGCCCCGGGTCCTGATGGATTCACGTATTCCTACTACCACTCCTTCCTTCAGCCTCTGGCTCCTTATCTTTTGAAATTATTTAATTTCTGGGGACTGAGGGACAGATAGCTCCAGAGGGTCTAAGGCCCTGATTTCTACACTACCGAAACAAGGAAAGCCCACCACATCTCCTGGCAAACTTTAGACCCATTGCCCTCCTTAATAGTGACTTGAAAATTTACGCGAAGGTGTTAGCCACACGTCTGATGCAAGTATTGCCGCATTTGATAAACCCAGATCAAGTGGGTTTCATCCCAGCTAGACAGGCCTCGATGGCACCAGGCGATTATTAGACTTGCTGGAGCTGTTGGAGAGAGATCAAACCCCCAGTTCCCTCTTGTCTTTGGATGCTGAGAAAGCTTTTGACAGAGTGCACTGGGGGTACTTACGGGAAGTGCTAGCCAGATTTGGAATAGTGGGTGATTTCCAGGCCTCTGTAATAGGCCCTCTATTCTTCTCCTAATGCGAGGGTGAAGACCTCGGGCTTTGTCTCCTCTGGTTTCTCTATCGCAAACGGAACGAGGCAAGGGTGCCCTCTCTCACCATTAATATTTGCACTGGCAATGGAGCCACTGGCTGAGAGGGTACGGCAGGATCCTGAGATTACGGGACCTTGTGTAGGAACCAGAGAACACAAAATTGGCCTTTATGCCGATGACGTTGTGTTTATCTGCAAGGATGTCTCGAGGTCCATCCCTCGGATTGTGAGTGTCCTCTCCGAATTTTCGGAAGTTTCATACTACAAATTGAACTCATCCAAATCCCTACTGTTCCCCATCAATATTCCTCAGGATCTGGCTGCACGTCTTCAATCCGACTTACCCTTCGTCTGGTCTCCACTAGGATTCCCCTATTTGGGCATTCAGATTACACGAACTGCTGATATTGTACGTAGTAATTATGAAACACTTTATAACGTAATTAAAGCAGGTTTGAGTTCTCATTCCTCGCTGAACTTGTCATGGATTGCTAGAATCCAAATTATTAAGATTACATATCTTCCCAAAATACTTTATGTGCTGATGTGCCTTCCTTTTTCATTTCCTCGACGCCTTTACAGGCACTGTTGGGTAACTTTGTCTGGGACTCTAGGACACACCGTGTGAGCACTAAAATTCTTACACTTCCAACCCGTCTAGGTGGTCTTGGTCTACCTGACATCACCTCTTATTATTATGCCATTCATCTGGCTGCGGCCAAGGTATGGTGGAGGGAGGACTCCCAATGCCTGTGGTTGCAGATTGAGCAACAATTTGCTCCTAGACACTCTACCAAATTATTATTGGAAGCAACGCTTCTTATGGCCAATAAGCATGACACTCTTCTGACATCAATGGTCACACTCATTAGTGTTTGGACACGTCACAGTAGGGGCTTGCTATCCTTTCTACACGATTAAATCTCTGTCCGAGCTGTGGAGATAGCTGTGGGGGATCTCTCTCTTTCCTCTTGGAGGGCGCTTGGGGTGGAGTTACTGAGACAGGTACGAGATGGGGATAGAGTTAAAGCCTTTTCGGAATTAGCAGACAGATATGGGGTCCCACGCTCCTCTTTTTACCGGTATCTCCAACTACGTCATTTTCTAGATTCCATAAAATTACCAGAAGTGTGCCTTGTTGATGTGGACCAACGCTTACAGAGATATTTTAAATCCTCCTCTTCTAATGATTGTGGGGTAGCCATTCTATATAATGCTCTAGCAGTGGAAAGGGGTAACAAAAAACTTCCTTATATGTTGAGATGGGAGATGCGGCTGAACTTTTCAACTGATCTCCATCTGTGGCAAAGGGCTGCCACACATGTGTCTGCTTTTTCTAAATGTATCAATCATCACGAACAATTAAAAAAAACTCAGATGGACTGGTATATCTCGCGGAGCGATTATTATTATTATTATAATTATTAAATATATTCACAACTGGCCCTAACACCACGTCACCTCTCTGCTGGAAGAAGTGTAATCACAGGGGCACTATTCAACATCAGTGGTGGTACTGTCCGAAACTCCAGCATTTTTGGTCCTTTTTTGGGTCGTTGCTATCTGAAATTACTGGTCTCCCAGTGGACTTGTTGCCTGAACTGGCCCTACTGGCCCTACTGGCTTGGGGTTGGAGTCTTTTCCTCCAAGTCTCCGACCATTGATCACGAATGTACTGATTTCTGCAGCAATTGTGTTGCTCGCTACTGGAAACAACCTATTGTCCCTACGGCTGAGGATCTCCTGAAGTCTGTCAATCTACACTTCCAACATGAGCTGTTATTGGCACATGAAGCCAAAAGGAGGACCAAGGTTTTAACCTGGTGGGACTCATGGATCTCTTCCCGTTATAATAGCGTTCGGGTATACTAGAGATTTCTGATGTGACCTGGATTTGTCTGGTTATGCTGTGGCTGGTCTTTTACCCCTATTCTATTTCATCCCAAAGCTTTCCTACTCCTTCCCTTACCCCCTTCTCCCCCCCCCATCCACAATTTATTGTTACTTTGTTACTTTACAGATAGGCCATGTTGGCCCTAACAACAGTCGTTTGTATGTTTTATATATGTACTGTTTTATAAAACTTTTCAATAAAAACTTATTGTTTAAAAAAAAAAAAAAAATTAAACGTATAGTTGGTCCAGTGGAGATACTGTCTTCTACTGTGCACAGCTGAAGTATATATAGAGTAGGGAAAAAAAAGTATTTAGTCAGCCACCAATTGTGCAAGTTCTCCCACTTAAAAAGTTGAGATAGGCCTGTAATTAACATCATAGGTAGACCTCAACTATGAGAAACAAAATGAGAAAACAAATCCTGAAAATCACATTGTCTGATTTGTCAACATTGTTTTCTCAAACTTTGGTGTAAAATACGTATTTGGTCACCTACAAACAAGCAATGTTTCTGGCTCTCACAGACCTGTAACTTTTTCTTTAAGAGGCTCCTCTGTCCTCCACTCATTACAAGTTCAAACAGGTGCCAGTACTACAGGTAATCAGTATATAAAACACCTGTCCAAAACCTCAAACCGTCACACTCCAAACACCACCACAGTGAAGACCAAAGAGATATTGAAGGCCACCAGAAACAAAATTGTAGCCCTGAACCGGGCTGAGAAGACTGACTCTGCAATAGGCAAGCAGCTTGGTGTGAAGTAATCAACTATGGGAGCAATAATTAGAAAATGGAATACATACAAAACCACTAATAATATCCCTTGATCTGGGACTCCATGCAAGATCTCACCCCGTGGGGTCAAAATGATCTGAAGAATGGTGAGCAAAAATCCCAGAACCACACGGTGGGACCTAGCGAATGACCTGCCGAGAGCTGGGACCAATGTAACAGAGGCTACCATCAGTAACACACTACGCTCCAGGGACTCAGATCCAGCAGTGCCAGATGTGTCCACCCCAGTACATGTCCGGGCCCGTCTGACGTTTGCTAGAGAGCATTAGGATGATCCAAAAGAGTATTGGGAGAATATCATATAGTCAGATGAAATCAAAGTAGAACTGTTTGGTAGAACCACAACTCGTTGTGTTTGGAGGAGAAAGAATGCTGATTAGCATCCAAAGAAACATAATACCTACTGTGAAGAATGGGTCTGGCAACATCATACTTCGGGGCTGTTTCTCTGCCAAGGGACCAGGACGACTGATCCGTGTACATGAAAGAATGAATGGGACCATGTATTGTGAGATTTTGAGTGCAAACCTACTTCCATCAGGAAGGGCATTGAAGATGAAACATGGCTGAGTCTTACAGCATTAAAATGATCACAATCACACCGCCAGGGCAACGAAGGAGTGGCTTCATAAGAAGTCATTGTGAAGGCCGACCTTCTATTTTATGCTTTGTTGGGATCATTGCACACAAATATCATTGCAGTCTAATCAACTTCTAAATTATCCTATAAGAAATAGGGCTTAGTAAGGCTGAGTTCACACGTCTACTAATAATTCATTAGAATGGATCCAGCAGGAATCCATTATTGTGCAAACGCAACTTTTTTCTACATTTTGAGAAAATTCATTTTTGCAGGATCTGTTTTTTTAACATGGGAGTCTATGGAAAGCAGATGTGGTACTTGATTGCTATTTATCTTCCATTTGAAACTGATCCAATAAGCAAAAAATGGATACTTTACATATGAAAGAAAAATAGCAGTCAGTAAATGGATCCATTTTCCATAGACTTGTTGAGGGGTCGGCCATATGGGGTCTAGGCAGCGCCTCTGCGCAGCAGCCCTGGTTTGCAACAAGCACCCCGGCCAGTTCCCCAGTGCAACAGTTAAGTCCAGAGCCGCCCTCAGCGAGGGTTAAAGCAGACACAGAGTCGAATAAGCCCTGCAATTATTCTCTAGTTTAATAGTCTCATGAAACACATGCACAAAACGTGAACATTACTCTCTTGGGAGAATTCACAATGACAGATTTTTGTGCATGCTTCTGCCACTGTTCTTGTACCTCTAAACTCTTGCCTAGCTCCCTCAACATTATGGTAGCCCACTGCAAATTCAATTAATCTCTACTAGCTCCAGCCCAAGTTTTCCCGCATGGATAAGCTCCGAAAAACGGTTAGGGCCACATTTCAGACAATCTTCCTTTGCTGCCAGCACCATGTAGATCCTTTTTTGAACAAGTCTTTGCTGAAGCTCACCACAACTGTACCAGAGGGATTAGTCGCTTTCCGTTCACTATATTCCATTCTTGGAATGACCTATAGGATTCTAAACAATACGATATATGGGCCTGACAATCCAGTGGTTCCTAGCTTTTTTCGTCTCTCAAAGACTCTCCTGATAATTCTACACTGTAAGCCCTTTTTTTAGACTGGGCCCAACCCGTAAGGAGTATCAATAATTATTATTATTAATAACCTTACATAACTTCACAAAAACTGGTGAGCAGTCTTCACCTTGACCACTAGATGGCTGGAAACATATGATTACACTTATCAACTTTTATACATAAATGAAAAACAATTCAACATCATTGTGTATTTTCCTGCATACACCCTACTCTCCAGTGCAAAGGCAGGGAAGACCCCAGACCGTCTTACAGATTCCTATGTTAAAAAGAAGGATCCTGTAAAAATAAATTTTTTTCTAAATGGACCAAAAAGTTGAGTTTGCACAACCTTTTTGTCAACGGATCCCTACTGAATCTGTTCTAACGGATGATTAGTGGACATGTGAGCTTAGCCTAACAAGTAATTGTCTCCAGAGTTTCTTCAAAGTGAGGACGTCTTCTGCTGAACCGCAGTGTCAGATCCTTGGCTACCGGAGAATCTAACTGGTACCAGTTAAGGTTTGGTAAAGGGAACGTCTTGTATTCTAATTTTTTGTTTTAATCTCTATTCTAGGGACAATCCATCATAGAAGAGATGGAAAGGACACTGAATGTCTACAAATCTACTGAAGTGGTAAATACTGCTAGAACTCATGTTCTTTACAGGATGAGTCCTCCTAGACTAAATTTTTATCAATAATTTTCTAGGGTCTAAAGATTACAGTTCATGAATTATTGTGCGATAAGGAAAAATCGAACCGGAATATTGCAATGTAAGTAATTACTCTATGGCTCATTCAGTGCTCCTGTATTACAAATTGCTATAAGGTTTAGTAATATTTGATAAGTAATATCTAGATTCCGGAAACTGGAGTCAATTGATATTTACTATTTCTTTGAAGAAAAATGCAGTAATAATTACTACGTTCGTCAGAGGGGGCCTCCTGGCCCAGAAACGTCAAGACCTTTTATATGGAGGCAGATTTACAACTATTGCCGCAGGTTTCTGGGGTGGAGTCACTGCTGAACCATTAGTCATCATGGACAGGTGAAGACCCGTGCACCAGCCGCACACGATGATCTTCTCCTGAGACCGACCTTTACCCTGTAGATCACCAGCCACTTTACTGCCCCATTAATAAACTGCAAAAAAGAAAGAAAAAAAAAACCCCTCTGATGAAGCTAACGCGAAACGTATGTTAGGGGTGATGGTCACTCACAGGTAACAGTTTAACCAATTGATGTGGCATTAACTATTTAGTATGGTTTGATTATGGGTGCATAACATCAGATATCTGTGCAGAGGGATATTCCCTTGGTAATATGTGTATAAATACACACTATTTTGATTAGTCATTGTATATACTGTGGTTTCTAATGTTGGATAGGTGGATTGTGCAGTATACCATTTATCTATTGGTTTACCTGTGTGTTCATGTCTTTTTTAATGTCTACTGTTTTTAAACCAGTTTGTCTTAATACAACTTTGAATTGTTGTTAGTAATTGGCTTGACTCCTGGGTTGTTTTTGGAATCTTAGTATGTTGGAGGGCCATTCATTGATATGTTGTTCTTAAGCCTGCGTCATACATGTCATGAGATTATGTCTGCTCTACCACCCTGTTAGGTGCTCAGAAAAAAATAAGTTACTGATCTGATCGCTGGCGACATTGACGGATGATCGCTGGTGAGTTATTGTTTCCACGATGTCTGCAGGCTGGTATCCAGGGTAAACTGCGGGTAACTAGGCAGTGCGCGCTGCCTAGATACCTGATGTACAGTTAGGGCCAGAAATATTTGGACAGTGACACAAGTTTTGTTATTTTAGCTGTTTACAAAAACATGTTCAGAAATACAATCATATATATAATATGGGCTGAAAGTGCACACTCCCAGCTGCAATATGAGAGTTTCCACATCCAAATCGGAGAAAGGGTTTAGGAATTATAGCTCTGTAATGCATAGCCTCCTCTTTTTCAAGGGACCAAAAGTAATTGGACAATGGACTCTAAGGGCTGCAATTAACTCTGAAGGCGTCTCCCTCGTTAACCTGTAATCAATGAAGTAGTTAAAAGGTCAGGGGTGGATTCCAGGTGTGTGGTTTTGCATTTGGAAGCTGTTGCTGTGACCAGACAACATGCAGTCAAAGGAACTCTCAATTGAGGTGAAGCAGAACATCCTGAGGCTGAAAAACTCCATCAGAGAGACGCGTCCACCCTGTTGCCATGGTGCTGCGGGCCGGCTTTGCTGCACCACTCTGATTTGCTGCGCGCAGTCACGTGGTCAACGTGACGGCGTATGCAATGACGCGGTGCGCTCCCCGCCCCGCGGCTTCCGGCAACAGCGTGCACGCGATGGTACGCACCGGATTCCAATCTCCCCTGGCTGGCCAGCCTTTTTAAAGCGCACTTTTCCCAGTATTCAGTGACCCCCTGACGAAGGTCAATCGAAACGGCTGTTGGGGTCGGTACCCGCACCCCGGACACATGTGCCATTAGGTAAGCACTTTATTGAAAGAACTAGTGGTGGTTCTCTGCTCCTGATTACATCCACTGTTCCCTGATTAGGGACAGGACCGCTATATACTAACTGTAGCTTTCTGGTGTGTCAGCAGCCTTGACTGAGGGCTCCAAACAGTAATTCTCTGCTGAGCTGGATATCTAATAGCCCCTTTACTCTCTGGCCGATTCAATTGTGTGTCATTTGTGCATTTTCATGCTGTACAAATGTAGGTCTCAAATCAACATGAATCGGGCCAGTATATATGCTTAAATTGCTATAGTCCTCCGGTCTGACTGCTGTCTAACTAGCATTTTGAGCTTTAGATCTATATGATAAAATTAAATTAACCTTTGCATTGCACCAGCACTTTACATTATTATTGTCATTGTTCTTTCTTTCATGTGGTCCTAACTTGTGGGTACCCTCCAACTGTGGGTTGTGGACTTCGGTCCTTCTGGTTCCCATATTTTGTCACTGGTTTTAACCTTTAATAAATTGAATTTGCATCAGACTGATTTGTCGCGTATCCCCTTTTTGTAATCAATATGCCTGATGGCGCGATGTTCTTCATAGTGGTTTGCTCCCCATTTTTGGGGTAATTAATATAGCATATTTGATGAAGTGTATTAACTATATATTTGCTGTGTTTTGCACAGGTTTCGTTTTCTTCAACACTATGGACTTTAGGGCCAAGGAGCGTTCCTGGCTTAACCAGATTGATAAGGTTTTTGGAACCACAGACCAAGATAAACAACCCAATGTAGTTACAAATTTAGATGAGACCGCCCTGTTTATTCAACAGATGGTACTCAAGCGAACCAAATTATGGTGGAACAAGGTGTTCCTACAAAAATATATAATGAATCATTTGATTCCTCGAGGTTTAAGAGTGCGGGTGATCCCCACATTTCCTGTATCTGATGATAATTTTATTAAAAAATGGGAGGAAGCCTGCGGTACATGTTCCAAAGTCTTCATGGAACTCTTAGTCGAATCTAATTTAGATATGATTACCAAGTTCGACAAGGACTTGGAAGATTTGCAAAATAAATTTCAAACAGAATGTCCCGAAGAGAAATTAATAAGCTCCGAGGCACAGACGCGGATTCTTTACTGTAAGAGCAGTGAGACTATGGAACTCTCTGCCACATGCTGTTGTAATGAGTGAGTCACTACTAACATTTAAGAAGGGTCTGGATGCCTTTCTTGAAAACTATAATATTACCAGTTATATATACTAGATTCTTTGATAGGGCGTTGATCCAGGGAATTAGTCTGATTGCCGTATTCGGAGTCAGGAAGGAATTTTTTTCCCCCAATATGGAGCTTAGTGTTGCCACATGGGTTTTTTTTTGCCTTCCTCTGGATCAACATGTTAGGCTATGGGTTGAACTAGATGGACTTAAAGTCTTCCTTCAACCTTAAAAACTATGTTACTATGTTACTATGTATGTATGTTACAACTTGAAAAAGTTCTTGATGACTGTGTGAAGAAAATCAAAGACACACAGACTAAGAAATACGCCCGAGACCTTAGAGACTGGCAGATGGGTACAATGTACCATTGGCGACGGCCCCCAAATGCTGCAGGAATACACCCTCTACGTCCTAGTACTTCTACAGTATCTATAACATCAATTAGTGATCAATCTGACATCTCAGTCTCCTCGATCGTGACCAGATCAGGGATGACTCTACAAAGAACTCATTACCAACCAAATAGACGTCATGGAGGCGGAGGAAAGAGAGGCACCAAGGTGATTAATTTAAGTGAATATGTACTTTCTCCCTATGATCTCTCACTATTAGGTAGGGGCCTATCCTTTGCTCCAGTTGCTAAATTTGATTGTTTCACTGCAATCAAAGATCTGCATTTATTTGCAAGAAACCTTATTTATAAACGTCACTTTTTTGACCCTGTTAGAAATCTGTTTTTCTCTACAGAAGAAGAAAAAGTGACTCTTGATGATCTAGAGGAGCTCTCCACCGATCACCAAATGGATGAAGGAGGTAAGATCCCCTCCAGTATTCGACCACGCTCGAAGAGGTTTCCCCTACTTTCCACCTGCCCGAACATAGACCTGTTCGTGCGAGTGGTTAGTAATTCCTTTGAGAAAATCTCCACGCATGTGCGTGGGGATAATCTTAGCAGAAAGGAACGGGATAGACTTGGGGAACTACGGGACCTGCCAGATATACTTATTAAACCCGCCGATAAAGGCGGGAGCATCGTCATTTGGCCAGTTTCCAAATATGAAAAAGAAGCTTATAGACATCTTAACGATAAGACCTGTTATAAAAAGCTTACTTATAATCCACTGTCCACCTTTACTGAGGACTTAAAGAAAATTTTGAAGGCTGCCAATGACAATGGAGTTATAACATCTAACTTGATGTCAGCCTTGCTCGTCACAGATCCCGTAGTTCCCACTCTCTATTTCCTTCCCAAGGTCCACAAGGACATCAACACACCACCCGGCAGACCCATTGTGTCGGGTCGGGGAAACTTCCTCGAGCATGTAGGAAAATGGGTTGATTCTAAACTTCAACCCTTGGTGGAGAGTTTGCCCTCTTACATCAAAGACACAAGTGAATACCTTAAAAAGGTTGATTCTATGCAACAGGACGAGGGCACAATGTTAGCCACCTGTGACATAGAATCACTTTACACTAGCATCAGGCATGCAGATGGTCTTCGAGCTGTGAGGTTTTTCTTGGGTATGTCGGTGCTGTCTGGAGACATGGTGTCTCTCGTCTTGGAACTTCTGGAGTTCAGCTTAACCCATAATTTTTTTGTTTTTAAGGGGTCCTTCTACCTGCAGCTCCAGGGGACCGCTATGGGGGCCTCCTTCGCGCCCTCTCATGCGAACCTTTTCCTGGGGCTGTGGGAGAGGGACCTCTTCATGTCAGATCATCTGCCGTTGATGTGCCGCGTCCAATTATGGGCGCGGTACATCGACGACATTTTTGTTATCTGGCATGGGTCTGAATTTGCCTTTAATACTTTGATTGATGATCTTAATAATAATAATGTCAACATTAGGATTACTTATAAGATCAATGAGAATTTGGCTGAATTCCTTGATGTTTCCGTGAGGAGAGACGCCTGTGGCCTCCTACAGACCGACATCTACAGGAAGCCCACGGCTTCGAACTCCTTACTGCATGCCTCTTCTTCTCATCCCCCTTTCATGATCAGATCTGTTCCAGTGGGACAGTTTCTGCGTCTCCGCAGGATCTGCTCCTCTGATTCAGATTATAATACACGAGCTGTCGAACTAAAAAAAACGCTTTCTAGAGCGTGGGTACAGCCATCGCTCCATTAAGTTTGCGGCCAACAGGGCAAAACATGTATCGCGAAACGAGGTCCTCTACAAGAACAAAATACATACTCGCGATAAGCAAATTCGGTTTGTAACTGAATATCATGGTAAATTTGGAGAGATGCGCAAATGTCTAGATAGGGCTTGGCCCATATTGAGGACAGATGCAACTCTCTCCAAAATCCTACCTGAACACCCTAAATTTGCTATTAGGAGGTCCAAAAATTTGCGAGATATACTAGTTTCTAGCCATTATGATGCCACCAATAATAAAAAAACCTTTCTAGATTCCCTATCAAAAAAGACCGGATGTGTTCCCTGTGGTAGATGTGTAGCCTGCCCTAACATCGTGAGGGCTACCTCTTTTACTAATGCATCTGGCACAACAACCTTTACTATCCGCAAATTTATCACCTGTAACACTACAGGAGTGATTTATTATGCCACATGTCCATGTCCAAAAATTTATATAGGATTGACATCGCGAGCCCTTAAGGTTCGAATTAGGGAACATGTGCTAGCCATAAACGGAGCGGTGGACTGTGATGATATAAAAAGTCTAAAAACACTACCGAGACATTTCCATCAGCATCATCAGTGTAGGGACGATCTATTATTGGTACGTGGTATAGACACGGTAGACCTAGGGATTAGGGGAGGTTCGATTTCTAAAAAACTTTCACAATCGGAAACCAAGTGGATCTGGCGCCTTGGCACTCTTCAACCTCAAGGTTTAAATGAGAATTGGAACTTTGCATCTTTTTTGTAAGCTACATATTCTGGGCTGTAATGTTTTTTCAGTGACCTAATCAGGTTTCTTCTAATTTTTATATGTTTTTTATCAGGCTTGGTTCCTAAGCTTTAGGGGAGAATTGGACCCGTTATTTATATCTCTGCTTCAAATCTACCATGTTTCAGACAACAACATCGTGATATTGAAACAAGTGGATGAAGACTATCTATAATAATTCAATGTTATTTGTGGATCTATATAAGTTGGATTTTTCCCATATATAATGCATGTTATAAATTCATTATGTATATAATTATCATGAATATCTTCTGATTGTATTGTATACTTGCATTTCTTAATATATGGAGAATGCCTGTCCATTTATATGACCTATAGGCTGAATATAATAGTTCCTATGTTGTTCTATCCAGAAACTTTAGCAGCAGAATGGGTTAAAACCGCTTAGTCTATCTATCTCACAGCACGGTGACGAGACGCGTCCACCCTGTTGCCATGGTGCTGCGGGCCGGCTTTGCTGCACCGCTCTGATTTGCTGCACGCAGTCACGTGGTCAACGTGACGGCGTATGCAATGACGCGGTGCGCTTCCCGCCCCGCGGCTTCCGGCAACAGCGTGCACGCGATGGTGCGCACCGGATTCCAATCTCCCTGGCTGGCCAGCCTTTTTAAAGCGCACTTTTCCCAGTATTCAGTGACCCCCTGACGAAGGTCAATCGAAACGGCTGTTGGGGTCGGTACCCGCAACCCGGACACATGTGCCATTAGGTAAGAACTTTATTGAAAGAACTAGTGGTGGTTCTCTGCTCCTGATTACATCCACTGTTCCCTGATTAGGGACAGGACCGCTATATACTAACTGTAGCTTTCTGGTGTGTCAGCAGCCTTGACTGAGGGCTCCAAACAGTAATTCTCTGCTGAGCTGGATATCTAATAGCCCTTTACTCTCTGGCCGATTCAATTGTGTGTCATTTGTGCATTTTCATGCTGTACAAATGTAGGTCTCAAATCAACATGAATCGGGCCAGTATATATGCTTAAATTGCTATAGTCCTCCGGTCTGACTGCTGTCTAACTAGCATTTTGAGCTTTAGATCTATATGATAAAATTAAATTAACCTTTGCATTGCACCAGCACTTTACATTATTATTGTCATTGTTCTTTCTTTCATGTGGTCCTAACTTGTGGGTACCCTCCAACTGTGGGTTGTGGACTTCGGTCCTTCTGGTTCCCATATTTTGTCACTGGTTTTAACCTTTAATAAATTGAATTTGCATCAGACTGATTTGTCGCGTATCCCCTTTTTGTAATCAATATGCCTGATGGCGCGATGTTCTTCATAGTGGTTTGCTCCCCATTTTTGGGGTAATTAATATAGCATATTTGATGAAGTGTATTAACTAAATAAATAAATAGATAGCAGACATGCTTGGAGTAGCAAAATCAACAGTTGGGTACATTCTGAGAAAAAAGGAATTGACTGGTGAGCTTGGGAACTGTAAAAGGCCTGGGCGTCCACGGATGACAACAGTGGTGGATGATCGCCGCATACTTTATTTGGTGAAGAAGAACCCGTTCACAACATCAACTGAAGTCCAGAACACTCTCAGTGAAGTAGGTGTATCTGTCTCTAAGTCAACAGTAAAGAGAAGACTCCATGACAGTAAATACAAAGGGTTCACATCTAGATGCAAACCATTCATCAATTCCAAAAATAGACAGGCCAGAGTTAAATTTGCTGAAAAACACCTCAAGAAGCCAGCTCAGTTCTGGAAAAGTATTCTATGGACAGATGAGACAAAGATCAACCTGTACCAGAATGATGGGAAGAAAAAAGTTTGGAGAAGAAAGGGAACGGCACATGATCCAAGGCACACCACATCCTCTGTAAAACATGGTGGAGGCAACGTGATGGCATGGGCATGCATGGCTTTCAATGGCACTGGGTCACTTGTGTTTATTGATGACATAACAGCAGATAAGAGTAGCCGGATGAATTCTGAAGTGTACCGGGATATACTTTCAGCCCAGATTCAGCCAAATGCTGCAAAGTTGATTGGACGGCGCTTCATAGTACAGATTGACAATGACCCCAAGCATACAGCCAAAGCTACCCAGGAGTTAATGAGTGCAAAAAAGTGGAACATTCTGCAATGGCCAAGTCAATCACCAGATCTTAACCCAATTGAGCATGCATTTCACTTGCTCAAATCCAGACTTAAGACGGAAAGACCCACAAACAAGCAAGACCTGAAGTCTGTGGCTGTAAAGACCTGGCAAAGCATTAAGAAGGAGGAAACCCAGCGTTTGGTGATGTCCATGGGTTCCAGACTTAAGGCAGTGATTGCCTCCAAAGGATTCGCAACAAAATATTGAAAATAAAAATATTTTGTTTGGGTTATGTTTATTTGTCCGATTACTTTTGACCTCCTAACATGTGGAGTGTTTGTAAAGAAATGTGTACAATTTCTACATTTTCTATCAGATATTTTTGTTCAACCCTTCAAATTAAACGTTACAATCTGCACTTGAATTCTGTTGTAGAGGTTTCATTTCAAATCCAATGTGGTGGCATGCAGAGCCCAACTTGCGAAAATTGTGTCACTGTCCAAATATTTCTGGCCCTAACTGTATATCTTAGTTACCAGCCTTCTCCGCTTACCGGCTGGTATCTAAGGTACACAGCGGGTAACTAGGGACCCCAGTTACCCGCTGTGTACCTTAGATACCAGCCAGTGAGTGGAGAAGGCTGGTATCTATGGCATGTGTATGTCTTTCTCCAATTGTAGAGGTTCATGACTGGTCCCTACTTCCTCCCCTTGTCCTCTCTTCCCTTCCTTGCTTCTTCTTCCCTCCCTAATCCTCTTATGCCTTCCCTTCTCGCCCCACTCCCCCTTCCTCTTCTGTGACTCCTCATACTCCCATACTTCATTAGCCGCTCTACGGTACCTCCGAAGATACAAGTTCTACAAAGTAGAGAGATTGCCTTCCTATACTCCCTTGGGATGGGGGCCTCCCTCCTTACTTTTGCAATATGCCAATTTTATCCGGATAACTATGTTGACTAATAGCCGGGATATTGATGCTATGTTGTTAAGTTTTTTATTGTCTTAAGCTGAAGTCCGGGGAGATGGTTCCTCTCGGTCGTTTGAAGTTCTTATATTTTTTTCTAGTTTTGAAACACTTGCATTCCTGAGGTGATTTTCTTGGGGTTTGCATTTGATTAAGGTTCCTTTCCATTTGGAAAGGTCACCTCCCGCGGGGACGTCACGTTCCTCTTCTGAGTGTGACGCTTCTGTAAAGAACCTTCCCTACGTGGTTGTATTCCATATTCCTTGTCAGTCCAACAGGTTTCCTCTCCGACCTTACTCTCTTTACAATTTATCTTCTTTCTTTTGTTCGGGGTGCTGTATAGGACAATTTCCTTAGGTCACTGGAGTTACCGCTTTGAGGGTCCTTGAAGATAGGGTCCCTAAATGTCAGGGGTTTTAATACCCCCCAAAAGCGAACGCATATCATCTCGGACATGCAAAGGAGAGGGGTGCTGGTGTTGTTCTTTCAAGAAACACATTTCAAAGAGGGCCGCGTCCCATCCTTCGGAGGGGGGCAGTTCTCCAAATGGATACATTGCGTGAACCCCGAGTCCAGAAACAAAGGGGTCTCTATAGCCCTTCATAAGAATCTGTCATACAAAATTCTGGATTCAGTGATCGACAAAGGAGGTCGCTACATTTTTCTCAAATTGTTGGTTTCCGGAACCCCATTGACTCTAGTCAATTGGTATATTCCTAACAGGGAGCAGACGAGGGTATGTAGGTCCCTCCTGAGGAGGTTGGCAGACTTTCCGGAGGGGCAGGATATCGTTGGGGGAGACTTCAATTTTGCTCTTGACCCTTCCATGAACACCACTTCTGGTCGGGGGGGCGGCTCCACGAAGACGTGTGGTGGCACTCCGGAGACTTTTGTGTAAGCTCCAGTTAGTCGATGTTTGGAGGGTCCTTAACCCTTCTGTTAAGGATTATACTTTTTACTCAGGGGTACACGGCTCTTATAGTCGCATCGACCTGTTCCTGGTCAGCCATGGGATCCTCTCGTGGGCTCCTAAGGCCTCTATTGACAATATTGTCCATTCGGATCATAGTCCCATTCTCTTGTCTATAGAGGTTCCCGGTCTGGCTAGGAAAGAATGGTCCTGGAGGTTAAATAGCCACCGTTTAGCCGATGTGGTCTGTCTGGAGGACTTAAAACCTGACATCAAGACATTCTCTCAAACTTATGAATCGGACGCGTCCTCTCCAACCATTAAGTGGGAAGCCCTTAACTGTATCATCAGGGGAACGCTAATTAAGCATGGGGTGAGGATAAAGAAACAACAATCTGAATGGCTGAGTGAATTGCTTTCTCAGATCAGCTGGTTGGAGGCTGCGCATAAGACCTCTAGAGGCCATGGGGTGCTGATTGACCTCACATCTAAGAGACTACAGTTAAAGAATCTTTTAGACCGCAAATACGACAGATATAAGGAGAGATTGAGGGCGTTTTTCTACAAGAAAGCCAACAGTTGCGGACGACCCTTAGCTAGGCTATTACATCCCTGAGGTGGCCCTGCGTATATCCCCTCCATAAAGACCCCCACTGGTAAGATGGTTCATAGCAAGGAAGACATAGCGGGGTATTCCAAAACTTTTACGCTTATTTGTACGGCCTGAAGGGGAAGTTCTTTGACATGCATCCTGACGCCTTACGAGCTAAAATTCAGACATACATCTCTGAGGTGAATATACCATCCTTGTTTGACGATGACATTCTATCCTTGGAGGGTGACATCACAGAGGAGGAGTTAACGAGCGTGTTTAAGTCATCCCCGACATCTAGGAGCTCTGGGCCAGACGGCTACACGCCCATTTTCTATAAGACCCTACTCGGGGACTTGCTGCCTCACATGCTTTCAGCATTTAAAGCACTCTTAGACGGTGGCACCCTTCCGCCACAAGCCTTGGAGGCACATATATGTGTGATCCCCAAGCCAAACAAGGATCATACGGAGGCGGCAAGTTACCGAGCGATCTCTTAGATAATTATAGATGTCAAGATATTTGAAAAGATCCTAGCTGGTAAACTATCTTTGTGGCTTCCCTCAAAGATAGTCCATCTTGATCAGGTGGGCTTTGTTAAAGGCCGAGAGGCACGGTACAACATCATTAGATCTTTTCTTTTGATTGAAAGGGCTAAGATGTGGAAGTCCCCTCTTTGTCTGCTCTCCATAGACGCAGAAAAGGCCTTTGATAGGGTCCACTGGGGTTTCTTGTGGGAGGCATTGAAACACATTGGCCTGGGCAGTAAATTTTTGAATGGGGTTTCCTCGCTGTACTTCCGTCCCTCTGCCAAGGTGCGCATTAACGGTGGCCTGTCTGGTTCTTTCCTCGTAAGGAATGGGACGAGACAAGGTTGCCCACTTTCTCCCCTGCTCTATGTCATTGTCATGGAGCACTTGGTGAAGGCCATTAGGGACAATGGAGGCATCTACGGGATTTCAGTGGGAGACACCCAACATAAGACGGTTTTGTTTGCCGATGACGTTCTTTTGTACGTTACTCGCCCTTCGGAGACCTTCCCGCCTTGTTGCACATATTTGATAGGTTTGGAGACCTCAGTAATTTTAAAGTGAACTATTCCAAATCCGAGGCGCTGAATGTCTCCTTGTCTGCCTCTGAGGTGTCCTCCCTCTCTAAGGGGTTCTCTTTCGGTTGGAGACTGGGCCACATCTTGTATCTTGGTATTAATTTGCCTGCTGATTTGCACGATGCCTTCCACTTGAACCACAAGGCTCTCTTGGATAGGGTGGGTGCCTTGTTAGAGTCTTATAGACCCTTGAGGATGTCTTGGCTGGGAAGAATCCATGTGGTAACGATGGATATTCTCCCGCGATTCTTGTATGTATTTCAGGCTGTGCCTGTTTGGCTACGCGGGGCGTACTTCCACACCATTCGCAAATTGATCTCTAGATTCATCTGGAACGGTGTGAAACCGAGAGTGGGCTTTGGGGTTCTGTCTTCTCCAAAGGAAACGGGAGGCATGGGGTTACCGGATTTGCGGCATTATTGTTTAGCCGCCATACTTGTACGACTGCTTGATTGGCATCTCAAGGTAGATACGAAACAGTGGATACGGATTGAACAGTCGGGTAGTGTAATTCCCCTCTGCCATTTACAATGGATTCCAATGGAGGCCCTGACTCCCTCCCACCAATTAGCTTATCTTAACTGAACTGTCGAACTGGTGAGGGCATGGCGTGTGGCATGGGGAGACTCGATCGGGAAAACACTGGCTAGCTCCCTGACCCCAATTTTTCATAATCCGGCTTTCCCCACGGGTATGACCCATCAATCTCTCCTCTTATGGCGAGCGGAAGATGATACCCGTGTAGGCCAGATTCTCTGCGATGGTGAGCTCCCCTCGTTTGCTGACCTGCAGGCGTCTTCGCCTGCCGTGAGGCTGAGGTGGTGGGAGTATCTCCAACTTTGATCCATCGTGCGCTCTGTGCCCCTCCGACGAGACTCGTACGCCACACTGTCTCCCCTTGAGAGGATATTTGCTACCGACCAGGGCCGCTAGAGGCGGTCATATTTTCCATCCTTTCCAGAGCAGCTGTGACAGAAACCCACGGGTATCGGCGGGCCTGGGAGGCCGAATTGGGGAAGAGGATGGATGCTCAGGACTGGGAAAAGTGTTTTATGATGTCTCAAAAAACCTCAGGATCTTGTGAGGCGCTAGAAAAGTGCTACAAGATACGCCTTAGATGGTATCTCACTCCAGACAGGCTACATCGGTTCTCCCCCTCAACCTCCCCCTTCTGATGGAGATGCGGTCTCGAAGTTGGCACAATGATTCATATCTGGTGGAGTTGCCCCCTGATCGGAGACTTCTGGACGAAGGTATTCCGTAATTACAACCTTGTCACAGGTAGGCATGTGGAGAGTTCCCTGAGGTTGCCCTGCTCTCTCTGCTCCCTGGTTCCTGGAAAAGACAGAAGAAGGATATCCTCCGATTCTGCCTTTGTGCAGCACGCAATGTAATCCCCCGACACTGGAGGGAACAGTTGCCCCATACTATTTTGGAGTGGTACTCCGAGATGGAGTCCCTCCGACGATTTGAGGAGATTTTGGCTGACTTTTCTCAAACCCAAGCAGATTATGTAAATACCTGGACAGACTGGATATTGTTCAAGGATGCCCCTAACTTTAGTGACCTTCTTTCCTGAGTGGTGGAGCACCTGCGCTACTCTCTATCTACTGCCGTCCTTTGTTCAACATTCAATAACGCCCCGAGCATCTCTGTCTCTTCTCCTTATTTTTCCCTCATTCTATGATTCACTCTTCCATTTCCTCCCTCCCCCCTCCTACTATTTCCTCCTTATCCTTTTTTATGTCCCCTTCCCTAGTTCTCTATGTACGGTTCTTCCGGCATTCCCTCCTCCTATCCCCCTGTTGGACTGACTTTGGTCATAAATTACTGGTTCATGACTCTGTAAATAAGTTCCCTTTATCCTCTGTTTTTCTGCTGAGAGACGGGGCCCCCTCCTTTGGTTCTTTGGACACGAGGAGTGGACCACTCTCCATATGCGCAGGAGAAATTTGTTGACGCCACAGCGACCTGGATTTGTAAGTTAGGACTTGTGGCCCGCCGATTTCATTTATACCATTTTCTCCTGGAAACACAATGTTTTATGTCTTATTGTAGCTTATTGTATTTCCTTTTAATTGAAAAATCTTCAATAAAGATATATTTAAAAAAAAAAAAATGACAATAGACAAGAGAACACGAGTGCAAGTCAGATGTCAGCGGGTATACTCAGAAAATCCTATCTACTAGGCAGGTACCACATTCAGTGAAAAAAACAGAACAGTTAACAAGTCAATAGGAACCACAATGTGCAAAACAGCAAATGGTAATAGCTATAGCATGTAAGAACGGCCAAAAACAAACATTGGTAAATAGTATACATCAGAAGCCTATGGGACAGTGGTCACCATGGCTATTGGTATCTAACATATATCTTACAGCTCATACACGAACAGACATGAAACGATCTCAGCCAAAATGGATGTTTCCATGAAGCGGGTCCTATGACCAATCATACGTCCTTGGAGAGTTGCCTATGGCGGTGTCCTGGGGAGGCCTAGTAGTCCCTGACTGTGAAATTACTGGCCCTGATAGCACAAAACTCCCGCCCTTTCAAGGGCAGTCCACAACTGGCCCTCATAGAGACTGACCCTAGTTTGCCCCATACGCCTCCTGGCACATTTCACCAAGATGGATCTTCAGGGGAAGAAAGAAGCTGAATATTATATCTATCTGGGCCTGTATAACCAGTCTACTAATCTTCAACCTGTTCAACATGTTATAGGTGAGATCATTTCATGTCTGTCCATGTATGAGTTGTAAAAAACATATTAGATACCAATAGCCATTGTAACCACTGCCCTATATAGGCTTCTGATGTATATTATTCACCAATGTTAGCTTTTGGTCATTCTTACATGCTTACATGCTATATATATTAGAATTTGCTGTTTTGCACATTGTGGTCCCATTGGTTCTATTTTTTCCTCTGATTGTGGTACCTGCCTAGTAGATAGGGATTTTCTGAGTATACCCGCTGACTTCTGAAATCCACTCATGTTCTTTTGATTATTATAATTTTTGAAAAGCTTAGGTGGACGCCTTTTTGCTTTTAGTCTATAATGTGTTTTTTTGACGTGGGATGGCTAGATTTGTCTGTCTTAGGCCCCTTTCACATCAGCGGTAGTTTGAAAATGCGGCAGTCGTGGTAAAAAACCTGCATCTGCCGCATTTACCGCATAACGGCTGCACTGGCAGCAAGCCCCATACATTGTCTTTGGGACTTGCGGTAAGTGTGCGGCAAGTGCAGTTCCGGTAGTTCCGGCAATGCGCAACTACCGGAACCGCACCTCCCGCACACTTACCGCAAGCCCCATACATAATGCATGGGGCTTTCCGCAAGTGTGCCGCAAGTGCGTCCGCTATGCGGTAAATGCGACAGATGCAGTTTTTTTACCGTGACTGCTGCATTTTCAAACTACCGCTGATGTGAAAGGGGCCTTACACATCTGTATTTCAGTGGTAGTTTTCAATATTTATTAAAGATTATGTTTCATAAGTACATGGGAGACATTGACCTGTCAGATAAGTTGCTTTAACCGAATCTGGTGAAGTGTAAAACCAGGGACTGGTAGCAATCTACTTCATACCGATTGCTACCTTCAACAGCTTTGTCCTGTATAAGAAGTCTCAAGGAGTACTCACATTCCTCTAGTACCAGGAGAAAATTGTTGAGTGCCCCTATTTGACTCGACAGCACAGAAGGCAGCCTTCATTTGAGTCAGAGGATGTCCAGAGACTGTCAGAGCGCCATTTAATTTTCCCCGTGACTCCCACCCCTCCCAAAAAAGATGCTGTTTGTTAAAAGCACGGCAGAAGTAGTGATTCCCGATGCTAAGCCCCATGTGTCCCATCCAAACCAGGCCTTTGTGTCTTCTGTTTTGTAACATACTACATATCTCACAATTATTAAATTGACATGAATTACACCAAACTGTGTGGTATGGTCATTTTTTTATTTCAAATAATTAATTTTACTATTTCAGCCAAATTTGTGTTATAAAATTCGCATATTGCTCAGTCCCGTACCCGGCCATTTGTTCAGAGGTCTCTGACTTCATGTGAGGTATCATCGCTAAGAAGAAACTGGATAACAAATTTTGAGGTTCATTTTGTTCTGGTATCCCTTGTAAAAATGAATAAACTGGGGTTAAGGCCACATTTTTAGGTTTCATTCCACCTAAATGGTTAAAAAACGTCTTGAATGTTTTGAGCAGCCGAGGGGTGCAGTTTTTAGAATGGTGTCACTATTGGGTGTTTTCTGTCACATCGGCCCCTCAAAGTCACTACAAACGAGATGTGGTCCCTAAAAAATGGTTTGTAAATTTTGATGGAAAAATGAGAAATTGTTGATAAACTTCCAACCCTTTTAACTTTGCAACATACAAAAGGTGGGAAATGTTATGTATTAACTGTTTTGAGTGACATAACTCTCTAGTTTAATGTCATAAATGATTGAAAGTTTTAAAATTGGATTATTTAATATTTTAACCAAATGTCCATTTTTTTTTTCACAAATAAAGACATATAGTTTCTTTCAATTTTATATTTTGTCATTTGTTTACTCTTTGGACTCTGGATGAAGGAAAAATGTCTGTCACAATAATTTTGGGGGTTTCGAATATTAACCCATCCACCACCGGGTGATTTTTAATTTTTTTTCCTCCACTTCTTCCAGGAGCCATAGCTCTTTATTTAGTCAATATAGACATGTGAGGGCTTGTTTTTGCAGGGAAAGTTGTATTTTTGAATCAAATAATTTATTTTACCATATAGTGTACTGGAAAACAGAAGTAAAATTCCAAGTGCGGTAAAATTGCAAACAAAGTGCAATTACATGATTGTTTTTTTTTTTATTCATTATGTTTACTATATGGCAAAACTGACATGTCAGTATGATGCCTCAGGTCGGTATGAGTTCATAGATACCAAACATGTATGCTTTTACTTTTATCTAAGTGGTGAAAAATAATTCAATTTTTCAAGAAAAATAATTTTCGCTTTTGCCGCCATTTTCCACGCCCTGTAGCGCTTTTCATTTGTCAGCATCTGGGGCGTTGTGATGGATTATTTCTTATGTCTTGACCTGACGTTTCTAATGATACCATTTTTGGGTAGATGTGATGTTTTGATCGACTGTTATTGCATTTTATGGTCTATTTAAATGTCTGTGCTTTCATTTGATGTTATTTATCCTAATTCTGACACTTTTAGGATTTTCTTTTTGCGCTATGTGCGGTATTTACCCTCTAATTATTGCATAATTTATAATTATTGAGGTTCGGTTGAATCAGTTGGACAATTTTATTTTCTTCCCTTGATGTAATCACATAGAATTTGGATTTATTTTGCCCATTTTCTCAGTTGTTTTGCAGCTGTTTGATGAGGTCTCTATTTCTGACGCGCGGTTTATTCACTTTTGCATCATTTTGTACATTTTTTGCTTTTGAATCTGATCATTTTCACATTTTTTGCCCTCTGTGCAGTATTATCTCTCATTCCTTCCTATTTATTATGGATAATATATTATTAATGTATTTTTGAGGGGATTTATTATAATTAAGAGCGATTCAGAGCATTGTCGCCATGTTAATATCCTAAAATACTAATCCTTCCTATTTATAACGGCTGATGTATTATTGATGTATTTTTGGGGGGATTTCTTATAATTAATGGTGATTCTGAGTTTTGATGCCATGTTACTCAGTTTCCTCAAGGGAGAGGTCTGTAAATGGTTGTGGACACTGCGCCATGACACCGGCGGTGTCTTTATTGCACTGGGAACTCCGGGTGCGGTGTTAGGCACTTCCGGGTGCCGCGTGTGATGCATGGTGAACCCGGAAGTGCCTAACATCGCACCCGGAGTTCCCAGTCCTATAAAGACACCGCCAGTGTCATGGCGCGGTGTCCACAACCATTTACAGACCTCTCCCTGAGGAAGCTGAGTGGGCGAAACATATGTAGGGGCTATGGGACCTACTTTCACTCCTTCTGAACTTGCAATCCCGCGGTTGGCCATATAGGTATGAATCTTTGGATCAGCTAACATGTTCAATTGTTACTCTGACTGTCTGGCACCGGTACTTTCACCATAGGCATGTAATGTGGGTATTATATAGTCTGATGCTGTCTATGGGAACCTACAAGTGAGATTTCCACTGTGACTGTGCACTTTATTTAAGCAATTATTCACTTGGTTCTCTGTTGTATCTGTACTAATTTATCATGGATTGCTCCATAAGCTTTTGCGGGGAGCAACATGGCTTGCACAAACCCTGACAGAAAAATTTAGTGAGTTGTCAGTGGCTGAAGGTTTGACCAGTCAGGGATTGTTTACAGTTGAGCCTATCAGGTGTTGATGTTCCCTGGCAGTTGTTTTGTGACCCTTAACAACTGCCAGATGTTACCCGGTGACATTCCCTGATTGGTCACCTGGGTTGGGCACCAATTAGAGTGGGGTATATACACTGATGTTGTCCTGTCAGGTCATTAGACTCTGACAGGACTTCAGACAGGACTCAAATAGAGGACCTTGTTGCTGATATATTATAGCGGGCTTCCCAAGAGGGTGGTGAGAATTGGCTGAGGGCTTGCTTGGCTTCTCCCTCGCCAGCTGTGGACTTACCAGGATCCTCTGCTGTGCCTTTACATACCAGTTCTGGTCAGTCAGCCTTTGGTGCCCCCATCATTCTTGTCTTCGCAGCCGCCCCCGCTGCTGTCTGTGGATAGTGGGGTCCGCTCCCTCAGTGAGGCTGCTTCTACTCGTAGCCTCAGGATAAAGAAAGGGAAGAGGGATCGATATTCTCCATCTCCTCCTCGCCGTTCTAGGGCCCCCTCCCGCCGCACCGCTGCTGCGGCTCCGGCAGCTGCCTCCGGCCCCCATAGGAAGTCTCGCGATAACAAGCCAGTCTCGCGAGAGGCGGTGCCGCCTCAAGAGTCCCGTCGGTTGGCCAGAGCACTTCTGGCTCCTGCCTCCACACCGCAGGCAGCCGGCGGGACCTTTGAAATTGCTGTGGATCCAGCTAGATCACACAGCCTGCGCCCATGTTTAGCCTTTTCCCCGGACATTGTGGCTGCACATATTGCAGCCCTCCAAGCTGCTGGACCTGTAGCTGCTGAAGAACATTCCCCTGCACAGCCCCCTTCTGGATCCACTCAAGCTGTGCACCTTCTTACCAGGGACACTCACACTGACCAGACTTCTGCTATGCCTGCTCATCATCTTGGACCGGAACCAGCTCTTCAGGCCTGGATGTCGTCGGGGACCTCTTCAGATGGCGTCGCCGCAGGGACTTCATTCCATCCATCCTACCAACGGATCCTGCATCCTCCTGCCGTCGCTCTGGACATCTAGCTGCTAATAATGAACATGGTGAGACTGTACATTACTCTGTGCCACCTTCTAGTTCCTTTTTATCTAAGGGGTTAGTGACGGGGATTGTTGACAGAGTAGTGGAGGAAGTCTTATCACGTGGGGGGTTAGATGACTCTTTAGATCTCTCTCATAAGTGGGATCTCGCCGTGCCGGAAAGTGTTTTTAAGGAAGCGTTAGTTTGTGAGCTATCTCCGCTGGGCTTCCATTTGCTTCCTGCTGTTAAGGAACGGATTTGAAGGAAAGAATATGTTGATATTTTTTCCCTATTACCGGTTTCTAGAGAGTCTGTCTCTAAGTAGCACAAAAAAAGACGAGAAGTCAGAGGGTGATGGCGAGCGCCGTAGGCCGACTAGGTCTTTCCATAGTTGGGTGCAGGCGTTCTCCATCTATGCAGCAGTGCTGGGAGAGAGATCACCGTATCTTTGTAGTGGTCTCTTTCAGCATTTGGACATTATAATGGAAGCGTACAAGCATTTCGGGGGGGTAGCGTGGCTTCATTACGATTAATCTTTTAGGCAGAAAATGTCTGTACACCCGTCTATCCGGTGGGGTGTAAAGGACGTAGGCCTGTGGCTCAATTTAATGTTACCACAGCGCTCTGCGCAGCCCCGTCAGCAACAACAGGGTCAGGCCTCAAGGAAGGGCGTTTGCTTCGCTTACAATGAATCAACTTGTAAGTGGCAAGGCTCATGTCAGTTTTGACATGAGTGTTCCTTTTGTGGAGGGTCTCACCCCGCGTTTAAATGTTTTAGACGTCAGTCCCTGTCTGGTCAACCCTCTCCTCGGGAGCAGGTTTACAAAAACAACGACTCCGACATGCTTCCTTGGCTAAGCAGGTATCCAGACAGGAAGAAGGCCAATCTAATCATTGAAGGTTTTCGGGACTTTTTTTTGTGCCTCAATTCCGGGCCCGGGTTGCACAATAGTCCGTAATTTAGCATCTGTTTCTTTTCACCCCGATGTTGTATCCCGACACTTACTTAAGGAATTGGACTTAGGTCGCATTGCTGGTTTTTTTCTTCTTCACCTTTTGTTTATTTTTGGATATCTCCTTTAGGAGTCGTTCCAAAAAAGGAGGCTGACTCCTTTCGTATTATCCGCCATCTTTCTTTTCCGAAGGGTTCGTCGCTGAATGATGAAATAGATCACTCAGCGGCGTCTGTTAATTACAGTTCTTTTGATGCCACAATTGAATTGCTTCATCGTTGCGGTCCACGGCATTCCTCGCTAAATTGGACATTAAATCCGCGTTTCGATTGCTCCTGGTTCATCCATCTGGCTTTAACTCCCTTGGGTTTGTTTATTATTTTGATATGTGCTTACCCATGGAGTTTTCATTGTCATGTTTTTACTTCGAGAGCTTTGCTACATTTTTGGAATGGGTAGTTTCATCAGATGCAGTGTCGGGAGGCGTTGTACACTACCTCGATGATTTTTTATTCATTGGTGAGTTTACTTCAAATTCTTGCCGAGACCTTCTTTTCAGGTTCATTGATATTATGCATCATTTTGGGGTCCCCCTTGCAGACGAGTAAACAGTTTTTCCCTGCCATCGGTTGGAATATTTAGGTATTACAATTCACATGGTTCGCTGTGAGTTTAGCCTGTCCCAAGAAAACATTGCAAAGCTTCAGGGTTTAACTACTCGTGGTTTGTCAAAAGAAAAATCTACCCTTCGTGATTTGCAGTCTTTGTTGGGAAGTCTGAATTTTGCTTTGAGAATTTTGCCCATGGGTCGGCCATTTTTACGTCGTCTGTATGACGCCACAAAGGGTTTTCCTTCCCCTCGTAGTCACATCCGGCTTACTGCACCGATTAGGGATGATCTTTTGATTTGGAGTCACTTTTTATCGGAATTTAACGGAGTTTGTTGTTTTCCGGAACCTTTTGTTAGTGTGAACGAATTGGGTTTACAGTTTTCTTTTTCATCGTTTTCAGGAATTGGCTTAGTTTTCGATCGCCAATGGAGCTTTTCCTCACCTCCGGTTTTTTATTTTAGTGCTAACATTTTTTCCTTGCTGATTTTTCAAGAAATATTTGCTATTTTGTCTATTTTGAGCATTTGGGGTGAGCATTTAGCGGATAAACATTTGTCCTTTTTTGTGATGTCACCAGGCACGGTTTTTGCCTTGAACGCACTTACGTCCAAATTACCGTTCATTTCTAAACTGCTACGTCAAGTTGTTTTTCTGTGTTTACGTCATAATATTGGGGTACAGGCAGTGCTCTCTGAGTCTTCTGGTAATAGAGTTGCATTTTTTCTTTCGCAGCAGCGGTGGGTGGATTTTCACAAGGTGCTTCCTTTAGCCGAACCAGACAGGACACCTTTTCCGGCTTGCCTGTGGGAGACTCTCATTGATTGATTGAACTTTTTATTCAGAACTCCCTTGCTCAGTCAACATGGGCCTCTTATTCGGCTGCATGGCGGGAGTGGCTGATCTTTTGTGAAAAACGTCAAGTAACCTATGTACACTCTGATGTTCATCTAGTTCTATCTTTCTGTAAACAATGTGTTGCTTGGGGTTTTACTTACTCCTCTTTGTTCAAGAAGTTGTCAGGAATTTCTTTTTTTTATGAAGCTGTATGGTGGAACTTCTCTGGTGAGTCTCTTTCCGGTTCGTCAGTTTTTGAAGGGCTTGCGAAAAGCGTATTTTCGTCCTGATGACAGGAGACTGATTTCATTGGATTTATTGAGCAAATTTTGGTTTGTATTGGATGAGGTTTGTCTTAATAAATTTGAGGTTTTGCTCTTTCGAACTTGTTTTGTCTTTGCATTTTTTGGGGCCTTTCGTATAAGTGAACTGATCTGTTACAGTAAGTCACGTTCATCTGGTCTTCTGGCTGAGGACGTCCGACTGTGTAATCAGTCGTTAGTCATATTTATTCGTTCTTCAAAAATGGATCAACTTGGAAGGGGGATTCATACAAGAATCCGTGCTGTTCCAGGATCTGTTCTTGGTCCCTGTGCTAATTTTCGGCAATGGCTGCTCTTGCGTCCCTTGCTCCCTGGATCCTTGTTCATTCATTCGAATGGGGATCCAGTGACCATCTTTCAATTTAAGGCTATTTTACATAAGTGTTTAACTCGCTTAAATTTGGAACATCTCCGCATTCCTTCCCATTCCTTTAGGATTGGAGCTGCTACCGAGGCAGCTAGACTGGGTTTGAGTGGGAAGAAAATTAAGAAACTGGGTCGATCAAAGTCAGAAAGGGCACGTTTGTATGTTCGGCCTGATCTTTTGCCTGAATTTTAATGTCCTTTTTGTTTCTAGGTCCTTTTATAGTATGGATAATCGGCCATTCCTTCATCCATTGAGAGCCAGGATTCGGACATATTCTACTAATCTATAGTTCGACCCAGCTCTTGTTTGCATAGTCTGGTATGAGTTAGTGGTATGCGGTTGCATGACCTGTGTGAATGCTTTGCACGCCTTTCGGCTGCTTTCCCTTTTCCTGATGCGATAATTCTCCATATAGGTGGGAATGATCTCGGGAAGATCCCGACTTTGGACTTCTTGTCAAATTTTAGGCGGGATTTCCGGCTGATAAAAAATTTGTTCCCAGGAGTCTCTCTCTTGTTTTCTGAGATCGTTCCTCGCCTACTTTGGACATCTGCGCACTTGCAGTTTCACGAGTGTATCAGGAGAAGGGTGAATTAAGTTGATGGCGAGATTTTTTTTATCGCAGGGAGATCTGTCCTATAGGCATGTAGATCTCAAAGTTTTTTTACGGGGTTTTTATAGGGCAGATGGAGTTCATCTGAGCGAGGTTGGCCTCGATATATTCAATCTAGGTCTGCAGTCGTTGGTAGAGAATTGGCTGTGGCTTTGTTGGGGGGGTCATGCTAATGCATTCCCCTTTTGGGTAAAATTGCCCAATGGCATTTGGGCGGATTTTGGCCCATTTGTTGGTATTAAAGGTTTATGGATTTATATGGTATTTATGGATGGTTTTTGAAACAGAGTTTTAAGATAATATTTATTATGAATATTTTAATAAAGAAAATTTATACCTTAATAAAGGCACACGGCCAATTTTTGATCCAACTAAGCAAGTGTCAGTGTCTAATTATTTAGTGGTAAGTATGACTGTGGGTTTTGTGTTGCCATGGATTGCTCCATAAGCTTTTGCGGGGAGCAACATGGCTGCACAAACTCTGACAGAAAAATTTAGTAAGTTGTCAGTGGCTGAAGGTTTGACCAGTCAGGGATTGTTTACAGTTGAGCCTATCAGTGTTGATGTTCCCTGGTAGTTGTTTTGTGACCCTTGACAACTGCCAGATGTTACCCGGTGACATTCCCTGATTGGTCACCTGGGTTGGGCGCCAATTAGAGTGGGGTATATATATATACTGATGTTGTCCTGTCAGGTCATCAGACTCTGACAGGACTTCAAACTCCCACCCTCCCTCTCCTTTTTGATTTTCTTTTTCTTTATACTTTTTGTTATGTATTTTTGTTTTTTGTTGTCTTAAATAATACAATTTAAAAAAAAAAAATAAAAAAATAAAAAAAATAAAAAAAGAATGAACAAACGGCTCTTTGAGGCTGTCTTTTAATTTTTTGTCTTTTGCTTGTTTTTTTATGTTCACCCTGTCGTGTGGTTTTATTAGAGGGGTAAAATCGCCCAATTGCATTTGGGCGGATTTTGGCCCATTTGTTGGTATTAAAGGTTTATGGATTTATATGGTATTTATGGATGGTTTTTGAAACAGAGTTTTAAAATATTTATTATGAATATTTTAATAAAGAAAATGTATACCTCAATAAAGCCACACGGCCAATTTTTGATCCAACTAAGCAAGTGTCAGTGTCTAATTATTTAGTGGTAAGTATGACTGTGGGTTTTGTGTTGCCATGTTTTATTAGAACATTGTAAGACCTATGTCTGTTTTTTGTCAAGTACAATTGTATCATACTCTGGCTACCACATGCTGGTTGAGTTGAACCTCTACTGTATCACTTTTTTATCACGTATTTTAACACATGATTTAATAAAAAAAAAAGTTTTTATACTGCAATATACTCTATGTTTTCTCCAGTCTATAAAATACTACTGATTTCTGATTGTCTTTTGTGAGGTAATTTTACCTCATGAAGTCACGGAACCCTACACTATGGTCACTATGTTACTGTCTTACACTATGAATCCTGCCATGATTCATCTCTGAAAATAGATCTTATCCTCTGCTCTGTTTGTCTTCACAGTGACCATCTTTTGTGAGGTAATTTTACCTCATGAAGTCACTGAACCCTACACTATATTCATACCGGCGTCCTGTCATATATCATTGATGTATTTTGGGGGATCTCTTATAATTAATGTCGATTTTGAGCATTACACCATGTTACTGTCCTACATTACCAATCTCTGTATATAGATCTCATTCTCTTCTCTGATTGACTTTTGTGAGGTAATTTTACCTCATGAAGTCACTGAACCCTACACTATAGTCACACTAGCATACTCTCCATCTGGCTGGGCCTCTGTTCCATCACCAGCTTCTAGTTCTAATTGCCCAAAGACAAGTTTCTCCTCACAGCTCCTTACGCAACTTCTGCCTAAGGGTGCGTTCACACCACGATTTTTAGGGAGCCGATGCTGTCCGATATAATTCGGACAGCATCGGCTCCCTTCTGATGCCTGGAATCAGCCAAATAGGCACCCGATTCCGGCATAAAATCGGCGCCGGAGGCTGCAAAAAAAGAAAAAAAAAAAAAGTTTATTCTCACCTCTCCCCGAGCCCCCGCCGTCTTCCGCCATCTTCCTCTAGGCTCCCGGTGGCTCCCGCAGGCTGCCGGTGTCAGCAGAGGTGTACCTCTGCTGTACACAGGACCTGCGGTGATGTCACAGTCACGTGACCGCGGGTTCACCATGGTGAACCCGCGGTCACATGACTGTGACATCACCGCAGGTCCTGAACAGCAGAGGTACACCTCTGCTGACACCGGAGCCTGCGGCAGCCTGCGGGAGCCACCGGGAGCCTAGAGGAAGATGGCGGAAGACGGCGGGGGCTCGGGGAGAGGTGAGAATAAACTTTTTTTTTTTTTCTTTTTAACCCTTGTGCTCCCAGGAGCATTTTTACTGTACTGAGCTTGCTCAGTACAGTAAAATGGGGTCCGAGGAAACATCACATATTTCCTCGGACCTTTCTCCATAGGGCCCCATGTTAGGGATCGGGTCAGATCGGATGTGCACTAAATGCCACCCGATTTGGTCCGATCCGAATCTGTCAGATTTTGTAATCGGATGAAAAAATCGTTGCAGGCAACGATTTTTTTCTCCTGAAAAAAATCGGCCAAAATCGGGCAGAATCGGATCGGACCAAATCGGATGGCATTTAGTGCACATCCGATTCGGTCCGATCCCCATAGGGATCCATAGGATCCGAAAATCGGTCCGATGCTGTCCGATTTTTTTCGGACAGCATCGGAAATGCAAAAATCGTGGTGTGAAAGCACCCTAATCATTATGTTGCAGTGACAAAAAGCAGACTGACTACACGATGGGAGGGGGAGGTCACGTGGTTGTTATCCTATTTAGCTGTTTGGTAGATATAGTGCAGTGGCCACTAGGGGGAGCTCTGTACACACGGATCTATGTATCATCACTAGCCATGACAGCAGTGTAAATCCTAATGCAGGGGGGCCCTCTGGTGGCTGCTTTGGTACACTGCTCTTAATATTTAATATTTGACTCTCAATATGTCCCCATCAAACATGTGAACGACTCCAATGTAGGGGGAGCATCGTATTCTGCATATAAATGGGATTCTGATAAACCCCTTCACCCCCGGGAGATTTTCCATTTTCCAAGGTCCTTTTTCATTGGTCCATAACTTCGTCATTTTTCTGTCAGTATAGACATATGAGGCTTGTTTTTTGCAGGACGAGTTGTACTTTTGGATAGCATCATTCATTTTGTTTTGTACAGGAAAGTGGGAAACAAATTCCAAATGCAGTGAAATTGCAAAAAAAAAAGTGAAATTCCACAATGGTTTGGGGATTATTTTTATTCACCATGTTCACTATATAGTATAACACTGACGTGTCGGTATGATACTTCGGGTCGGTACGAGTTCATAGATAGCAAACATATATACGTTTACTTTAATCTATGGGGTGAAAAAAAAATTCTGAGGTTTTTCTAAAAAAAATAAATAAATAAATTGCACTTTGTCGCCATTTTCCGTGCCCCTGGTCGTTCTCATATTTCAGGATGCGGGGCTGTGTGACGGCTTATTTTTTGTGTCTTGAGCTGACGTTTCTAATGATACCATTTTTGGGTGGATGTGATGTTTTGATCACCTGTCAATGCACTTTATTGCAAAGTTAATTTTGCCGTTTGGACTTTATTTTTCCATTACGCAGTTTACAGATAATTGATTTTATTTTGTGATAGATCGGGCATTTCTGAACACTGTGATACCAAATATGTCTATTTTTTATAACCCCTTCATGACCTTGGAATTTTTCGTTTTTCATTTTAGTTTTTTGCTCCCCTGTTTCCAAGAGCCATAACTTTTTTACTTTTCCGTCAATATAGACATATGACTGCTTGTTTTTTGCGGGACGAGTTGTACTTTCAGATGCAATCATTTATTGTACCATATAGTGTACAGGAAAATTGCAAAAAAAATTCCAAGTGCAGTGAAATTGCAAAAAAAAAGTGCAATTATACGTTTGATTTTTGGGTTTTTTAGTCGCCATGTTCACTAAATGGTAAAACTGACTTGACGGTGTGATGCCTCAGGTTGGTACGAGTTCGTAGATACCAAATATGTATACTGGTATCTAGGTGGTGAAAACAAATTCAGAAATTTGAAAGAAAATAAATTGCACGTTTTGCACCATGTTCTGCAACCCGTAGCGTCCTCATTTTTCGGGATCTGGGGCTGTGTGATGGCTTATTTTTGACGTCTTGAGCTGACATTTCTAATGACACCATTTTTGGGTGGATGCGCTGTTTTTATCGCCCAATATTGCATTTTATAGCAATGTTGCGTTGACCAAAAAAACGTAATTTTGGCATTTGGACCTTTTTTTTCCATTACGCAGTTTACGGCTCTCATTGATTGATTTTATATATTGATAGTTCAGGAGATTATGAACACGGCTATACTAAACATATGTTTTTTTTTGTATTTGTCAATACTTTTATTGTGAATGGTGGAAAACAGGGGGTGATTTGAACTTTTATGGGTTTTATTTCACGTTTTTAACAACTTTGTTTATTGATTCTTATTTTTTCACAGTGCCACAGAGAGGCACCCTGCTGCACAGTCCAGTCGCTTCTGGAACAAAAGCAGGGTGATTTGAACTTTTTAAATAGTTTTTCATATTTTTTAAAACTTTGTTTTTTAACTTTTACTGCATTTTTCATAGTCCCTTAGGACACCTCAGAACTGCACAGTGCGATCTCATCTCCTGTTCACAGACGTGATGATTCACAGTTCTGCACAGCACAAATCATCACTTTCTGTGGTTGCAGGTGCTCACTGTATTTTCCAGTGTATACCCCCACAAAAAAATAATAATTAATAAACATCTGGGTCACATAAGAACTTATCTCACAACTTTATAGCTCTTACAGAGTAATTTCCTATCAGTTCTATCATAACAGTATAGTCATTTATTCTTCCTATAGATTTGGTTTAACCCCTTAACGACAGCCCACTGAATATAAACGGCGGCATTTCAGGTTACTTATTCCCTTCTTACGTTTAAATAAGTCAGAAAGAAAAAAGCCCTGTAGAGCCCCCCAGTTCCCGAAAATCTCTGGGATTTCAGCTACCGGGGGTAGCTGAGACCATGCAGATTATGAATCGGGCCGGTTTTTACCGATACAGGCCATGTGATTACGGGTATAACCATAATCACATAAATATACTCAGAATCGCCGGTAAAATAAATTATTTCTCTGTCATGCCACAGGATCAAACCTGTGGCATGACAAAGAAATGTCTGCCCCGGTCCCCCAGTACCGGTACACAGCCCATCAGTACACAGACCCCAACCCCTCCCCTCCTCCTAAAATGCGCCCCAGCACACCATAAGCAGCTTCTGCAGCCACCTCCTGTATATTTCTCTCCAATGTGACATAATCACACATGTCACATCGAAGAAGAACAGCCCCCTGCCTCCCGGTCCCCTTAGTCTCCAGGGCCCCAGTGAGCTCTGATCCTCACCCCCACCGTCATCATCTCGCTCCCATCTGATAGCTCAGATGGGTGGGAGATGATTCGTTCTGTCTTGCCCTGTCGTCCTGCCCAGCCACTCTGCACCCCACCCCCCGGTCATCCCACCGATCCCCTACCTACCTGTGGCCGTCAGTGCCGTCATCATCTCCCTCCCATCTGACAGCTCAGATGGGAGGGAGATGATCCGCTCTCCACCCCTGCCCGGTCGGTCGGTCCGCCCCTCCGATACTCGCCATCATCCATGTGGCCCTCGGTGCGGCTCCCGCTGCTTTTTCTGGCCTCTTCTTCTTTCGGTATGCTGGGCGCATGCGTAGACAGAACAGAGACTGCTCTGTTTGCGCATAGTGACAGCTCATAACCTCAGAGAGGTTAGGGCAGGTCACCATCCTTGGTTCACACAGGGGTCAATTGACCCTTTGTGAACCAAGGATGGTGACCTGCCATGACCTTACTGAGGTCATGAACTGTCATTCTCCTGGAAGGATTCCTGCTTTTATAGTATATGGGGGATGCCCACATATACTGTAAAAGACTGGAAATCATTGAGGGACCTCCTACTGGACTACTCAGACCTTCCAACTGGTCTATGTCGGACACTACAGACTAATAAAGATGGGGTCTAAATAAGTGTTTGGGTTTTTTTTCTAATAAAAATATTTTTCACTGTGTCTTCTGGGGCGGCTGCGGACTGCAATTTGCAGTCGGGGGACCGTATCTGCCTGCTGTACTGGCTAGACCACAAATATGGCGAAGCCCCAAGTCGTTTGTTTTAAAAATGGAATAAAGAAATTATTAAAACAATGCAGGAGAGGACATGGTATCTCTGGATCTTGTGCACGCAGTGCCCTAAGCCTAGGGTCACATTAACCTTTCAGGGGGCTTGCGTCCAAAACATAGGTTTTGGCAACCCTGACACCTGTTACAGCCATGGTAACACGGCGTCAGCGCTGCCAATGCTTACCTATGGAGACAGACAGTTGTGGCCAAAAGTATTGACACCCTTGTAATTTTGTCAGATAATACTCAGTTTCTTCCTGAAAATGATTGCAATCACAAATTCTTTGGTATTATCTTTATTTAATTTGTCTTCAATGAAAAACCACAAAAGAATTGTCCTAAAGCCAAATTGGATATAATTCCACACCAAACATAAAAAAGGGGGTGGACAAAAGTATTGGCACTGTTAGAAATATCATGTGATGCTTCTCTAATTTGTGTAATTAACAGCACCTGTAACTTACCTGTGGCACCTAACAGGTGTTGGCAATAACTAAATCACACTTGCAGCCAGTTGACCTGAATTAAAGTTGACTCAACCTCTGTCCTGTGTCCTTGTGTGTACCAAATTGAGCATGGAGAAAAGAAAGAAGACCAAAGAACTATCTGAGGACTTGAGAAACCAAATTGTGAGGAAGCATGAGCAATCTCAAGGCTACAAGTCCATCTCCAAAGACCTGAATGTTCCTGTGTCTACCGTGCGCAGTGTCATCAAGAAGTTTAAAGCCCATGGCACTGTGGCTAACCTCCCTAGATGTGGAGGGAAAAGAAAAATTGATGAGAAATTTCAACGCAAGATTGTGCGGATGGTAGATAAAGAACCTCGACTAACATCCAAACAAGTTCAAGCTACCCTGCAGTCTGAGGGTACAACAGTGTCAACCCGTACTATCCGTCGGCGTCTGAATGAAAAGGGATTGAATGGTAGGATACCCAGGAAGACCCCACTTCTTACCCGAGACATAAAAAAGCCTGGCTGGAGTTGGACAAAATTTACCAGAGAAAGCCTAAAACGTTTTGGAAAAACGTTCTAGTCAGACAAAAGTAGAGCTTTTTGGGCAAAGGCATCAACATAGAGTTTACAGGAGAAAAAAAGAGGCATTCAAAGAAAAGAACACGGTCCCTACAGTCAAACATGGTGGAGGTTCCCTGATGTTTTGGGGTTGCTTTGCTGCCTCTGGCACTGGACTGCTTGACCGTGTGCATGGCATAATGAAGTCTGAAGACTACCAACAAATTTTCAGCATAATGTAGGGCCCAGTGTGAGAAAGGTGGGTCTTCCTCAGAGGTCATGGGTCTTCCAGCAGGACAATGACCCAAAACACACTTCAAAAAGCACTAGAAAATGGTTTGAGAGAAAGCACTGGAGAATTCTAAGGTGGCCAGCAATGAGTCCAGACCTGAATCCCATAGAACACCTGTGGAGAGATCTAAAAATGGCAGTTTGGAGAAGGCACCCTTCAAATATCAGGGACCTGGAGCAGTTTGCCAAAGAAGAATGGTCTAAAATTCCAGCAGAGCATTGTAAGAAACTCATTGATGGTTGATCGCAGTTATTTTGGCTAAAGGTTGTGCAACCAAGTATTAGGCTGAGGGTGCCAATATTTTTGTCTGGTCCATTTTTGGAGTTTTGTGTGAAATGATCAATGTTTTGCTTTATGCTTCATTCTCTTTTGTGTTTTGTCATTGAAGACAAATTAAATGAAGATATTAATACCAAAGAATTTGTGATTGCAATCATTTTCAGGAAGAAACTGAGTACTATCTGACAGAATTGCAGAGGTGTCAATACTTTTGGCCACAACTGTATATTGAAAGAATTCTACGCCCCTTTGTGATTTCCCTACCTTCATACCTAAGGGATACCTGAGATCTGTTATCAAAGCTTGATGGGATTGCAGTAGGAAAAGGTGCTTTTCTAGTCTAAATTGATGTAGAGGCTCTTTATAGTAACATCATACATGAAAAAGGCCTGCAAGCTGTGAACTACTATCTTTCCAGCAGAGAACACATTGTAAGGAGCATAATACATTGGTAAGGAAATTAATTGTCTTTCATATTACATCATAACTATTTTGTACAGTTTATAATGCCAAGTACTTTCACAATGGGTATCCCTTGTGCACCCATGTATGCCAATCTCCTCCTGAGCTGGTGGATTTGGAGGGAAAACAGGTGAGATACACTGATGATGTGCGTTATAAACTGGTACTAAAGAGGAATTCATGCAAAGACTAAATGAAAATTACTTCAATCTTAAATGTATATTTGAAATGGATTAGATAAGACTCCCTTTTTCCTAGATCTAGAAATTAGTATTGTGGGGGATGGTGCCTCCAGACCAGAATCTATAGAAAACCTATGGCTACTAATAGTTTGCTTCTTTGGTTTCCAACCATTGCGCCTGGGAGGGGGGGGGGATTATCAAAGGGGCAATACTTTAGAGCTACAATGAACTGCTTGGAAGATAGCAAATTCAGACAGAAGCTTTGAGACTCCGTAGGAGATTTTGAGAAAGAGGACATCCAGAGGAAACACTTAATAAAGTGTTTGAGAACACAGTAGGAACGAGAAGGAAATCTCTACTGACATCTAGGGAAAGGTGTGATGCTAGAACTGAACTAAGAATCATAAGCACATATGACAATCAAGGGAATAAAGTATACAAGATTCTCTGGAAATACTGGGATATTTTGAAAGCAAATACAGACATTAAAGAACTTATCCCAGAACATCCCACGATCACAAACAGGAGGGGAAGGTCATTACGTGACTCATACCATATTTGAAGGACAGCGCCCCAGACACAGGTGGTGATGAAAAAATGTTTCTCCTATATTCCATGGTCATACACAGCAGCGACGTTTCAACCAGCAACGCGGTAAAGACCGCATTTGTGCCGCAATCGTCAATTGCGGTTATATGCGGCAAATGCGGTTTTTATTGCATTTGAAGTCCCCGCCCACAGGTATATAAAGAAATCTTTTTTTTTTTGTCCAACCCTCATTTGCCAGTATTTTCCATGGATACAGCTTGGATTGTGGATTTCAAGAGTCTATTTTCCTTGGATTTCTGTGGATTATCATTTATTCCCTGAATTTGAACAATTTTTTTTAATTTGTTTTGGCATTGTTCATTTTTCCCTGGATTTTTGCATCTCTTGGATTTTCTTTGATCTTTGTCCGGAATTTTACTTCAAAATGGTGATGTCATTCCGTGAATTGGATTCCCATTTTAAAAGAGTGTTTCAAATTGTGCGCTCTGTGGGATTTGCATACCACAATGAGCGGCGAAGACTAAGACTGCGCCTGAGACGTCACCGATTTTGGGTGCACCCAATAACATTACGGCGAATGACTCGTGGTGTGTTCTGCACTTTATATCCAGAACTGCGGAACCACCCTGAAAAATTCCGGGACTACCTTCGGATGACCGTTGAAAGTTTTGATGAACTTCTTGTACACATTTGAGAATTTATCACCAAAGAAGACACCAGATTCCGGCGGGCGATTTCTGCAGAGGAGTGACTAATGCTGACTTTAAGGTAAAAATATATATTTTGTTACATTAATGTGGTAATGCAAGTAGTATTGTGATACTGGTTTTTAATTTTTTTATTTTTATTTATTTAAATTGTTTGTGTTGTAATCATTGACATGATATATATATATATATATATATATTTTTATTTGGAATTGTTATTTTTGTATTAATATTTTGTAATGATAAATAATTGTAGAAAAATAAGTGTGATTGATAATTTGCGTTTATTTTGAATTTGTTTGAAGTCATGTTTTTTTGATTATATTTTTTTTTATTTTTTAAAATGTATGTAATGTTTACAATTTAAATTTATTTTTTATTTCATGTTTACTGTGTTTTCATTTCTGACATTATACCGTATTTGCCGGCGTATAAGACGAGTTTTTAACCCCTCAAAATCTCCTCAGAAGTTGGGGGTCGTCTTATACGCGAGGTACAGAAGCCGGGTCGTCTTATATGCAGGGTACATAAGTGAGAACAGCCTGACAAAACCTCTAACAGCTGTTGTGCCTCTGTTAACAGCTAGCAACACTAAGTCTGCTGCTATTGTGGCCCCTGACAACCCGATGTTTACCTTCACAACTGATTCCAGACTTCCTCCTCCACACTGCTCTTGCAGCCCTGGGACGGCACACACTGCCCTGGACGGAAGCATCACCGCCGCATACCTGAGGTGCGGGGAGCAGGGTACTCACTCACAGCCATCGGGGAAGAAGTGGCAGCAGTGACTTTTATGAGGCACCTCCCCCAGCAGCTCAATCACAAGGCAGACGCCTTAATACCTTGCTGTCTATTCAAAGCTCCCGGAGACTTTAGGACAGCACACAGGAAACCGCTGCAGACTGCGTTTCCTGTGCACTGTCAAAAGCTGTCTCCGGGAGCTTTGAATAGACGGTTGAGAAGGTAAACATCAGATTGTCACAATAACTACTGTAGCGTAACAATCCACCTCTGTGCCTCAGTGAGTTCCTGTGGCTTGCAGTGAGGAGAAGCCTCACTGTACTCACCGATGGTGGGTGCATGGCAGGCAAGCCGCAGGTCAGGTAGGGAAAGTGAAAGTGCCCGCCTTTTTGTTCTCTGATTCTCAGCCGTGATAGGGGCAGGCTGGGTGGAGGGGGTGTTCCAAATTGGTGAAAAAGGCTCTGCTGGTGGGATACAAGGGCAGGCCAGGGGGTGCATTACTGCTCTGATAGACAGGAAGGGCTGGGCAGGGAGAGCTGACCAATCCAAGGAGGATTTGTAAGCAATAAACAACCAATCACTGGTGAGGTACATTACTGGGTTCCAGATACCACAGTACATCACCAGTATCTGTACCTGTTCATACAATATACAGTACAAATGTCCAACAATCAAACCCCCATCATGGCTGCACCAGCAAGAAGAAAGAAATATGAAGCCAGTTTCAAACTTAAAGTGGTAAACTTTGCCATGGAACATAATAACTGCGCTGCTGCAAGACAATATGGAGTAACGGAAAAGATGGTTCGGGACTGGAAAGCAAATGAAAAAGCATTAAAGAGTATGCCAAGGGGTAAGTGTGCATTAAGAAGAGGCACCCCACATTGGCCAGAACTTGAAAAACATGTAGCCAATATGGTGAACGAGCATCGCCACAACGGTTATGTAGTGACACGAAACAACATACGATTGTTTGCACTTCAGTGGGCCAAATCTAACCCAGAGCACAGCAGCAGGTTTAAGGCCACTATATCTTGGTGTAGCAGATTTATGGCAAGGCATAATATGGTACTAAGGCAAAAGACGAAAATTGCCCAAAAGTTACCTGCAGATCTTGATAGCAAAGTAACGAGTTTCCATCGATACATAATTCAGCAGCGCTCTAAACATGGCTATCCGTTAAGTAGTATTGGAAATATGGATGAGACTCCAATGAATTTTGATATGGTTGGAAATAAAACTGTCCATCAAAGAGGTGAAAAAACTATTTTATTGAAAACAACAGGATACGAGAAGTCCAGTTTTACAGTGGTATTGGGATGCACAGCTGATGGCGCCAAACTGAGACCAATGATTATTTTTAAAAGAAAAACAATGCCGAAACTCAAGTTTCCTGTTGGTTGTTTTGTACATGTGAATGAAAAAGGCTGGATGGATGAAGAAGGGGTAAAGCTTTGGCTTGATAATGTATGGAGCAGGCGACCAGGTGGACTTATTCATAAACCTAGTCTACTGGTGTGGGATATGTTCAGGGCTCATTTAACTCCCAGCACCAAGGAAAGGCTTGCAAGACTAAACACACATATGGCAGTTATTCCTGCAGGATTGACGTCATTGGTACAGCCACTGGACGTGTGCCTAAACAAGCCATTTAAAGATCGCATTCGAGAACAGTGGAATGAATGGATGGTTAGTGGCGAAAAGTCATTCACAAAAGGAGGAAACATGCGTACTCCACAGTTGGATGTTTTGTGCAATTTTGTCATAAAAGCCTGGAATGATATTGATGCAGAAACAGTAATCAAGTCTTTCAAAAAGTGTGGCATATCAAATTCATTAGACGGTATGGAGGACGACTACTTGTGGGAAGATGAAGATGAAGCCGAAGCTGAGACCACAGCATCTGATACGGAATTTGATCCATATGATGATTGCCTTACCAATGTATCACAAGATTTCATTGATGTACTTATGATATCAGATGACGAACAGGAGGATTTTGAAGGCTTTTAAAGGGAAACTGCCATGCAATGAAAATCTGTAAAAATACTGTAGCTTGCAGTTATGATGGGCGTTGCTAACTCGCCGGGGACTTGACTGGCACTTGTTCTCGCTTTATTGTTTGTTTGTTTCTTCCTTCTACCTTCCTTTCAGCTTTATTTAGAGCCAATACGGAAACGTTTATTCCACTTGCACTGTTTTATATTTACATGTTTGATGACAAACAGCCTTATTTTTATAAGTGACAGTTTTCTTGCTAAGTACCTGCATGTCATAAGCATTTAAATTAAAATTACCACATTGAAATCCATTCTGATTTTTTTTTAAAGTTTTACCAGAGTGGGTTGGAAGAGGGGGTAGTCTTATACGGCGAGTATATCCCAAACTCCATATTTTAAGTGGAAAAGTTGGGGGTCGTCTTATACGCCCAGTCGTCTTATACGCCGGCAAATACGGTAATTTTTTTCAACATATTTTGGCTTTTTTTTCTTTTAAACTCAAATTTTAAATTGTTTTGAAAAAAAAAATGTTGAAAAATGTTGGAGTGTGACTGATCGCATGTGTTTATTGGGGTTATAAATAGGCCTGATGCTATTGCATTGGGAGTGTGGTGAAATGAAGGGTGTCTGTATAAATAGCCGCTGAATAGTACAGTCCTTTCTCCAGAAAGTACGCTGTTATTTCTGGTTTTTATATTAATATTTGCATTTTATTTTCTAAATTTGTCAAATTTGTTCATTTCTCCTTCACATTACATTATTTCTTTTTAGTTTTTGTTAAATAAATAATGTATTGTGACTGAGAATTTTTTTTTCTTAATTCTTAATTAATTTGTTTGTGTTTTTTTATTTTTTTTTAAATTATTTTCTGTTTTTATTTCTTGTTGTTTTGTATTGTGATTGTGTATTCTGAAGTGTTTGTCTGTGTTTATTTTTAAAAAACATTTTGAAAAATGCTTATGAATGTGTGTGTTTTTGTAGTTGTTCTCACTTTTTTTTTTAAATAGAGTGCATTTTTTTTATGGAAACTTATTATGTTTGTGGTTCTCATTCACAGTAGAGTATTTTTCTTAAATTTTTTTTGTTACTTCAATAATTTTTTTAAAAACATTTTTTTTTTCTAAACTGTTGATAAGTAATTTTATTGTGATTGAACGGTGTTGTTTTATGGTGCTGTGCACATTGGTTTCGTGTATATATATATTTTTTTTTGCATCGGTTTTATTTTTTGATTTTTCAAAGTGAATTATTTAAAATGTTCATGGTTGTTATTCTTGCAGACATGCTGTGTGTATTGGTCATTCACTGTATAATTATTTGTCAGTAGCTTTTTTTCTTTTTTTAAATTCTATTTTTTTTTTTTAAACTGTTGATAAATAATGGTATTGTGAATGAACGTGTTGTTTTTTGGCGCTGTGCACACTGGTTGTGGTTTGTGACTGTTTGCAGTGGTTATTTTTCTAATAATTCAAAGTGCATTTTTTTAAATATGAAATTATTATTTTTTTTTCTTGCTGCCGTGCTCTGTGCTTTTTGTGTGCTTTTTACATCAGCAGAAAGATGATGTTTGTGTGAGATCCGTAAGGTGGTGCTGCATTTGCTGTATGACGGCTGACTTGCGTCCCAGATAACTCAAGCTCTATGCATTGTGTATGTGGCTTGTGGTCCTTTGCGTCAAGTGCAGTTCTGGCAGGTGCCGCGGATGTGTCACAATTGTAGTTAAAAATAAAAGGCCGTGCATTTTTTTTTCTGGACACAAGTGCTGCATCTGATGCACCCGGCAGAACTTTACTTGCTGCAAATGACCACAAGCACCATACAAAATGTATGGGGCTTGCTGAATCCGGCCCGTAAGTTGGGCATTATGCTGGTGGTCAGGCAGATGCAGCGCCACCTTCTGTATCAGCCGAAAACATCAGCATGCTGCTGATGTGAAAATTACCTTACTGCATTTTTAAGAATTCCTGGTGTCATGCACACTGTGGGTGGGACTCATGCTCCCCCCATAGTGTTCGTGCAAGTGTTACTTCATTATTATTAATTTAAGGTGTCATGCACACTGTGGGTGGGACTCATGCTCCCCTCATAGTGTTCGTGCAATTGGCCTTTTAACATCATCATCAAGGTGAATTTGTCTGCTGATCCGGCATGTGGCGCTGCATCTTTGGAATTGGCCGCATAACGGCCGACATGTGGGCTGGATGCATCAAGCCCCATCCGTTGTGTATGTTGCTTGTGGTCCTTCATGGCAAATGTGTTTCTTCTGGAAGATGTGACAGATGTGTCACCAGCGTCTGTAAAAAAAAAAAAAATTGTATTGCACCATTTTATTTTATTTTTTTCCGCTACAAGTGCTGCCTCTGATGCACCCAGCATAACCACACTTGATGCAAAGGACTGCAACCAACATACACAATGCATGGGGCTTGCTGCATCCAGCCTGCATGTCAGCTTTTATGCGGCCGAACTGGCAGATGCAGCGCCACCTCCTGCATCTGCATAAAACATCAGCTTGCAGCTGATGTTAAAATGTATTTGTGTTCTCTTCATTCACAGTACAATGTTTGTCAGCAGTTAACTACCGTATATACTCGTGTATAAGCCGACCCGTGTATAAGCCGACCCCCCTACTTTTGCCCCCAAAAACTGGGAAAATTTATTGACTCGCGTATAAGCCGAGGGTGGACTCCAGCCTCAGGGCAGATTATGGGCACACAGTGGCACATACCCCTATAAACCTCAGCTAGATTTGGCCAAAAGTATGAGCGAGTTCTAATGAAGGTACAGCCTGTCCATTAACTTGCAACCACCCCTCCTGTCATACAAAAGTGCACTGGCCCTTTAATTCCTACAATGTCTGGCGGCCAATGTGCTGTTGTATAGGGGCAGAGGGCACCTCCTGCACCAAGTGTGCAGTCCAGGACCTGCTTTCACAGAAGTCATGTCAGACCCCACTCTCCTTCCTCCCATAGATCATACAGGAACATCTGACTTTGATATGAGAATACCCAGTCCAATTGTAGTCAGTGACTACGTCCATCACATGACAGCAAGCAGAGATCTTGCACAGAGTGGAGTTGCTGCAGCCATTGTACAGTCTTGCTCCCCACCCCCCCTACATAGTGGCAGTTGATGAATGATGAGTGTTGTAGTACTTGTGCAGCACACACCCAGTCATGTATCCTGGCACAGGCTCTGTGCTCATTGTGTACCAGGGGAGGATTCAGTTATGCAACCAGCAGCCATAGAGGAGATTATATAACAGCTTTAAGAGGCCAATGATCAGCCCTGGAGCTATATACAGTGTGAGGTACAACTACAACCCCCAGCATGGGGCAGGGGCTGCTGGGAGATGTAGTCCAGCATCTGATAAAGCTACAGCGTACAGGGGCAGATGTAGGCCGCACCCTGCTGATAGCAGCCTGGGACCACAAATTATACACAAGCTGCAAACTACCACACATGTCCGTAAAACAACTACTGTACAACGGTGCCTGGAGGGCCCTCACTCAGCACTGCGCCTGCGCACAGGGGACCATGACTCAGCAGGAGGCTCCGGCACATACACAGGCAAAGGGTGGGGGAAACAACAATGGCTGCTTGCCTGCTCGAAGTGCATGACGCCGGCCACCTCCCTGGAGCCCTTCAGGATGCAGATCGCTTTCACCATGGCGGCGGATCAGACTGACAGTGACGCTGGAGACGGGGGCCTCCCTGTGCCATCTTCGCTGCCGCTGCTGTACAGTAAATAGTGTTATTATCTCCCGGCCCGGTCTCAGTGAATCCTCCCTCCTCCCTGCGAGGCTGCGTGTCATGTGACCGGCCGGTGACGTCATCGGCGTGAGCCCCAGTCACATGACACGCAGGGAGGAGGGAGGATTCACTGAGACCGGGCCGGTGAGATAATAACACTATTTATTGTACAGCAGCGGCAGCATGGAAAGGGGGCGCCATACTGTGAGGGATGGGGGGGGCTGTATACCCCGTGCTGGGGGGCTGTAAGGCGATATGCACTGCTCCCCCCGCGGATGGGCGGGGATGCAGTGCATATCATGAATAAGTTATGAGCGGCTCCACGTCACGAGCCGCTCATATTGCAGCCTTCCCCCACCTCCTCCAGCCTCCTCCTGCCTCCTCCTGCTCCCGGACAAAGCCCCCACATATATGACTCGTGTATAAGCCGAGGGGGGGACTTTTCAGCCCAATTTTTGGGCTGAAAAAGTCGGCTTATACACGAGTATATACGGTATTTTTTTTTATTTTAATTCTGATTTCCAATTTTTTTTGTTTAACTATTTATAAATCCTTGTATTGTGAATGAACGTGTTGGTATTTTGGGCTGTACACACTGGTTGTGATTTGTGACTTTTTTCTGTGAGTCTTTTATTGTATGTTTATTGAAGTCCTCCTCGCCCTGCTGTATGGGCGTAATAGCCGGTGTGACGCTATTTGACTCCTGGTGACGTGTGTACACCCTTTAGGTGTAAATGAAAGACCGCGCATGGCAATGCACATGGTGAGATCGGCTTACATCTAAAGGGTGTACTGACGTCACCAGGACCGGATGTGACGCATATAGCGTCACACCGGCTATTACGCCCATAAAGCAGGGCGAGGAGGTCTAGGATTAGTTGTCACGCCCATAAGGGCGTGATAATGCATTGCTCAGGAGCAATGTGAGACTTATTCGAGGTGAAGAAGTTGCTGATATGTCAGTGTATAATGGTGTTTTTCACAATGTTACAGAACGCATTTTTTGCTAATGATCTTTCAGGGTGCAGGGACAGGTATTAATAGGGTTGGGGGTGATTTGGAGGGGTCAGGTTCCCTTTAAAATTGTCCTTTTTTTTATTGTTGCAGCCATCCTCTGTGCTTTTTATGGCCTTTTCACATTTGTGTTAAGATGATGTTTGCAGCAGATCCGCCAGGTGGCGCTGCATCACCCGCATAATGCCTGAGTTGTGTGCTGGATGTGGTAAGCCCCATGCCTTGTGTCTTGTACTTGCGGTCCTTTGCAGTAAGGGCGGCTCTGATGGTTCTGGCAGATGAGTCACTTGCGGCCTTCAAAATAAAACTCCACTTGCATTCTTGTTTTTATTGCTGTATGCAATTGCTGCATCGGACGTAATCGGCAGACCGTATTTGCTGCAAAGGACCGCAAGCACCATAGACTATGCATGGGGCTTGCCGCATCCGAGACAAAATTTGGCCGTTATGTTAGTGATACAGCATGTGGCGCTGCATTGGCGGGATCGCCTCAAAACATCAGCTTGCTGCTGATCTAAAAAGTACCTTACTGCATTTTTATGAATTTCGGGTGTCACGCACACTGTGGGTGGGACTCATGCTCCCTCCCATAGTGTTCGTGCAAGTGTTACTTCATTATTATGAATTTTCTAAAAAAAAATGTTTCATTGTGTCATTGTGTTGGAAGTAATTATTTAACATTGTATTTTTTTTTCAAATGTGTACTGCCTTTTTCATTTTAAATCATTGTAATGTTGTACATTTTTATTCAATTATTTTATAATTTTTTTTTTTTTAAACTTGCTGATTTACTGTGTGCTGAGAATGTGTCGTACTCATTCACAATACAATGTGTTACAGCAATATATAATTTTTTAAATTTTTTTTAACTGTTTTTTTAAAATACTGTAGTGCGACAGAACTTCCTTTTGTTGCTTTTATGTAAACTATGGTAGTAATCATGTACATTCCCATGATAATTATTGTGTTTCACATTTTTATTGTTTACGGTGTATTTTGCTAACATTTCAATGTTGTGTGTATTTTGACTTTCAAAGTATGATACTGTTGTGTTATTTTTTTTTTTCAGGTTTCTTGGAAGTGGAGAAAGCATGTCTTCACTTAATTTCCAATTCCGGCTTGGAATTTCAACGATTTCAGAAATTGTGAAAGAAATCTGCAAAGCATTGTGGGACGTGTTACAGCCGAAATTCCTCCCTGAACCGACAATGGACCTGTGGATGTCATCTGCTCCCAAGTTTGTAGAAATCACCAATTTTCCAAACTGCGTTGGAGCTCTGGACGGCAAGCACATCCGGATTGTTAAACCTGCTGGGAGCAGTTCAGAATACTTCAATTACAAGAAATACTTTTCTATTGTACTGATGGCGATCGCGGATTCCCAATGTCACTTTGTTGCTGTTGACATAGGGTCTTATGGACAAGCAAATGACTCCCAGATTTTTGAGCAATCTCCCATGGGACGCCGGATTTATAACAGAATTTTAACATTCCACCACCAAGGCCTCTGCCGCACACAGATGGACCGCCTATGCCCTTCGTAATTGTGGCAGATAAGACTTTTCAAATGTGCGAGAACCTACTGAAGCCTTATGCCAGCCGTGGGTTGTGCCATGCTAAACGGATTTACAATTACAGACTCACAAGGGCAAGAAGAGTGGTGGAATGCGCTTTTGGACTGTTAACCGCAAAATGGCACATTTTGGGAAACACCATTCAGATTCAACCTGAGTCTGTGGACGACATGGTGAAAGCCTGTGTGGTTCTGCATAACTACATTTTGGCCAAAGAACAATTTCTTTTGGACTGTGATGCCATTGCAGAAACCACATTACAGGACTACCGAACATGTCGAGTAAGAACAACTCTGGCTGTTTCTGAAATGAGAGACAAATTTGCCCACTATTTTGTGTCTGACCATGGAAGATTGTCATGGCAGGATGAAATGATGTAATTTGTTATTATTTCATGCCATGTATCTTTATTGCACAAAATGTGAATGTTTAATTATTTTCTTGACATGTACAAAGTGTTATTTGTTTAATGTTCAACACACATCGCTGTATATAGTTCTTAATTTTTATGTTTGATTGTAAATATGTTTCATGTTTACATGTGCAATGCACATTTTTTTTATTATTTGTCATATATTTTTTAAATGTTTTAATTATTTTAAGATGTTAAATCTGCAGTGTAGTTGTTTTTAAAATTTGATTGTGAAAATATTTTGTTCTTACAGTTTAATAATTTTTTTTTTTCCTCTTACCTTTTTTAATTAACAAGATTGTGGGCTAATTCTAACGCATTCTGTATTCTAAAGCCCCTGCACCCCCCCTCCCCCTTTCGTCCAGGCTTCAGTCCCCCTGCTCCCCCCCTTTCTTTCAGGCTCCAGTCCTTCTCCTGCCTCTCTGCTTCCTTTCTCTGCTGCATGTGCCAGTCCCCCTCCTCTTCTGTATGCTGCAGTCCCTCTGTTCTCCCTCTCTCCTCCAGGGTATAGTCTCCCTCTTGCCCCCTGCTCCCCCTCTCTATGATTGAAATCCTGTGCGGTAGCAGTGAGCTCAGCGGCGACACAGCGGCGGATTAGTGGCGACGCAGCGGCGACACAGCATCGGTGCAGCCGTGAGATGTCTGTCTAGAGCCGGTCATCTCCTGGCTGCATTACCGCAGCGGCGATGCTCGCCACTGAGGTCCGTGCGACGGTGGTCTGCATGATTGAAATGCCACGTCAATTGGCGAAAGCACTTGGCCTATCACTGGTTATTTGTGGCCTGCCGGACGCTAATTGGCGCAGGATTTCTATCATGCACACCACCGTTGCACGGACCTCAGTGGCGATGCAGCGGTGAGGCTGGCAGGTGACTTAGGGGCGATGCCGTGGCAACACAGGGGCGACGCGCAGCCGGACGATGCATCAGCGACGTGGGATGTCCGTGACAGACATACACGATAGGGCAAATATAGTAGATTTGTGCTGTACGTCATCTATGTGTCAACATTAAACCTACTTTAGGTACAGAGCAACTACAGTACAACTACTTTATCTATCATGTTTGGTCAGAAAATGAATGTATTGAGCTTTTGTGGTGCCCCGCCAAGCAGGCGTCACAGAGGGGTTCTGCACCCGTAAAAGAGGTGCAGATGCTCCAGCAGCAGGTAGACCCTAGGATGGTGGTTGTGACCCAGTCATCAGCATTCCCACATCAGTACAGCGGTGGGAGGTCACCCGGGAGGGAATAAAAACCACCGCTAGGGGGAACAAGGAGGTTTTTGCCTCTAAGTTGGCTGCTAGGCCTCTCGGCTGAGGGATCGGGAGGAGAGATGGAGGAGGAAGAGAGGGTCTAAGGAGGAAGCTTTCCAGGAGAGCAGTGGGTCTGGGAAAAGGGAGCCAGCCAGATAGGTTCTCCCAGACAGCTTACCGGGCACCGGAGCCCGCACCTGTGGGATACTTTAGGACCACAGAGAATCCGGATTCCCGTGGAGTCTTCAAGTCTCCCAGGCACCAGAGCAGTCCGCAAGAAGGGTACCAGGCACCGCCAAAGGAACAAGGGGCCAGCCAGTAGAGGGTCACTCGACGGCAGCAAAGGTGAGAGAGGCCAGGAGGCCAGGCTGGATTTAATATCACCAGGCTTCACACAAAACTGGAAAGCAGGGAAGAACAGACGTGGGTTAGAGAAAGAAGGCACACAAAGGGTTCCACCATACCACCTGGGATCCACTTGCAGCCACCCGTTAGCTACCTGTTCTTGTAACATCTAAGTGCTGAACTGTGACTTGTAACTACTACTGCTGCAACTAACAGTAAAGTACCCGGAGGAAAAGTGACTTTGCCTCTGCCTGCATTTCCTTTCATGAACTTGTTCCTCATACCGGAACGCTGCCCCGGAGGTCCAGCCCTACCTGTAGAGGACTTTGCCAACTTGCCACATTAACATCCACCTCCAGCGGGCTGTGGCGGCGCTGGTGGCTCATCACCAGGAACTACAGGTGGCGTCACGACATCTTGTAAATAGCATCCCCTGTAAATACACCCTTTTCAAAGAAGTCCCCCAGGACACGGGATCAGGTGCGGCCAACACTCCCCGTGACACGGGAGTATTAACGCTTTGGAGACTGATACCCGAGTACCCCAAAGCCAGGGGCTCAACACTTTCACAGTATACTTTTAAAATTTTTTTATTATATGACATGTTCTATATGTATTTTCTTTAGTCTGCATACTTGTTAATGAAAAATATTTAATATTGTTAATATGTTGAATGTGCACTGTTTGCATTTTTTAATTTGATTGTTTATTATTTTCAGTTCAAAATTAAAAAAAAAATTTGTTGTCTGTTTCTTTTAACTGATGTGCTCTGTACCTCAACTATGTGGTAACACTAAATATAATGGAGGTACAGAGCAGCCACAATACACCTACGTCAGGTACGGCGTTGCAGTCAACATACTTCAGGTTCAGAGCTTTAAAAGTACACATTGTACAACCTTGCTCAGAACATGACATCCCGTATATTCTCGCGTATAAGCCGAGTTTTTCAGCACAAAAATTGTGCTGAAAAGTGCCCCCCTCGGCTTATACTCGAGTCACAGTGTGCAAATCAGTGGGGGCCGGGTGATCGGGGGCTGAGAAGGTGGGGGAGGCTGTAATAGGAGCGGGCGGTCACGTGCCCCCGCTCATTAGTGCAATGCAATATGCACTGCATCCCCCTGTCCATCAGCGGCAGGGGGAGCAGTGCATATAACATTGCACTATGTCAGCGCCCACCCCATCAGTGGTATACAGGCCCCCCTTGCTGCCGCACACCTGTAAAATAATAGATCATTCATACTTATCCCTGTCGCTCTGTCACCGCGCGTCCTCCGGTCTTCTTCCTGCTTGTACCCGGCGTCATGTGACCGATGCAGAAGCAATGACGTCATCGCTGCTGCGCCCGCCACAGGAATAGAAGCCGGGTACAACCAGGGAGGATACCGGAGGACTCGCGGTGACAGAGTGACAGGGATAAGTATGAATGATCTTTTATTTTACAGGTGTGCGGCTGCAAGGGGGGCCTGTATACCACTTAAGGGTGGCCTGTATATACCACTGAGGGGGGACCTGTATATACCACTTAGTTGGGCTGTTGGGGGGCCTCTGATGGGGTGCCTGTATATACCATTGATGGGGGCCTGTATATATCACTAATGGGGGGCCTATATATACCACTGAAGGGGGCCTGTATATACCACTGATGGGGGCCTGTATATATCACTGATGGGGGGCCAGTATAAACCACTGAGGGGGGCCTGTATATACCACTGAGGGGGGGACTGTATATACCACTGATGGGGATCTTGTATATACCACTGATGGGGGCGGGGGCTGGATATACCACTGAGCGGGGACCTGTATATACCACTGATGGGGGGCTGTATATACCACTGAGGGGGGCCTGTGTATACCACTGATGTGGGGCTGTAACCTCTGATGGGGGGCCTGTATATACCACTGATGGGGGGCCTGCATATACCACTGAGGGGGGCCTATATATACCACTGATGGGGGCTGTATATACCACTGATGGGGGCTGTAACTTCTGATGGGGGGCCTGTATATACCAATATATGCCCGCTCAGTGTGCAACAAACTCCCTGACATCCACGAACTCTTTATCTCAGGAAACTGTCATTCCTTGGTCTCACCGAGACCTGGCTCACCCACTTCAACACGGCCTCCCCTGCTGCACTATCCTACGGCGGCCTCAGCCTGTCCCACACCCCCCGTCCCTATGGCAAACACGGCGGTGGAGTCGGCATACTCCTGTCCAACTCCTGCGCCTTCAGCCCTATCCCCCGCCCCCCTCCGTCACTGTCCCCTCCTTCGAAGCCCACTCGGTCCGAATCTTCTCCCCCTGCAACCTCCAACTAGCCATCATCTACCGCCTCCAAGGACCCATCGCCTCCTTCCTTGACCACTTCACCACCTGGCTACTTCACTTCCTCTCCGCTGACATCCCCACCATCATCATGGGCGACTTCAATATCCCCATTGACACTCCCCGCCCAGCCGCCTCCAACCTTCTTTCCCTGACCACTTCCCTAGGGCTCTCCCAATGGTCCTCCTCTCCCACCCACAAACAAGGCCACACGCTTGACCTCATCTTTACCCGCCTTTGCTCCCTCTCTAACCTCACAACCTTGTAACTCACACTGTCTGACCACCATCTCTTGACCTTCTCCGCCCTCTCATCCCCTGCCACGCTACCCCCTCTCCGCAAACTTGATCATCCTCACCGAAACCTAAAAGATCTTGATCTTCCTTTATTCTTTGAATCCCTCCTCCCTCTCACCGACATACCCTCCGCTGACATTGACATTGCCACCACCCTATACAACACCACAATAACGAACGCTCTCAAACTAGCCGCCCCCCTCACTCTCCATGCTCCACGCATTAACAGGCAACCCTGGCATACCACTCTCACTAAAAACCTGAGATGGGTGTCCAGGGTCGCCGAGAGGAGGTGGAGAAAGTCCCGCACCTCCAAGCACTTTGCTCTGTTCAAGCATCCATCACTGACTTCAAGACGGCACTTGCTACTGCCAAGCAAGCGTTCTTCTCATCCCTAATAACCTCTCTGTCCCACAACCCCAAACAGCTCTTCAAAACTTTCAACTCCTTACTTCGCCCGCCTGCTCCTCCCCCTTCTCCCCTCATCTCTGCTGAAGACTTTGCAACCTTCTTCAAGGAGATCGACGAGATCAGAAACAGCTTCGGTCCACTATCCCCACAACTCCCCCTCCCACCTACACTGCCCTCCTCCTCCATCAGCCACTTCCCCCCCATAACTGAAGACCAACTCTCCTCCCTCCTGTCAAAATCACACCTCACCACCAGCGCCCACGACCCACTACAATCCCACCTCATTCAGAACCACAACTCCATTTTTATCCTAGCCCTCACCCACCTCTTTAATCTATCACTTAGCACTGACCCTTCCCCTCGGCCTTCAAACACGTCCTAATCACGCCCATCCTAAAAAAAACCTCACTTGACACTACCTCTGTCTCTAACTATCGCCCCATATCTCTTCTCCCATTCGCCTCTAAGCTACTTGAACAGCGCGTCCACTCCAAACTGTCCTCTCACCTCTCCTCGTGCTCCCACTTCGACCGCCTACAGTCCGGCTTCCGACCCCTCCATTCCACCGAAACAGCCCTGACCAAAGTCACCAATGACCTACTGACTGCCAAGAACAAACACCACTACTCCATCCTCCTCCTCTTTGACTGTCTGCCGCCTTCGACACGGTTGACCACTCCCTTCTTCTCCGGATCCTGGAACCCCTCGGCATCACCCACCTTGCCCTCTCTTGGATCTCCTCATACCTAGCAGACCGGACCTTCAGCGTCTCCCACTCCCACACCTCCTCCTCACCCTACCCACTTTCTGTCGGAGTCCCCCAAGGTTTGGTCCTGGGACCCCTACTTTTCTCCATATACATTCTCGGCCTAGGGCAACTCATTGAGTCCCTCGGCCTCCAGTACCACCTCTACGCCGACGACACCCAAATCTACCTGTCCGGCCCTGACATCACCCCTACCTACAAATCCCACAATGCCTTTCCGCATCTCATCCTTCTTCTCTGCTCGCTTCCTTAAACTCAACATGGACAAAACTGAATTCATAGTCTTCCCCCCAAGAAATTCCCCCCCACTTCAAACCAATCCATCTGTGTCAACGACTGCGCCCTCTATCCAGTCCCCCAAGCCAAGTGCCTCGGGGTAATCCTTGACTCCTCCCTATCCTTCAAGCCCCACATCGAGGCCCTCACCACATCCCTCCGGCTCCAGCTCAAGAACAAACATCTCACGGATCCGCTCCTTCCTCACCCACGACACCGATAAAACACTCATTCATGCTCTTATCATCTCCCGCCTTGACTACTGCACCCTCCTTCTCAATGGCCTCCCGCTAACTCCCTCACACCTCTCCAGTCTATCCTCAATTCTGCTGCCCGACTAATCTACCTGTCTTCCTGCTACTCCCCCTGTCTCCCCCCTCTGCCAAGGCCTTCACTGCCTCCCCGCCTCCAAGAGATCCCAATTCAAAACACTAACCATGGTGTACAAAGCCATACACAACCTGTCCCCACCATACATCTCCGACCTGATCTCCGATACCTACCCTCTGCTCCTCCCAAGAACTCTTCCTCTGCTCCCCCCTCATCACCTCTTCGCACAACCGAGTCCAGGACTTCTCCCGGGCATCTGCCTTACTCTGGAACTCCCTGCCCGAACACGTCAGACACTCTCCTACCCTGAGAAGCTTCAAGTGTCACCTGAAGACTCACCTATTCCGTCAAGCCTACAACCTGCCATGAGACCCAGGCGACCGCCCCATACCTGACATTCCCCCATCCTACTGTATCCAAACCCGCCCCTCGTAGACTGTGAGCCCTCGTGGACAGGGTCCCTGCCCCTCCTGTACCTGTACGTCCCGATCGCCTAGATTTAGTGTACTTGTTCTTGTCTCCCTTATCCTCATGTAAAGCGCCATGGAACCTAATGGCGCTATATAAATAAATAATAATAATACCACTGATGGGGGGCTGTATTCCACTGATGGGGGCTGTAACCTCTGATGGGGGGGGGGAACTGTATACCAGTGATGGAGGTCCTATACACCAGTGATAAGGGATTATATACCAGTAATGGGGGCCATTTATCATGATGAGAGGGGCTGTATATTGTGATGAGAGTCTGCTTCATTTCCCCCTCTAGGCTTATACTCGAGTCAATACGTTTCCCTAGTTTTGGAGGGTAAAATTAGGGACCTCGGCTTATACTCGGGTCAGCTTATACTCGAGTATATACGATGTTATTATTGTGCCTGAAATAGGGGTATAGTTGTGCTAAACACCTTAAAGGCCCTGTTACACACACAGATAATTGTTCAGATAACGTTGGCTGATCTACGATTGCAGTGAAATCATGGGAACATTGTTCCATTTTGTGACCGTGTACAAATGGAACAATGTGTCCATGATTTCACTGCAACCAAATATGTACAAACAATCTCTGCACAATTATCTGTTGTGTAACAGGACCTTAAAGGGGCCGTCATACACGTCAATGTCGTCAGTGAACTAACCACCAAACGAGATCGCTGTGACATAGACGGTTGATCGCTGGTAAGCTGTCACACAGGCAGACTCACCAGTGATCATGAGACCAGCGACATCGTGGAAACGATTTACATATCATTTCCACCATGTCTTGCTCACGCTCACAGCGCCTGTTAGCAAGCGCTGGGAGCTGGTAACCAAGGTAAAATGGGGTATGTAGGCAGCGTGCGCTGCCCATATACCTGATGTATACCTTTTTCACCATCCTTTTCACGCTTAATGGCTTGGTTACCTGCCGTAAGCAGAGAAGGCTAGTAGCCAAGGTATACATCAGGTATGTAGCCAGCATGCACCCGCCTAGATACCCACATTTTACATTGGTTACCAGCCTTTTCCCGCTTAACGAGTGATACCAGCCGATACTTCAGGTTCAGAGCTTTAAAAGTACACATTGTACTACATTGCTCAGAACATGATATATGTTTATTATTGTGCTTTTCACCTGAAGAAGGGGTATTGTTTTGCTATGCACTTCACCACATACTTCAGGGATACAGCAGCTCCAGCAGTACACCTACATCAGGTACGGCTTTGCACACTGCACAAGTCAGGTTCAGAGCCATGTACTACAATGTGTACTTTTAAAGCTCTGCACCTGAAGTAGGGGTATTATTTTACTATGCACGTGGAGCCCACTGGGACGGGGTACTCGGTACCGGACTGGGGGGTATCATGGCAGTCCTTGGTCCGGACCATGTCCTGAGCCCACAAGTAATGGGGTGATATTTAAAGGGGAGTTTGTCGTGACACCACCCACGGGTTGTAGTCAGGGTGACCACCGCTGCTGCAGAACCTCCGGGGATGATGTTTGGCAGCCGGTGATGTAACGGCTCTCTGCGGGTAGAGCTTGGTTCCCCGGGGCAGTGATAGTAATAGTTTATAATTGATGCTGAGTAGGGGGGTAGTGGTAGGGGTGATAGCAGTTTGTGAGGGAAAATAGGGCTTGAGCACAAGGATCACACAGACTCACAGATTTTGTAGTTTTCCAAGTCTTTACTGCAGATGTTGGTAGCAGAGTACTGTCCATGGAGTCTGTACTGGGGCCGGGTTGCTCCCACCCTGACCGGGTCCTCAGCTTTCCACTCCTGCGCTGTGTGTGTGGCCCTGCTGCCGCTTTAGCTAGGCTGCTGGCTGTCTCTCCTCACAGGTACCCACTTACTAGGCAACTTGAGTCTCTCCGTGTGTTTCTGACCCTGACATGTTGCTTCGCTGAGGTACAGTGTAGATCTGTAACCGCCACTATTCCGGTGTTTACTGTGCTGCTTGTTTCAGTCACATTTTCGGATCCGGTATCCGGTCTGTGCGCCCCTCCGGGACGAGTTATGAGGTAACTCAAGCTCCCAGATGTGTTTCCTGTTTCTTGTAACTCCTCTCCTCAGACCCTGGCTTGGCCTGGAATTGAGTAGCAGACTGTGGAGAAGCCTAAGACAGTCCCTTTACACCACAGTCTCTCTTCCTCAGTGTTGCACCGCACTGAACTATTCACAGTACTGCTACGTACTGAACTACTCACTTCCTCTCTACACCAGAATATATAGGGGAGCTGCTTTAGCTCCCCCTTCTGGCCTAGAGGCACAAGTGCAGTGCTAGTTGTTGCTTGGGGAGTTAACCCTGGTTGATGTTACTGTGGCACATTAACCTCTGGGGTGCCACATGCACATCACCACATACCGTATTTTTCGGATTATAAGACGCACTTTTGTTCCCCCAAATTTTGCGAGAAAGTGGGGGGTGCATCTTATAATCCGAATATGTGGAGGCAGCGGAAGCTGGGGGGCAGCTCTGGAGCGTGTCCGGGGCTGGAGTGGGCTGGCTGCAGAGAGAGCGGGGAGATCTCCTGCTCCCGCTTATTTAATATGCACTGACGCTGTCCACCTCTCAGTGCTGAAGTTGCACTGAGAGATGGACGGCGGGGAGCAGTGCATATTAAATGAGCCTGCACTCCCCGCTCTCCCTGCGGCCCCTCCATATGCCCCCCCCCATGTCCTGTATATGGTTCCCCCACATAATACACCCACCCCCTCAATATGCTGCCCCCACGTAATATGCTGTTTCCCCCCCCCCTCCATTAAAAAGATAGTCCCTTGCCCTGCACTCCCCCCATCATTAATGCGCCCCCACGCTGGCCGGCAGCAGATAGAATAAAAAAACCCTCCTTCCTCACCCTCCGGCGCTAAGCTCAAAGCGTCACCGCCGGCTCCCGGTCTCCATGGTGCTCTGCTTCTTCCGCTCATGTGATGGGGCGATGATGTCATCGCTTATGCCCGATCACATGAGTGGAAGAAGCAGAGCATCATGGAGACCGGGAGCCGGCGGTGACGCTTTGAGCATAGCGCCGGAGGGTGAGGAAGGAGGGTTTTTTTATTCTATCTGCTGCCGGCCAGTGTGGGGGCGCATTAATGATGGGGGGAGTGCAGGGCAAGGGACTATCTTTCTAATGGAGGGGGAAAACAGCATATTACGTGGGGGCAGCATATTGAGGGGGTGGGTGTATTATGTGGGGGAGCCATCAATAGGGGACGTGTGCCATCAAGGGGGACGTGTGCCTGCAGTAGGGGACGTGTGCCTGCAGTAGGGGACATGTGCCATCAAGGGGGACGTGTACCTGCAGTAGGGGACATGTGCCATCAAGGGGGACGTGTGCCTGCAGTAGGGGACATGTGCCATCAAGCGGGACGTGTGCCTGCAGTAGGGGACATGTGCCATCAAGGGGGACGTGTGCCTACAGTAGGGGACATGTGCCTTCAAGGGGGACGTGTGCCTGCAGTAGGGGACGTGTGCCATCAAGGGGGACGTGTGCCTGCAGTAGGGGACGTGTGCCATCAAGGGGGGACGTGTGCCTGCAGTGGGGGACGTGTGCCTGCAGTGGGGGACGTGTGCCTGCAATGGGGGACGTGTGCCTGCAATAGGGGACGTGTGCCTGCAATAGGGGACGTGTGCCATCAATGGAGGACGTGTGCCTGCAATGGGGGACGTGTGCCAGCTATGGGGGACATGTGCCAGCTATGGGGGACGTGTGCCAGCTATGGGGGACGTGTGCCAGCTATGGGGGACTTGTGCCTGCAATAGGGGACGTGTGCCAGCTATGGGGGACGTGTGCCTGCAATAGGGGACGTGTGCCATCAATGGGGGACGTGTGCCTGCAATGGGGGACGTGTGCCTGCAATGGGGGACGTGTGCCTGCAATGGGGGACGTGTGCCTGCAATGGGGGACGTGTGCCAGCTATGCACTTTTTCTTGATCCTTGCAGATCATTGGATAGTGCTTGTGGTCAATCTCCTATTTATGTGTATGCATTGAGATTTATTATTTTATGATCACACATGCTGTTGATTCAGGGGCGGACCGTCACCCCCGGGGGCCCTGGTGCAGGAGAGGACCGGGGTGGGCGGGGCTACTGGCCGTCGGCGCGGCCCGGGGGGGGAGGGGTGCCGCTGGCCGTCGGCGCGGCCCGAGGGGGGAGGGGTGCCGCTGGCCGTTGGCGCGGCCCGGGAAGGGGGGGGGGGTGGGTGCTGCTGGGAGCCGCAGGCGCGATGCTCTCCTACCTGGGAGCCGCGCCGGATGTATGCTAGGGGCCGGAGGAGCCGAGGAGAGGAGGGGCGGGATCAGGCAGGGGAAGCAGGAAGCTCTCTGCTTCCGTTGCCTGACCCTCCTCTCCTTTGACGGCGGCTTGCGGGGTCGGCTGGGGGCCCCCTCCAGGCCTGAAGGGGCCCCCAGCCGGTCGGGGCCCTGGTGCAGCTGCACCAGCTGCACCAGTGTAGTTCCGCCCCTGTGTTGATTCATTACTTACATGCAGTTCATCTATGCAGTATTTAAGACTAGATATTTGATGTAACCTTGTTATTACTTGGAGCCTCATTTCCTTGCGGACTGTGGTCCGAAAATTGTTTTAACTGTTTTTAGATGTTAGTTGTTTCGTCCTAAATAAAGCCTTATTGATTTTCATAAATACTCTTTGTGGTGGAGTGTTGCTATTGCATTTGTCAATTCTTTCTCTATTACCATTGGTCCTTCTGTTGACAAAGCAGCACCCTGACCCTTATTGGGACACTTTATCTACGGTGGTGCACCTCATTCCTCGTTTCAGTGTGCCAGCTATGGGGGCATGTGCCAGCTATGGGGGACTTGTGCCAGCTATGGGGACGTGTGCCAGCTATTAGGGACGTGTGCCAGCACAAGGGGGCTATATCCAATATAAGGGTGCCCTATCCAGATTAAGGGGGCTAATTCTAGGATGAGGGACCATGTACCAGGATGAGGGGGCTATGTGGGACATATACGCTATATGATTTGTTAGACGGACACTGGCATTATAAGACGGACCCCATTTAACATTAAAATAATTTTTTTCTCTTTTCTTTCACCAAAATTGGGGGTGCGTCTTATTAATCGAAAAATACGGTAATTCAGGGATACAGCAGCTCCAGTACACCTACATCAGATACGGCTTTGCACACTACACATTTTTATGGTTCAGAGCAATGTACTACAATGTGTACTTTTAAAGCTCTGAACCTGAAGTTTGTTGATTAATGTGCTCTGCACCTGAAGTAGGAGTATTGTTTTGCTATGCACATCACCACATAATTCACGGATACAGCAGCTCCAGTACACCTACATCAGGTACGGCTTTGCACACTACACATATGTCAGGTTCAGAGCAATGTACAACAATGTCTACTTTTAAAGCTCTGAACCTGAAGTTTGTTGATTAATGTGTTCTGCACCTGAAGTAGAGGTATTGTTTTGCTACGCACATCACCACATAATTCAGGGATACAGCAGCTCCAGTACACCTACATCAGGTATGGCTTTGCACACTACACATATGTCAGGTTCAGAATGTGGAGCACACTGGGACGGGGTACTCGGTACTGGACCAGGGTATCACGGGGGTTATCACAGCGGTCCTTGGTCCGGACCGTGTCCCGAGCCCACAAATAAAAGGGATTATTTACAGGGATTGTCGTGATGCCACCCACGGGTTGTGGTCAATGGGGGACCACCGCTGCTGCTGCTCCTGCCAGGAGGATGGATGGTGCTGCAGCCGGATGGATGAGCCCGCTGTGGGTCGGGCTACTCCTGACAGGGTGTAATATATATATATATAACAGTTCAACATACAGGAAATCACACACGGGAGACTTTGGCAGGGTTCACCAGGATTTACTTGCAGTTTCCTTCAGTACAATTCAGAAAAACAGTTCATGCAGCCAGGTTCTGCAGCCAGGTTTTCCTGCTTCAGACCCTTCTCTTTCTTGTTTTCCTCTCAGGCTCTTCTCTACACTTCTCTTTCCCAGTGTGCTGTATGGTGGCAACTCGGTCCTTTGTTTGGCTTCCCCCTGTGTGTGGGTAGCAAGCCTTGGTCCTATGTGTTGCTGTATCTCCTGCACGTCTTTTAGGAGAACAGACTTGGAATCTTAACTCCCCGTTGGTGTGTCTGTGATCCAAGTTGTAGCTACGGTCACCTCAGAACTGAATCTCTGGTCCCAGCCTACCCTCGGGTGTCCCTATGTTGCAGAGGATCACCGGCCTCTTTCCTACCCGTGTAACTACGGCGTACATAGGGGATCCTTCCCTCCAGTCGTCCTCTGGCACCGCTGCCGTTTTCCTCGGACCGAGCTGCACTGGTCCAGTCTCAGTCTTTCCTCCTTCCCTTTGCTCACAGGTTGTGGAGCGGGCTTTCTCTCCAGGGGCTTATACCTCGCAGGATTGGGCGCCTCCAGGGAGCCCGAAACCTTCAGGGAAGTGCCTCTCTGTCCTATTCTTGGTCTTTTCTGCTCGGCACTCTCTCGCCTACTCTTGGTCTTTACTATTCAGCTCACTTTGGCCTACTTACTACTGCTTCCTGGTGTTCCCCTTATATACCCGGTCTGTCACCTTGACTACATCTCACCCACTGTGACTGGCCCTACCACCCCTTGCCCGCCTAGAGTCCCAGGCTCTGGATTGGGTCTTGTGTCTGTGGGTGTGTTATGAAGGTGTTTTTGGAAAACCGTCTCTATCTTCTGGCTGCAGTTCTTATCTGTGGCCACCCTGTACAACAATGTGTACTTTTAAAGCTCTGAACCTGAAGTTTGTTGATTAATGTGCTCTGCACCTGAAATAGGGGTATTGTTTTCCTATGCACATCACCACATAATTCAGGGATACAGCAGGTCCATAGACCTACATCAGGTCCGGCTTTGCACACTACACATATGTCAGGTTCAGAGCAATGTACAACAATGTGTACTTTTAAAGCTCTGAACCTGAAGTTTGTTGATTATTGTGCTCTGCACCTGAAGTAGGGGTATTGTTCTGCTATACACATCACATAATTCAGGGATACAACAGCCACAGCACACCTACATCAGGTACGGCTTTGCACACTACACATTATTCCGGTTCAGAGTTTGGGCACAGCTCCTTTGGCCAAGAGTGGAGGAGAGGTGCACTAAACTTGCCCTCAAATGATGATACAACCAGTCAGCTAAACTTTGCATTTGTGGGGGATGAAGCGTTCCCACTTCATGCTCACCTACTTCGGCCATATCCCCAGAGGACTGTTACTTCTGAGCAGCGCATTTTCAACTACCGGCTCGTCGTTGGTTGAAAATGCGTTCGGGATCATGGCCAATATTCTGCATCTTTCATACACTTTGGAATATGAAACTGGAATCTATAGATATAGTAGTGCTGGCATGCTGTGTGCTACATAATTTCCTGCATCATAGGGGTACTGCATAATACACGCCATCAAGTTATGTGGATTCAGTGGACTCCACAACAGGGGAAATCCATCCCGGGGCGTGGCATGCAACCGACCCTGGTCTGACGCCACTCCAGCCGCAGAGCCAGGGTCTGAGTGCGCAGGATGCCAGGAGCAGCAGGGACAGCTACTGCTCCTACTTCAATGGCCCTGGGGCAGTGGCCTGGCAGCAAGAACAGGTGTAGGGTGGCTGGGGTTGTCAGGCACCACCAGCAGAAGGAGGGTGTAGTCAGCATTGTGGCTGCACCATGATCTTATTGTTCGATTTTTGTTTTAATTTTTTACATTAAATTGAAATGTAACAATTTTATGTTTTTTTGTTTAAAAAATTATGCCTATTGTTTAAGCTGACATTTCTATCATTTGTGTGATGTTAACACTTCTGTTTTTGTTCAGTATGTTCTGGTATGTTATGTTAATGTGCACATAAGGTAAAAAAAAATCTGATCAGAACTACCTGTGTCTGTCTTTATTTTTAAATACAGGGCAGTTGCACATAGCATTAAGCTGTGCACAGAGGTATGTGACACCACAATGGTCGTTAGGGGTCCCAGCAGCATTGTCTGCTAATGTCCAGTACACAAGTCCAGGTAATTGGCCAACACTCTATGCTCACACTGTGTCTCCTTAACCATATTATATGGATTTACACATGGGTATGTGTCAACACACATGCACATTTGTATTGTGTTTGTCGACGATGGAGGTAGTCATCTGTCGCCACACACACGTCTGCACACACATAGTTCAGGCATCACCACACACAATCCTGCCACATATGTTCAGACTGTTGTTTTCAGCTTAACTACGTAAACAACAGACGCACACATAGCCATTCATGGTGTACTCCACAGTGCAACAGACAAGATGTCCTGTATGGCACTTTGATGACGCCAAAGTGTCTTTTTGAAGTCGCAACACATGACACGAGTGTGCACTAGCGACATAGTAGAAAGGGCAAATGCGTCATGTAGTGGCCACACTTCCTGACAATAGTAAAGAGGTGTGCTGAGGCACAGTCAATCCGTTCCTTAATGCACTATGTCCGAGAGAGTGAGAGAGCGACTCGCAGCGGCGGTGCTCGTGCAATAACGAGGAAAGTCCAAATCGCAATAACAATGAAGTAAATAACACGGCAACTCACCGCAATCAGAGTAAATCTTCAAATCTTTAATCCATGCGAGTTAGACACGGAAAAACAGGTCTCTGCACCCCCTCCCTCCCTTGCTTGTTTTCCGTGTCTAACTCGCATGGATTAAAGATTTGAAGATTTACTCGGATTGCGGTGAGTTGCCGTGTTATTTACTTCATTGTTATTACACTTCCTGACAAGGCTGACCAATGGCGACGCAGTTGTGTTGGCCAATCGGAGTGGTAGGGGCGCAGAGTACAACACTCTGGCACGCCTGTTTCCACGGCGCGATCACACTCTACGCCCATATTGCTGATGAGGTGGAGGCGTGTGACACGCAGATTTGGCAGTGATGTGGGAATGTGAAATTGCTTCCGGTCTGCGGCAGTGGATTTCCGGAACGCAGGATCGCCGGAGTTGGTACGCAAGATCTCTATGTGTGACAGGGCGACGGCGAAGTGTAAAAAAGTTCCTAAATTGTGCACGCTCACATCAAATTGCCGGCAATATGGAAGCCATATTGCCGCGTGTGACGGTACCTTAAGAGATGTGATTGTCAGATTTAATTTCATGCACTCAAAGGTTCAGTTTATTGATTTTTTTGAGAAAGAGTGAGAACCTACCTGTTCCCTATGATAAAATTAGAATTTTTCTGATTTGTCAAGGGAGACAAAGTGGAGGGCCTTAACACTAGAGGTCCCAGAAATTTTGAGCTCCCCTCTGAAGTCCCGAAAGAGGGTCAAATGACCCTTACGCTGGCTTCACATTAGCGTTCCCCTCCGCAGCGTTCTGCGGAGGGGAATCGCTATGTGTGCACAGCGGCCGCCAGATCCTACCTTTATAATGGGAGTGCACGGTGCTGCGCTTGACAGCGCAGGACCGTGCGCACCAATTCACTCCCATATGTGATCTGTGCGCAGGCGGATGCCTGCGTACAGATCACACACTCTCGTCCGCACCGGGAATGCAACATGTCGCGTCCCTGGTGCGGACGAGACTGTGTGATTTGTGCGCAGGCGTCCGCCTGCGCACAGATCACTTGTGGGAGTGAATGGGTGTGCACGGTCCTGCGCTGTCAAGCGCAGCACCGTGCGCTCCCATTATAAAGATAGGAGCTGGCGGCCGCTGCGGTCACATTGCGGATCCCCTCTGCAGAACGCTGCGGAGGGGTCCGCAAATGTGAACCCAGCCTTAATCCAAACTGACAACACAGTTAGGACCGCGTCAGAGATGGGTACACTTTGAAGTTAGTGACATGGCTTGAAATAACTTTTTTTGCGCAAAAAAACGGATGGACTAAGTACCCTGTATTTGTTATACTCTTTTTATACCGCACTTGCATTTAATACTTTTACTGCAGTGTACTGTTGTTTTTGGTCGCATTTAGCTTTTTGTCTCCAAATATGATGGCGGTGTGAACATGTTCCTACAGACTTGTTCTCTGTGTGCAGGACTCATTTGTTTCTAATTAAGTTGCCTCTTGCTTTGCAAGAGATGGAGTTCCCGCCCCTCTCTGGGCCCTGCACACATATAGCCTCGTCGTCTTCAGTCCATTTCAGACACAGGTCTTGCTGGCTCCTGCTCACTAGTAAGTATACACACTAGTCAGGTTTTTAATACAACAGTTAGGACCGCGTCAGAGATGGGTACACTTTGAAGTTAGTGACGTAGCTTGAAATAACTTTTTTTGCGCAAAAAAACGGATGGACTAAGTACCCTGTATTTGTTATACTCTTTTTATACTGCACTTGCATTTAATACTTTTACTGCAGTGTACTGTTGTTTTTGGTCGCATTTAGCTTTTTGTCTCCAAATGTGAACCCAGCCTTAGTCCAAACTGACAACACTGATGGCTCCAATTAGCATCCTTTCATTTGTAAATGTGGCCATTGCCTGAGGAATCTGCAGAGGGCAATTGTATTGATCCACCTCAACAAAGGTCTTTTAAGAGAATGTAAACAAAAGAATGTAAGCTGCTCTACCCCCCAGCTGTATTGTTGTGGATATGCATAAGGTTGCTAACACCTTAGCAAATTTGCATGCAGCCTTTTGTGCTGTGGGGGATAAATAGGTGACTGCTTCACCTATTTTGTTCACAAGAAACCTTCATCCTTCAACCGTATTCGCACTGTGAGCTGTCTTCAGGTTAGATTTTTCAAATTATCTATTTTTATTTCCTGAGTATCTTTTTTAGGCTAGGTTCACATTTGAGAGAATTTCAGTTCCCTGCGAATCCAGCAGGGAACTTAGAAATTTTCTCAGCCTCCACATGTTCCCCGCATGCGGGAGAGCGGGGTACGCGGTCCCTAGCAACCTGCTGTGTTTACAGGTTACCAGCTGCACAGCGGGCTGCGGGGAGTGCGATGCGGGGATTGCGATTCGCAGCCCCGCATCCCCCCGCACAGAGAACTCCTCAAGATGCGTTCCCTGGGGAGGTGGGATGCAGGAGTGTGATCCGCACTTCCCGCAGCCCGCTGTGTAGCTGGTAACCAGTAAACACAGCGGGTTGCTAGGGACCCTGCCGAAATGAGAGATGCGGACAGGAGAAAAGTACCACCTCAGCTGAATTTTCTTTAAATTCTCTATGTGGTTTACGTTCCACTCTCCCACAGAAGCGGTGAAACCAAAATCTTTCTCCCACCTCTTCATATACTCTAGTTTGAGATCTGAGTCGGATCCCACCAAACTTTTGTATATACCCGATAGTCCCTTAACATGTTGTTAATTTGATAAAATGAATTGTAGCAATTTAGACATGGGCTCCGGCGATCGTACATTTTCCAAGTATGAACTTTGACCAATTAAGTAACTAAGTTGTAGGAACTGTAGGCACGAGGAGCGGCAGGTAGGGTAAGCCTCACACAGACTCCCTAAGGAAGGTAGATCCCTCAATGAAGCCAATCCGGCCCCCTCCCATACTCTCGTGTGTAATGAGGAAATTGTAGAGAGTCTAGAGGGATATCTTCCGGGGAGAACCCCGTCCACGAGCGTGGAAAGCCTCTCCAATAGGAGAGCAATGTCTGCGCCGTTTCCAATGGATGAGTCCAAGAAACTGGCTTAAAGGACTCAGCAGCCAGCAACACAGACAGAGTACCACGCATCAGAAAGGCGGACTCGATTTGAATCCATCTCCATTGGACCTGGCCTCCTCTAAGACGATCGTCCTGTGGCAGTCACTTATTTTAGGTAAACCCATGCCCCCCGAGTGGAGGGGCAGATACATAACTGTCCCAAGCAACCCGAGGAGTCTTGTTTTTCCACACATCTGTTAACTATAGTTTGTAGTTTAATTAAAAGGATCCTAGGTACCCTAATTGGGACGCATCTAAAAAAGTATAACATTTTTTGGGAGAAGTAGTATTTTTAGGGCATGTAACCTGGCTATCCATGACAGCTTTTTAAAGAATAAGATGAAACATCTTTAGCGAGCTTGGTGACTAGGTTTCCAAAATTCAGTCTGGTGATTTGGGATGTGGGACAAAGAGTGATGCCGAGGTAAGGAATTCCCTCCCGACGCCAATGAAATGGAAGCGACCGGGAGAGAGCCAAGACCTCCGCCTCCGAGATGTTAAGAGGTAGAATCAACGACTTTGCGGCGTTAAGTTTGTAAAATGACACTGAAGAGAATGAGGATAAGGCCGCCATGACTGCTGGGAGGGATCGTGACACATTCGTGCAAGTTACAATAATATCGTCTGCGTCCAGGCCAATGGTATGGGTGTCCTGTGCAACCCAGATCCCGGAGATGTTTGGATCGGAGCTAAATTTTTCCGCTAGTGGTTCAACAGCCAGGGCAAATATCACCGGAGAAAGGGGACAGCTCTGGCGAGTGCCGTTCGGGATCTGGAAGACAGGCGAGAGGAAACCCGATGCAAGAACTCTAGCATTGGGTCGGGAGTAGAGAGACAAGATTGCCGAGAGAATGGGCCCCTGAAGACCAAATTTCCTCAGGACCGCCTCCAGATATCCCCAGTGCACTCTGTCAAACGCCTTCTTCGCGTCGAGAGACAGGAATGCACCAGGGACCCTTCCTATTTCCATTACTTTTATAAGATCAATCATTCTCCTAGTCCCATCCTTTGCTGTCTACCAGCCACGAACCCCACCTGATCCAGGTTAACTAAGTGCAGATCACCTCCATTAGCCTGCACGCCAGAATCTTTGCGAAGATCTTAAGATCGCAGTTCAGAAGGGAAATGGGGCGATAGTTTTCAGGGACCTCTGGGGATTTGCTCGGGTTTGGAATTGTAACTATATTGGCCCGTAAATGTAACGGGGAAATAGAACCCTCCAACTGCATGCAACTGCCAATGGAGAAGGTCCTTAAGAGGAACGGAGCCAGCACCTCTCGAAAGGTTCGAGATATTAATTTGGAAGTCCATCAGGACCAGGAGAAGAATTTATTTTCGTAGAATTGATGGCCGATTCCACCTCAGACAAGGAAAAAGGCATATTCAATTTTTCTAACTCCGATTTGGAGACAGAGGGCAGGCTCAGTCCCCCCAGGAAACCCCCAATCAGCTCCGAAGTGGGCTGGGGCTCACCCAAGTCGTCCCTAAGATTGTAAAGTCTAGCACAGAATTTCTCAAAAATAGATGCAATTTCAATCGGGTTCCTCACCATACGTCCCTTATAATCTATAATTTTTTCAATCGAGCTTTTAACCTCTCTCCTTTTTATCCGACGCGCTAGTAAGGCGCCCGCTTTGTCTCCCGAATCGTAAAAATTGGTTTTGGATATACGTAAATATTTTTCATGACGAAGGAGCAGGAAAGACCTCAGACGTTTCCTAGTTGCTATTACTAGCGACGAAATGGCGGGGGGTTGTTTAGATCCTCGTGTTGCTGTAGGTGACGCAGTAAATCTACCCTCTCCCTGTCTCTCACCTTCTTAATTTGCGAAGCCTTCTGAAGGAGAATTCCTCTGATATACGCCTTGTGGGAGGCCCAAAGGGTCTCATCCGTCACAAGCCCGTTATCATTGAGGCGAAAAAATTCAGACACGAGGGATTTCACCTCCTCTGAGATGTTCTTTTCCGACAGGAGGCCCCAGTTTAGGCTCCATATGAATGGGGGCAAAGGATGAGCATCCAGCACGTTTCCAAGGGACCGGGGCATGGTCAGACCAGGTTATTAATCCCACTTCGGTACAGACACAGGCCGACAGAGCTTTGTCATCTACCACAAAATAGTCTATCCTGGAATAAGACCTGTGCCTGTGCGAAAAGGAGTAGTCTCTTTCGGTAGAGTGGAGGTACCGCCTCACGTCGTGTAGGTGAAATTCACGACAAGTAGGTCCAGACTCCTTTTTCCTCCCAGGTACCCCAGGGGAGCAGTCGAAAGAGAGATTTGAGACAAGATTAAAATCACCACATATGATTTTCATACCAGGTGATAATTCAGTTGCTTTTTCCAACAAGGGACGAAGAAACTTCAATTGGCCCTCGTTAGGCGCATAGGCCGTAGTTATAGTAACTGCAACCCCCAAAATAGAGCAGGACAGCACAATATATCTACCCGCGGGATCAGAGAATACATTCAACAGTTGAAAAGGGACAGAATGCTTAATAAAAATACAGACCCTCGCCTTCTTATTCACACAGTCAACCTCGGCACCCCCAGTAAGCAAAGAGGTAGTGGGGGTGAATAGAGACCAGCGAGAAGAAGAAGAGTACCCCTCAGAGAGGCCCCAATTCGATCCAGGGAAAACAGTCAGTATAATCAGCCAACTTTCTTCCACTCAGAAGCTGAGGCAGAGCCCCTGGGTCTATTGGTAGGTCGTTTAGGGAGGCCATCTGATTCAGGTGTCAAGTTCCACTGTCTGAGGATCTTTCCCAGATGACTGGGGGATTGAAAGATGTGGGTGGTCCCCTTGTAACCTGACCCTCACCGCCATGCCCCAGGTGTAGTTAATTCCGTTTTCTCTCAGAATTTTGCAGTGAGGAGCGAATTCTCTCCTGCGTGCCAGTGTCCCCCGCGAGAGGTCAGAGAACGGCGCTGGTAGATCCGATTTTTGGCGCATCGGCTGCATGATCACATCTCTGGTTTTAGGAGTAGAAAATGAAACCAGTACATCCCTGGGTAGAGACTGGTTGATATTGAAAGAGATAGTTCGTTAGTTCTTCCTTTGTTCGATAAACTCCATAGACTGCGTCTTCAGAACCAAAAGTGGGTTTTATTCGGGTAGGAAATAACACAGAGATATACGGCAAAAGCAATATGACAGGCAGGTTTCAGAATGACAGGCACGGGAGCCACAGGTGTCACACTCAGGATGGATTCAGAATAATGGCTCCCCGTCTCATGGACGGGGGTTTCTTTATACCAATTTTCCCCATAGAAAGACATTGGTACAATGATTCTCTATGGACAAATGGTTACATCATCCTGTCATAAGTGATCCCTTCATATTACTTACAACATATATTGACATGAAAAAAGCACATTAATTTCATTACTAACTATATACTAATTACAGTTAGGGCCAGAAATATTTGGACAGTGACAAAAGTTGTTATTTTAGCTGTTTACAAAAACATGTTCAGAAATACAATTATATATATAATATGGGCTGAGAGTGCACACTCCCAGCTGCAATATGAGAGTTTCCACATCCAAATCGGAGAAAGGGTTTAGGAATTATAGCTCTGTAATGCATAGCCTCCTCTTTTTCAAGGGACCAAAAGTAATTGGACAATGGACTCTAAGGGCTGCAATTAACTCTGAAGGCGTCTCCCTCGTTAACCTGTAATCAATGAAGTAGTTAAAAGGTCAGGGGTGGATTCCAGGTGTGTGGTTTTGCATTTGGAAGCTGTTGCTGTGACCAGACAACATGCGGTCAAAGGAACTCTCAATTGAGGTGAAGCAGAACATCCTGAGGCTGAAAAAAAAGAAAAAATCCATCAGAGAGATAGCAGACATGCTTAGAGTAGCAAAATCAACAGTTGGGTACATTCTGAGAAAAAAGGAATTGACTGGTGAGCTTGGGAACTCTAAAAGGCCTGGGCGTCCACGGATGACAACAGTGGTGGATGATTGCCGCATACTTTATTTGGTGAAGAAGAACCCGTTCACAACATCAACTGAAGTCCAGAACACTCTCAGTGAAGTAGGTGTATCTGTCTCTAAGTCAACAGTAAAGAGAAGACTCCATGACAGTAAATACAAAGGGTTCACATCTAGATGCAAACCATTCATCAATTCCAAAAATAGACAGGCCAGAGTTAAATTTGCTGAAAAACACCTCAAGAAGCCAGCTCAGTTCTGGAAAAGTATTTTATGGACAGACGAGACAAAGATCAACCTGTACCAGAATGATGGGAAGAAAAAAGTTTGGAGAAGAAAGGGAACAACACATGATCCAAGGCACACCACATCCTCTGTAAATCATGGTGGAGGCAACGTGATGGCATGGGCATGCATGGCTTTCAATGGCACTGGGTCACTTGTGTTTATTGATGACATAACAGCAGACAAGAGTAGCCGGATGAATTCTGAAGTGTACCGGGATATACTTTCAGCCCAGATTCAGCCAAATGCTGCAAAGTTGATTGGACGGCGCTTCATAGTACAGATGGACAATGACCCCAAGCATACAGCCAAAGCTACCCAGGAGTTCATGAGTGCAAAAAAGTGGAACATTCTGCAATGGCCAAGTCAATCACCAGATCTTAACCCAATTGAGCATGCATTTCACTTGCTGAAATCCAGACTTAAGACGGAAAGACCCACAAACAAGCAAGACCTGAAGGCTGCGGCTGTAAAGGCCTGGCAAAGCATTAAGAAGGAGGAAACCCAGCGTTTGGTGATGTCCATGGGTTCCAGACTTAAGGCAGTGATTGCCTCCAAAGGATTCGCAACAAAATATTGAAAATAAAAATATTTTGTTTGGGTTATGTTTATTTGTCCAATTATTTTTGACCTCCTAAAATGTGGAGTGTCTGTAAAGAAATGTGTACAATTGCTACATTTTCTATCAGATATTTTTGTTCAACCCTTCAAATTAAACATTACAATCTGCACTTGAATTCTTTTGTAGAGGTTTCATTTCAAATCCAATGTGGTGGCATGCAGAGCCCAACTCGTGAAAATTGTGTCACTGTCCAAATATTTCTGGCCCTAACTGTATCTCATAATAGCCTTTTTGGGACCAAGCACAAATCACAACTTATTGACATTAATCAGCTGTGTTCTTGATTATAAGAAATGTCATATTAGCCTTGAGGGATACAATACACCGTAAAATATCCTTCAGATTTGAGAAATACTTGTAAAAAAGGAATAAATAGCGAATTGGTTAACTATTATCATGATGAGCTCCTGGTATATGCTCAGACCAAACCTAATTAGCTCCATGCCTGTTCTTCTTCTAGAGCTTGATCTGTTATTACCTGAGACATACAACAAAAGTTCTTAAACTGAAACTCTTACACAAGACAAAATGGCTGACAGAGGCCTTGGTACCCATGGCCTCCGTCTAACAAATCCCTCTGTTGTACTTATGGTAATTTGATAATTTACCCTGAAGTACAAATTGGCATATGAGTCTAGTCTTAATTCTCATGCATGGTATTGAGGGAATACATAATTTCGTACACTCCCTGGTCAGTAGGAGTGTTGGGAGGGACTGAAGGTACCCTTGGAAGAAGGGCCCTAACAATAGGTGTACTACCTACAAGTGAGCATGGTCTGGGAGTAAGTACCCTACCAGCACCAAGTCTCCGGTATGGTCTGATAAAAGTGGTACTATGTGTTATTACACGGGCCTGAAAGTTATTTAGTTCCTCAACATGAGCCAGATTCTTTTTTGAAAAACGTTTAAACTTTTAGGTTACTACCTATTAAACACGTATAGGAAAAAAACAAAGTAGCAAAAAAATCTACAGTAAATATCACCAACGTAAGAGTTTTTAAGTATTAATGAGTCCCGTTACAATCTTTCAAAAAAAAGAAAAAATTCAAAAATTTTCTTTGTTCCATGGCTCCTAAGGTCCCATTGACAGTTCAGGTGTGGGCAAATAGTCCTAAAAAGAAGCAAAAAACACAACAAAACAAAAAAATCATCACAGAAGTGAAAAAACATAAAGTGTCCGAGTCCCAAGTCCCATAACAGTCTCTGAGTCCTTTGATCCGTGGCTCTCGATCTTGTTCTGTTCCCTCGGAGCTTTCACGGTCTTCCCCTCGATCACACTGTCCGGGTCCCACTGGATGGTGTGAGATGTCATCTCCAGGGAAACAGGCGGATTCATGGATCCCGATCCAATAGGGGATCTGAAAAATAAAATAAAAGCGCAGTATCAGTTCTCACCAGCATCACTAGGATTCTCAACTGGCAGTATAACAAGCTTACATTGATCAATATGAACAATTTTAACACCTTTGTCTCTTGGCTTGCTAATCCTTAGCACTCCCAAAACAGTTGGGCCTATCACTGTGATAACAAATGGGCCTTTGTAATTGGAATCCCACGGTCCTTTTTTTCCTAAGATTCTTAACCATGAGCTAAGCTCCCACAACAAATTTGGACTCATATAATTTTTCTGTAGGTTCTATGCAACTTTACTACAACTTGCTGCGGGCTGGGCAGCACAATGTCACTAGGCAACAAGACAGGCATCTGTCTTCCTGTCATCAGCTCAAAAAAGAAATTCCTGTTGACTTTGAGGCTACGGCTTTGAGAATTCACACCCCAAGCTTTGCCTGTAAGCAGTGTTTTTTAAAGTTACATGGGAGGTCTGCAGAATCAAGGTGAAAAGCCAATTATGTGACGGACCTGCAGCATGGTCCAGTGCACGGCAAGTAAATGCTTCATACAAGGTGTAAAACCTTTTTCAACGGGGGACAATAATCGGGAGTAATAAGCCAAGGCATATAATTGACTTAAAACTTCAGGGCCCTCTTTTGGCCACTTCTGTAGCAGCACAGATGAGATCGCTACGTCACCTGCATGTGCTTGCAGATAATAAGGTTGGGATGGGTCTGCGTTAATTAGAGATGTTGCTCCTGCAAGTGCATGTTTTAAATTTTCAAAAGCCTGCAGGGCGTCTCCCTCTATTGTGATTGTGGTAAACTCATTTTCAATACCTTTTAGGAGATCGTACAAAGGCTTAGCAAGGCAAGCCAAATTTTCAATAAATTCTCTGGAAAAATTCACAAGACCTAGAAACGTTCTGAGTTCTGTGATAATGATTTGGCACAGGTACAGCTTGAATGAATGTCCCCTCTTTTGAAACTGACACATTCAAATATTTAACCTCTGGTTGCATTTAGCTGTACTCTGTCCCGATTTACATTTAATATTGAGTTGTACAATGCATCACAAATACTGAACTAAATCTCTTTGTGTTCAGTTTCATCAACAATTTGAGTCCATAAATTTTAAATCAAGAAATCATTGACATATTGCAGGACTTTGTCTCCGTACCCCAGGGGTTACAATACCTGTGCCAACACCTGATGGAAATAAATTGGACTAGAATAAAACCTTGGGGCAAGCGTGTGAACAGGTATTGGACATTTTCAAAGGTAAATGCAAAACGGAGAGCTGACTCAGGTGTAATAGGTATGGGGAAAAAGCCATTCGCAATATTCAAACAAGACAAAAAAAAACTGACATTCACTCCTCAGCAGTGACATCACTTCAGGGACCGAGATGTGTTGCTGAGGGGTGTATTTGTTTACAAGTCTTAAATCCATGACCATGCGATAGCTACCATCCTCTTTTTTTTTACAGGCAGGATTGGGCTATTGCACGGGGAGTTGCCTCGTACAATCACGCCCTGTTATTCCAATTCACTGACAGCAATCCTTATGTAAGGAATTGCTTCCTCAGGAATACGGTATTGGCGCTGAAAGGGTGGTAGACGGTCACTGTCAATCTTAATTAAAATTTGCATCAGTCCACAATCTGTATGTTTTGAAACACATAAATGAGGAAGAGATTGCACCAATCAATGTTTCAAAGCAGTGTCTGCAACATTTATCTCAGGCATGTCATCATCATCAACTGAGCACAAACTAGCAACGGTTAATTTAAGACTGTGACATTCTCAACTCTGCAGCATTCATAGTAACTGAACAGACAGTAGTTCCTTTGTCACGCTATAAGACCTTATTACACAAATCAACAATGATACCCAAATCAACAATGATGCCCATGGCTAACAACACATTTGACCCATTAATAAAAAACTTTAATTGCTGACTGATCCAAAATTCACACCGAATGCCTCTGCACTTCGATGTCCCCGTGTCCTGAAATTTCAGGTTTACTGGACAACTCCTCCTCGCCTGTATACAGGAGCCCTCAAATCCCACTAAAAAGTTGTGGTGTCTGGCAGCCCTGGGGGAGCTGCAATTTGTGTCCTGTTACTGAAACAGAGTCTCCTGTATCAATTAAAAAGCTTTCCCAAATTTGACCCTCTATTGTCCCTCTGACATAAGGTCGTCCATCTCGGCTTGGGGATAATTTTGCCAAGAGGCACAGGGGAACAGGGGGTTCAATGCATCAATCAGTACCGGCAGTAGGAAGCCCAAAAAAAATCCACCAACCTCACCAGAGGCAATTCTACGGCCCACTGCTGTCACCTCCGAGCCGGACAGATCGCTTGAAAAGAGCCATTTCCTTGTCCCCCCCAGCGCCTGAATCAGTGGAGCATAAGGGTGGGAGGAATTCCTCCCGGAGGAGGGTGAGCTCTCCTCACAGCCTGGATCTGTGCGCTGGGATGGACAAGGGTCGCATAATTGGGTGACGGGGCAAAAGGCTCCCGTAAAACAGGGTTAACTATCTGAGGACCATTGTACTGCTGGCACGGTTTGGGGCCGTTAACCGCTGGCTGTCCAGGGTTCTTACCAGCAGGATCCTCATACGGATCTCGGGACATTGTAGAGGTAGGCTGCTGCTGCACCTGTGGATCATCCCTGGGAGCTAAATGGGAACACTTATGTCTAAGATACCCTGATTGCCCACAAGGATAACATACAAGAGGACCCATGGAGTTCCTAGGGGCTTCTGCCGACTGGGACTGGCCCGCTGTCGGCAGTTGGCCATAACCCCCAGGAAGTCCTGGTCTCCTGTCCACAGCAGATGCCATTCGGGCAGGGCGATACGCAAAAACATTTGTATCATCGCCCTTAGTCTAGGATGGCATTTTCCCTAACAATGGTTACCAATGCCCTAATTTTGTCCTCCACAAATTTAGCATTATGTAAAATCCCTAACTTGCAAAACCTTTCCAAAGATTCTCTACAATCTGTTCCATCAGATCATAATCATCTTTCTGATCTATTCTATCAAAAAATACTTATCAAACGTTACACACCAGGCAGCCCATCTTCTAATTCTAAGATAATTTCCTTTCCTGATTCTAAAGGATTCTAACAACCATGGATGAATTTTCTTCCTCCCTTCTGTTTGCCTGCAGCTGCTGTATCTCATACCCCTCCCTTTGTGATACTACTACTCCTGTCATTGTATCAGTAGCTGCTGTGTTCTCTCCATACACTGCTCCGCTGCCCCTCCTTGTGTAACCACATTAACGTACTGTCTTTGAAGCTATCTATCACTAGCCTGATCTGAGCTATAACTAACTTACACAAAGCCGCTATTCGGCTGCCCTTTCTGCTAATAATTTCTTCTTATCAAGATGTCTACTTTCTTCTGTGAACCACTGCATACAATTTAACCAAGTGGTTCAGCATTAACCCCTTCTAGCTATGGGGTTTCAGCGTGCCTGTCAGTCTGCTCCCTCAGCCATTAAATAGTGGTGGGAGAACAAGGACGACTTTATAAACTGCTTTTAGTATCAACTAATGCAATTACAGGCAAAAGTTAAATACTCACACCTCTGTAATGGAAGACACGTGCCGGCTTTGGTCAACCAAAAGAGGTCCAGCAGTATGTTCAGCCTCACTTGTTACGCTGCCACACGTCTCCTTCTCCGTCTTTATCACCCTCGGCGTTAATCACGTCCTTGTATAACTCACGTAGAGGCACTTTAGTCTTAGTTACTCAGGGTAGACAGGAGCGCAAACGAGAGATTCTCAGCGGCTGATTTCCTTAATGCGATTTCACTTGATGCATCACGCTTTTTAGCAAAAAAGGCAAAAAAAAGAGAAAGAAAAGTCCATTCCTCACCCTCTCACCCCTTTGGTTCACAGCTTGAATCTTCTAGGTTCTTCAGAAAGGATGTAGGGTCATCCCCCTTTCGTCCGGGCTGTAGCTCGCCATTTGAAAGAGATAGTTCGTTAGTTCTTCCTTTGTTCGATAAACTCCATAGACTGCGTCTTCAGAACCAAAAGTGGGTTTTATTCGGGTAGGAAATAACACAGATATACGGCAAAAGCAATATGACAGGCAGGTTTCAGAATGACAGGCACGGGAGCCACAGGTGTCACACTCAGGATGGATTCAGAATAATGGCTCCCCGTCTCATGGACGGGGGTTTCTTTATACCAATTTTCCCCATAGAAAGACATTGGTACAATGATTCTCTATGGACAAATGGTTACATCATCCTGTCATAAGTGATCCCTTCATATTACTTACAACATATATTGACATGAAAAAAGCACATTAATTTCATTACTAACTATATACTAATTATCTCATAATAGCCTTTTTGGGACTAAGCACAAATCACAACTTATTGACATTAATCAGCTCTGTTCTTGATTATAAGAAACGTCATATTAGCCTTGAGGGATACAATACACCGTAAAATATCCTTCAGATTTGAGAAATACTTGTAAAAAAGGAATAAATAGCGAATTGGTTAACTATTATCATGATGAGCTCTTGGTATATGCTCAGACCAAACCTAATTAGCTCCATGCCTGTTCTTCTTCTAGAGCTTGATCTGTTATTACCTGAGACCTACAACAAAAGTTCTTAAACTGAAACTCTTACACAAGACAAAATGGCTGACAGAGGCCTTGGTACCCATGGCCTCCGTCGAACAGATATAACTTGGTTTGGGGATGCGATATGCTTTGTCTATAAGTAAGTCATTTATCGGGGCATCAGGAACAAGTGTCTGAATAAAAGACTGAACTTTAGCGCCAACATCTTCCTCATTCTTCAGCAAAACCCCTGAATCTCAGATTGCCTGCACGCGTTTTGTCTTCTAAATTATAAACTTTCAGACAAAGTTGTTTAAGCTCTCCTTCCATAGAGGAGTAATCAGCTAGATCATTATGTGCAGTGGCGTACTCCGCCATCTTCTCTTCAATATGATGAATTCTCTCACCTAAGGCTGCAATATCCTCTCTCAGCTCCCTTAATAAACCTTTAAAGTCATCTTGCAGCGATTTGTGCAGGGAGCTGATCAGGCTCTTTAGGAAACTCTGAGTTACCTGAATGTCCTCCTCTCCCCTGGCCAAGCGCTCCTCAGGGCTGCGGGAGGCGCACGATGCAGTGGAGGCAAAAGGGGAGTGCGGGGAAGCCGGCGCCATGTTGGAAACAGCAGGAGGCAGCTTCCCAGGAGGGAAAAAATCTGTCACCTTTGCGGGCTCCCCCCTCTTGCGGGATGAGCTCCTCGGCATCTCCGCAGTTACAGGACTAGGACTGGAGTATTTGTGGAGGTCTGGCTGGCGATCTGCCGCTCCAGTGCCGCTTAATCCCGAAGTAAAGGCAGGAGCTCAGCAAAGTGTGACCGGCGCCATTAGCTCCCAGGCCACGCCCCCTCCTGTTACCTTTGTAAAAATTTAAATGTTGAATATTTTTGTGGGGAAAAAACTTTTTTTCATTCCATCCTTCTTTAGATCCTGTAAAGTAGCTGAAGGGTTAATTAACTTCTTGGATTGGGTGTTGAGCAGTTTGTGGTGGGGGCAGTTTTTAGAATGTGGGCTCTTTTTGGTATTTTCTATCACATACAATCATCTAAACAACTTGAAATGTAATGAGGTCCCCATAAAAATTGAGTTTGTAAATTTGTTGGAAAAATTTGAAATTGTTGATAAACTTTTAAACTGTTTTAACTTTTTAGAAAAAAACTTGTTTACAAAATGGTTCTGATGTAAAGTAGACGTTTGGGAAATGTCATTTACGAATGATATTTAGTGATAAAACTCTGGTTAAAGGGCAGAAAAATTCTAAGTTCTGACCTCAATTGCAGGTAATGATTTGTGTTAAAGTAAACAATGCCTGACCCATTCAGCTTCCACTCTGATGTTACTGTGACAGTTGTGTGTTTCTCATGGAACCTTGGCTCACGGCTGAACTTTGTCCATGAATTCAGCTTTTTGTTCAGAATAGTCACTATTATTTCAGACATGAAAAACTTTTTTCCCTAAGTAATTTGATGAAATTGCTCTTTTTCCAATGTTTTATAATTCCCCATATACCTTCTATTGGTGGCCCAAAGCCTTGTATTGTTCATGCTTGTAAGGTGGAAGAAAAGCTGAACTTTATGATCCTGAAAAACTCAGCAGAAAAAAAATGCAGAAAATCTGTGTTTTACCTTCAGATTTTTACTGGTGCGTGATTAGGTTTTGGCTGCAGAAAAAAGGTAGCAAAAAAGCAACATGTGAACTATATATATATAAATATAATATATTTAAATCTTTTCATTTGTGGCTACAGGCTTTTTTGATTTACGCGGCTGTGCTTGGTGAGTGGTCCCCAACTTTGTGCTGCGAATTTCTACAGCACATAGACATTGTCTCAGAGGCTTACCAACATTTTGGCGGAACAGCTTGGTTGCTGTATGATGAAGCCTTCCGGCAAAAGATGTCGGTTCACCCCTCTTTAAAATGGGGGGTGAAAGATGTAGGCCTCTGGCTTCATATGATGATCCCTCAGAGGCAGCCGTCTATGGTTAAAGCCCCTGTTTCTCTTCAGATTAAAAAGGGGTCATGCTTCGCATTCAACGAGTCCTCCTGCAAATGGTTGCAAAACTGTCGTTATAAACATGAGTGCTTCCTTTGCGGGGGAGCTCACCCTATGAACAAGTGCTTCAGAAAGTATGCACAGTCGCCTCAGGGATCTAATGCAAAGGAGCCATTTCTCAAGACCAATGACTCCGGTGAGAGTAACAGAAAAGCTCCCATATCTAAGCCATTATCCCGACAGGGAGAAAGCTCTTCTACTGTTTAGAAAGGTTTTTCCGAGGGGTTTTTTGTCCCTATTTTTTCGGGGTCTAGCTGCACAGTACTTGATAATTTGCCATCTGCTAAACGTTTCCCTGAGGTAGTGCGGGAGAAAATTATTAAGAAGTTGCAATTAGGTGGATGTTCTGGTCCGTTTAATGATCCCCCATTTGAACATTTCAGGATTTCCTCCTTAGGGGTATTACCAAAAAAGGAGCTGGGGTCTTACCACCTTATACACCATTTATCTTTTCCGCTGGGTGATTCTTTGAATGACCAGGTGGACAAGACTAAGGCTTCTGTACATTATGCCTCCTTTGATATGGCGGTGGATATTTTGAGAGATGTTGACCACAATGCGTTGTTGGCTAAAACGGATATACAAGCAGCCTTTAGGTTGTTCCTGTTGATCCGTCTGGTTTGGTTCTTTAGGTTTTTATTTTGAGGGGTGTTATTTTTTTGACCGCTGCTTACCAATGGGTTTTTTGTTGTCTTGTTTTTATTTTTAAATATTTTCTTCTCTTTTTCCAATGGTGCCTTCAATTTATTTTTCCCCAGGGTAATGTTTTGCATTATCTGGATGACTTTTTGTTTTTAGGTCCTTCAGGATCTGAGGTCTGTTCCGAACTGAATAGGTTTTTAACGCTTATGTCGGTTTTCGGCGTTCCCATTGCAGATGAGAAGACGATATTTCTCTGCATGAGAATTTAATTTTTGGGGATTGAGTTAGATTCGTCAGATATGGTTTGTAGGCTTCCTCTGGATAAAGTAAAAAATTGAAAGGTTTAGTTATTCAATTTTAAATTGTGATTCTGCCAGTTTAAAGAGTTTCAATCCTTGTTAAGGACTTTAAATTTTGCATTACGCATCATACCAGTAGGAGAATTATTTTGAGACGTTTGTATGATGCAACAGTGGGTCATACGTCTCCAACTGCCCGGATAATTGTTTCTCGTGAATTAAAAGAAGATTTATGGGTGGGGGCTCGTTTTTTAGATGATTTTATTGGTGTTTCTTGTTGACAGTCGGAATTTCAATCCTCGGATACTCTGCGTTTGTTTTCCTCCGCAAGCACGATAGGCTTGGCAGGATTTTTTAATGGCGAATGGATAGCGGAATTGTGGCCATGTTCATTTCGTAGCCGAGAATTTCATAATCTTTTTTTGGAAATTTTTGCTATTTTGGCAGTTTTTCTCTGTTAGGGGTCCCCAGCTCCGTAATCGCAGAATTCTTTTGCTTTCCAGATCCCAAGAAGTGTTTTTTTTTTAATCAACACTATGGCTTCAAAGAATAAGTTAGTTTCTGGGGCCTTGAGGCGACTAATGCTCATATTATTGCAAAATAACATTTGGCTGAAGGCTACCTTTAAGCCGAATTTTATTGATATGATTGGCGAACTTCTGTCCCTAGCAGTGAATAGATTTCCTGGCTCGGTTTCCAGACGCAACAGAGCGGAGGTCGCTTCCAATATCCTGGTGGGATCTGGTTTAACACACATACTTGCTTTTATTATCCAATCTCTCGCTCCACGTACGTGGGTTGATTACACATGTGCGTGGGAGCAATGGACCAATTTTTGTTTATTACACGGTTTTGATCCTTCCCTATGTGCTGCTAGTTCAGCATTGCCTTTTCTAGATATGTTAGTGACTACGGGACTATCTTATTCAGCTATAACTAAAGTAATAGCGTGAATATCCTTTTTCTTAAAATTACATGGTGCTTCACCATGGTCTTCCCTATTTGTTGTCAAGCAATTTGTGAAGGGTTTTAGGAAAAATTCTTTTTCCGCTGACGACAGACGACCGCTTACGGTTGAACTATTAGCAAATTTAGGTAAGGCAGTTTCAGCAGTATGCTCTGATGCCTTCGAAGCGACACTTTTTCGTTCAATTTTTATTACATTGTTTTTCGCAGCAATGAGGATAGGAAAGTTGTTATCTGCCAGGAAGATGCGAGCCTCTGGGTTGCTTTTGTCGATGTCTCAATCTTGCAAGACAGCTTAGTCATTTTTTTTAAACGGTTTAAAAGCGACCAGTTGGGGAAAGGCTCGCAAATCATTTTGCAGAGCATACCTGAGTCTATTTTGTGTCCAGTGCAAATAGAGTCTGTGGAGCCTCGGTTAGGAGTCTCAAACACAGGACTAGCCATATATCCCTCCAGGGAAGGACCCAGCCCGCATAGCTGCCCGCAGTGTTTTCTTGGACTGGTCTCCCTGAGATCAGTGAATGCTTTGCAATATTTTGTGTCCAGTGTCTCAGATGAAAGAATGGCTGTCAATCTGTCCTCCGGGTTTTGAACCTCTTTTTATCCATTTTATCTGTGACCAATTTTCAGTTCGCTTTTGTGCTTAGGAAATCGTTGAAAGCCTTGCACTTGGAGGATTTAAGGATTACAGCCCATTCTTTCAGAATTGGCGCAGCCATGGAAGCTTCCCAAGCTGGTTTGGATGAATCCTTAATTAAACGGTTGGGACGATGGAAATCGAATAAATACCAATTATATGTTCGCCCTAACTTGTTGTTTACATGTTGACTTTTATTTCTTTAGGTCCCAAATGTGTGTGGATAGTTGGGCACTCATATGTCTATTGGGCGCAGCAACGAGCAGTTAAGCGGACTTATTCTGAAAATTTATCTTTTGACACGTCTACGGTACTAATTTTTTGGCATGGAGTTCGAGGGCTTAGATGGTCGCAATTGAAGAAAATTATTTTAGAGCTGTCCTTACGTTATCCCATGCCTGATTAATTAATTTTACATTTGATCGGAAACGATATTGGTAAGTATAGGTCATCTGACTTATTTAGGCAAATTAAACAGGATTTACTTTGGGTTTCACAGTTGTTTCCTACTACGACTTTGGCTTTTTCAGAGATCATTTCCCGCCTTTGTTGGCAAATGGATGGTTTATGGAAAAGATCAAACGAAAGATTAACAGGGAATTATCCAAGTTTTTTCCAAGTATTAATGGTTTTTGTTACAGGCATAAGGAGTTGGAAGGGTATGTTGTGGGGATGTATGGTTGTGATTCTATTCATTTGTCTGATATTGGTTATGATATTCCCAATTTGGATTTTCAAACTATGGTAGAACACTGGTCGGTTTGCTTTGTGGGGGGGCCTCGGCTCGTTGAGCAGAGGCCTTTTGGATGGGTCACCCAGTGGTTTGGGTGGATCCGTATGGAAGAAATATTTTTAAAGCTATTTATGGAATTATTTATTTAAGTTATAAAATATTGATATTTAATTCATGGTGGTTATTTATTTATGATATTAAAAGTTTGTACTAAACTTGACAAAGGTACCCGACCAATAAAGTTGTTAATTTTAACCCGACAAATTATTCCAGTGTAGTTCTTTATTATTTATAATATTTTATTTGAATAATGGGCATTATGACCTCATGAAATGGCCCCATTACAATTGAATGGGAGACATCTTGAGGGAATATGCCCTTATTCATTAGAGAACTTAGCCAGTTAGGAAAGGGTTAATAGGTTGTTATGTGAACTGTTAAGGTACATTTACACGCAGCAACTTTTCTTTGAATTTCACTGGCAACTTACTGGTTGCAGTGAAATCATGGAGACATTGTTCCATTTGTACACAGCAACAAGATAGAACAATGTGTCCATGATTTCACTGCAACCAGTAAGTTGCCAGTGAAATTTCTAGAAAGGTTGCCGCGTGTAAAGGTACCCTTAGAGGTGGTAAAAACTGGATGAAACTGGTTTTTTGCGCGCCCAAAATGTCAAACAGCTGATTGGTGGGAGAGGGGGGGAGAGTGGGGCCGTATGGCTATATAGGGTGACAGCTCCTGTCAGGAACTGTCAGTTTACCTCAAGATCTGAAGAAGCCCCGCCCTTCGGCCCCTTTGGATATGATTCTTGCTTAAGTAGGTCAGGGTACTTTGTCAGAGGATGGGTCACCCAGTGGTTTGGGTGGATCCGTATGGAAGAAATATTTTTAAAAGTTATTTATGGAATTATTTATTTAAGTTATAAAATATTGATATTTAATTCATGGTGGTTATTTATCGATTTATATTAAAAGTTTGTATTAAACTTGACAAAGGTACCCGACCAATAAAGTTGTTAATTTTAACCCCACAAATTATTCCAGTGTAGTTCTTTATTATTTATAATATTTTATTTGAATAATGGGCATTATGACCTCATGATACCAGGACACCACAACTATATCACTCAGCAGTAGTAGAATGGTACCAGGACACCACAACTATATCACTCAGCAGTAGAAGAATAGTAACAGGACACACAGTGGGCAATATCTGGAATGAACATTAGTAGAATTTATTTTTTTTATGCAATCTTTGCCCCAAGTAATATGATAATAATATAGTTTTGCTATATACCTTGCAGTTTGTGTGGGATTTTTTTTATTTGTTATGTTATATTTAGGTATATGTAATACTTCATGTTACATTATTCAAAAATTTCAGTTTTCTTCTTGGCAGATGAAGGTACCAGGAGCTCGACAGGACAGCAGATATCTTCAGAATATAGAGCAGATGATCGAAGTACCACACAAGATACACGTGAACAGCATAACGTTACCTCCGATATACCCCCAGCCGATCACAGCAAAGATCTGTCATCTGATGATTTTCATGAAGTATTATCTCCGAATTCATCTCAGAATGTTAAAAACAATAAAAGAGGAAGAAGGAAAAGAAGCCATATTCATGTTCAGAATGTGGGAAAGGTTTTACTCAGAAATCACATCTTGTCATACATGAGAGAAGTCACACAGGAGAGAAGTCATATTCATGTGCAGAATATGAGAAATGCTTTTCAAGTAAATGGCTTCTTGTTAGACATGAGAAAATTCACACAGGAGAGAAGCCATATTCATGTGCAGAATGTGAGAAATGTATTACTCGTAAATCACATCTTGTCATGCATGACAGAAGTCACACAGGAGAAAAGCAATATTCATGTGCAGAATGTGGGAAAGGTTTTACTCAGAAATCACATCTTGTCATGCATGAGAGAAGTCACACAGGAGAGAAGTCATATTCATGTGCAGAATATGAGAAATGCTTTTCAAGTAAATGGCTTCTTGTTAGACATGAGAAAATTCACACAGGAGAGAAGCCATATTCATGTGCAGAATGTGAGAAATGTTTTACCGTATATACTCGTGTATAAGCCGACCCGTGTATAAGCCGACCCCCCTACTTTTGCCCCCAAAACCTGGGAAAACCTATTGACTCGTGTATAAGCCGAGGGTGGACCCCAGCACAGGTATACAGGCAGGCCCCAGAGGTATATACAGGCAGGCCCCAGAGGTATATAATGCAGCAGCCCCAGAGGTATATAATGCAGCAGCCCCAGAGGTATATACAGGCAGGCCCCAGAGGTATATAATGCAGCAGCCCCCAGAGGTATATAATGCAGCAGACCCAGAGGTATATAATGCAGCAGCCCCAGAGGTATATACAGGCAGGCCCCAGAGGTATATACAGGCAGGCCCCAGAGGTATATACAGGCAGGCCCCAGAGGTATATACAGGCAGGCCCCAGAGGTATATAATGCAGCAGCCCCCAGAGGTATATAATGCAGCAGACCCAGAGGTATATAATGCAGCAGCCCCAGAGGTATATAATGCAGCAGCCCCCAGAGGTATATAATGCAGCAGCCCCCAGAGGTATATAATGAGGCAGGCCCCAGAGGTATATAATGCAGCAGCCCCAGAGGTATATAATGCAGCAGCCCCAGAGGTATATACAGGCAGGCCCCAGAGGTATATAATGCAGCAGACCCAGAGGTATATAATGCAGCAGCCCCAGAGGTATATACAGGCAGGCCCCAGAGGTATATACAGGCAGGCCCCAGAGGTATATACAGGCAGGCCCCAGAGGTATATACAGGCAGGCCCCAGAGGTATATAATGCAGCAGCCCCCAGAGGTATATAATGCAGCAGACCCAGAGGTATATAATGCAGCAGCCCCAGAGGTATATAATGCAGCAGCCCCCAGAGGTATATAATGCAGCAGCCCCCAGAGGTATATAATGCAGCAGCCCCCAGAGGTATATAATGCAGCAGCCCCCAGAGGTATATAATGCAGCAGCCCCAGACGTATATAATGCAGCAGCCCAAGAGGTATATACAGGCAGGCCCCAGAGGTATATAATGCAGCAGCCCCCAGAGGTATATAATGCAGCAGCCCCCAGAGGTATATAATGCAGCAGCCCCAGAGGTATATAATGCAGCAGCCCCCAGAGGTATATAATGCAGCAGCCCCAGAGGTATATACAGGCAGGCCCCCAGTGGCACTCCTTCCCCCTCCCAATGCATTATCTTACCATCCAGCCGCGTCTTCATCACCGCCGGTCCTCCCGTCCATCCTCGTGCGCTGCGTTCCTGGTCTCATGTGACCCGGTCGCAGTCGGATGACGTCATCGCGCCGGGTCACGTGGGAGCCGAACACAGCGCCCGAGGATGGACGGGAGGACGGTGATGAAGACGCGGCTGGATGGTAACATAATGCATCAGGAGGGGGGCTCTGCACAGTGTGTGGGGGGGGGGGGCGAGTGCCACTGGGGGCCTGTAAACATCTGGGGGCTGTATGCACGGCTCCCCCTGCCGCTGTGATGGGCGGGGGGAGCCGTGCATATCTAATGAGCGGCCCCATGTGACGGGCCGCTCTGTCAGGAGCCTCCCCCCCGCCTCCTCCAGCCTCCCCAGCACCCGGACACAGCCCCCACACAGCACATACCTGTATAGACCCGTGTATAAGCCGAGGGGGGGACTTTTCAGCCCAATTTTTGGGCTGAAAAACTCGGCTTATACACGAGTATATACGGTACTCGTAAATCACATCTTGTCATACATGAGAGAAGTCACACAGGAGAAAAGCCATATTCATGTGCAGAATGTGAGAAAGGTTTTACTCAGAAATCACATCTTGTCATGCATGACAGAAGTCACACAGGAGAGAATTCATATTCATGGGCAGAATGTGGGAAAGGTTTTACTCAGAAATCAGATCTTGTCATGCATGAGAGAATTTACACAATTCGTTTGTGCGTCGATGCGTGTAATCAAACGATTTTTCTTTCAATAATCGTTTGCAGATTTGTGAACATGCTAACAAATCTATCGTTGGTCGGCCGGTGGACACGCAGACCAACGATGAACGAGCCCCCAGCGCCTCGCAGCCTATGCTGGGAGCTTGTATCCATGGTAAACAACGGGTTACTAAGCGCCGCGCCTGGTAACCTGATGTTTACCATGGTTACCAGCGTTCTTGCTGGTCCACATCGCTGGTGAGTCTACCTGTGTGACAGCTCACCAGCGATGTGAACGATATTGTTAGCGATCGCGCGTATATGTGATCGCTAACAATATCGTTCTGAAAATTGATGCATGTGACGTGTCCCTTATAGGACTCCCTTTTGGCCTGTGGAATCTAGGAATTATTGTATGGAAATGATATAATCTATTAATGATACAAAAAAATCCTATTAAAATTGATTGATGTTATTGATATATACTATGTAATTTGCTGAGGTTAATTATCACGTGTCCCTCAAGAGGGAGTGCACTGTCAAAATATTTGATTATTTAATAAAGATTATAGATTTTTATTGTATTTTGAATCATTCCTAGAAAAAGAGGTTGGTGGTCCTGGTTCCCCCCCTATTTTTGTTGAATTATATGTCCCTTGAGGAGTGAAAAATGTTATGCAGTGTTGGCTAAAAGTATTGACACCCCTGCAATTTGTCAGATAATACTCAGTTTCTTCCTGAAAATGATTGCAATCACAAATTCTTGGTATTATTATCTTCATTTAATTTGTCTTATATGAAAAAACACAAAAGAGAATGAAGCAAAAACACATTGATCATTTCACACAAAACTCCAAAAATGGCCGGACAAAAGTATTGGCACCCTCAGCCTAATACTTGGTTGCACAACCTTTAGCCAAAATAACTGCGATCAACCGCTTCCGGTAACCATCAATAGTTTCTTACAATGCTCTGCTGAAATTTTAGACCATTCTTCTTTGGAAAACTGCTCCAGGTCCCTGATATTTGAAGGGTGCCTTATCCAAACTGCCATTTTTAGATCTGTCCACAGGTGATCTATGGAATTCAGGTCTGGACTCATTGCTGGCCACCTTAGAAGTCTCCAGTGCTTTCTCTCAAACCATTTTCTAGTGCTTTTTGATGTGTGTTTTGGGTCATTGTCCTGCTGAAGACCCATGACCTCTGATGGAGACCCAGCTTTCTCACACTGGGCCCTACATTATGCTGCAAAATTTGTTCATAGTCTTCAGACTTCATAATGCCATGCACACGGTCAAGCAGTCCAGTGCCAGAGGCAGCAAAGCAACCCCAAAACATCAGGGAACCTCTGCCATTTTTGACTGTAGGGACCGTGTTCTTTTGTTTGAATGCCTCTTTTTTTCTCCTGTAAACTCTATGCTGATGCCTTTGCCCAAAAAGAGAGAACATTCTTCCAAAAGTTTTAGGCTTTCTCAGGTAAGTTTTGGCAAACTCCAGCCTGGCTTTTTTATGTCTCGGGGTAAGACGTGAGGTCTTCCTGGGTCTCCTACTATACAGTCCCTTTTCATTCAGACAACCGACAGATAGTACGGGTTGACCCTGTTGTACCCTCGGACTTCAGGGCAGCTTGAACTTGTTTGGATGTTAGTCGAGGTTCTTTATCCACCATCCGCACAATCTTGCGTTGAAATCTCTCGTCAATTTTTCTTTTCCGTCCACATCTAGGGAAGTTAGCCACAATGCCATGGGCTTTAAACTTCTTTATGACACTGCGCACGGTAGACACAGGAACATTCAGGTCTTTGGAGATGGACTTGTAGCCTTGAGATTGCTCATGCTTCCTCACAATTTGGTTTCTCAAGTCTCAGACAGTTCATTGGTCTTCTATCTTTTCTCCATGCTCAATGTGGTACACACAAGGACACAGGACAGAGGTTAGTCAACTTTAATCCATGTCAACTGGCTGCAAGTGTGATTTAGTTATTGCCAACACCTGTTAGGTGCCACAGGTAAGTTACAGGTCTGTTAATTACACAAATTAGAGAAGCATCACATGATTTTTCTAAGGGTGCCAATACTTTTGTCCACCCCCTTTTTATGTTTGGTGTGGAATTATATCCAATTTGGCTTTAGGACAAATCTTTTTGTGTTTTTTTCATGAACGACAAATTAAATGAAGATAATAATACCAAAGAATTTGTGATTGCAATCATTTTCAGGAAGAAAATGAGTATTATCTGACAGAATTGCAGGGGTGTCAATACTTTTGGCAGCTATGGGACTTGTTTTAGACTTTATGAAATTATTCCTGATTATAATTTTTCTTGCAGATTTTTATACTTTTTTTTCATTTTGCATTTTTTTTCCTTATTTTTGTGAATTTTCTCCTGATTTTTAAGAAATAATTCCTGATTGTTATATCTGTTCCTGATTTTTTTTTTAAGTTTTTTTCCTTTTTTGTATGTTGTCGCTATATAGATTATTTTTTCCTGATGTTTGTGAATATTTCATGATTTTTATAAAAAATTCTCCAGATTTTTGATTAAACCATTCCTAATTGTTATTTTTCTTCCAGATTTTTTTTACGTTTTTTCATCATTTTGATATCCAGGTTTTTGTGAATGGTCATGATTTTTATATATTTACTAGAAAAAGGCCCGATGCTATTGCATCAGGAGTGCGAGTGTAATGAACAGGTGCCGTAAAAATAGCCACTGAATGGTACAGTCTTTCCTCTCCGGAAAGTACGCTGTTGTTGCGAGATTTATATGGAGTATATGGTGGCTCAGTGGTTAGCACTGTATACGGTGGCTCAGTGGTTAGCACTGTATATGGTGGCTCAGTGGTTAGCACTGTACACGGTGGCATCAGTGGTTAGCACTGTAACGGTGGCTCAATGGTTAGACTTGTATACGGTGGCTCATGGTTAGCACTGTATATGGTGGCTCAGTGGTTGCACTGTATATGGTGGCTCAGTGGTTGCACTGTATACGGTGGCTCAGTGGTTAGACAGTATGTGCTTAGTGTTAGAGTCTGGGTCAGTGGTTAGCACTGTTCGGTGGCTCAGTGGTTAGCACTGTATACAGGTGGATCAGTGGTTAGCACTGTAATCGGTGGGTCAGTGGTTAGCACAGTATACATGGTCAGTGGTTAGCATGTATACAGTGGTCAGTGGTTAGCACAGTATATGGTGGCTCAGTGGTTAGCACTGTATACAGTGGCTCAGTGGTTAGCACTGTATTGGTGGCTCAGTGGTTAGCACAGTATACAGTGGGTCAGTGGTTAGCACAGTATACAGTGGTCAGTGGTTAGCACTGTATAGTGGTAAGTGGTTAGCCAGATGATGTCTCAGTGTACAAGGTGTGGTCAGTGGTTAGCACAGTATAGGTGGATCAGTGGTGAGAAGTGTACATGGTGGGTCAGTGGTTAGGACAGTATATGGTGGCTCAGTGGTGAGAAGTGTACCATGGTGGTGTCAGGTGGTTAGGACTTATAGAGTGGCTGAGTGGTTAGCTGTCTCCCCCTGTCCTCTGCCCTGTGTCCCCCTGTCCTCTGGCCCTGTGTCCCCTTATCCTCTAGCCCTGTGTCCCTTATCCTCTGCCCTGTGTTCCCAGTCCTCTGCCCCTGTTCCGTGTTCTCTGCCTGTGTCCTCTGTCCTCTGCCCTGTGTCGCTGTCCTGTGCCAGTGTCCCGCTGTCCTTCGGCCCAGTGTCTCGCTGTCCTCTGCCTTGTGTCCCAGTCCTCTGTCTGTTCTGTGTCCCTCTGTCCTGTGTGCCCGTGTCCCCGTCCTGTCTTGTGTGTCCCTGTCCTGTGTGTCCCCGTCTGTCCTGTGTGGGCCCCTCGTCTGTCCTGCGTGGCCCCGTCTGTCCTGTGTGGCCCCCTGTATGTCCTGTGAGGTCCCGTCATGTGCCCACTCCCTGTGCACTTATACAAAGTGCCGATACTGCAGCTGTGCAAGCAATGTGGCACACTGTATCAGTGCAGCAGGGGAATATGTGCCCTCCATGCTCCCTCCTCTCACCCTGTCTGTGCTCACCTCTGCCCATCCAGGCAGATGAGGTCCCGGGTCCCTGCAGCCGGGATCTGTGCTCTATTGCTCTGGACGTCTGAAGACACCGGGAGCCGATCACCGATCCCGGGTGAGGATGCAGCTGCAGGGACATGGCGGTTCGCGATGGGCATGCGCGCCATCGCTCGTGGCGCTGGCATCCGGCCGCAGTGCATGCCGGAATGGAGGCACAGTGGCTGGATGCCAGCAACTGGCAATTATTATTTAGGATTAAGATTTCTTAATTTTTATGAGATTATTCCTGATTTTGGATGTTTCCTGATTTAGAATTCCTGATTGTTATATTTGTTCCTGATTTTTTTTTCATTTGTTATTTTTCCAGAATTTTAGTTTTCTCCTGATTTTTATCAATTTTGTTTTCTGATTTTTGTGAATATTCTGATTTTTATGAAATTATTCCTGATTTTTATACACTTTTTCCTCATTTTGCATCTTTTCCTTGTGTTAATTTTCTCGATTTTTAAGAAATAACTCTTTAGTTACTGATTTTTGTACATTTTTTTTCCTTAATTTGTATGTACATAAAGATTATTTTTTCCTGATCTTTGTGAGTTTTTCCTGATTTTTATGAAATTATTCCTCATTTTGGATCTTTCTTCCAGATTTAGTTTTTCCTCATTTTGTATTTCTTTCTGGTTTCCTTCATTTTAGGATATTTTTCCCGATTTTTCTTGTTTTCCCTGCTTTTGTATATTAACTATATAACTTGTCTCCTGAGAGCAGAGCAGACACCTCAGGAAGCCGCAGCTACGTCTAATTTTATCCTCATTCTCTCCTTTTGTCCCGCCGCTGTTTGGCCATTAAGGATGAGACCCGCAGTCATCACCACACGGGAAGAATATGGAGGCTGGTATGCGGCTCTAGCACAGCTCCACCATTATTATCGTCTCATGGCGTCTGAGGCTGAGCGGATCTGAATGACGCGAGATGTATCACGCCGCCGCTCCCAACTATACCACGCCTTTCTCTGTCGCACGCAGCGCGGGAATCCGGCTGTATTTATAAATTCGGATGTAGCTCCGCCCCTTATTGTCACGTACGCACGCCACAGGTCCTTCGCTAACAGTAAGGCAGCTACTGCTAAGCTCCTCCTCCTTAATGTCATATGTAGCGACTAATCCAATCACAGTAAGGCTCCGCCTCCTCTAAAGCTGGTCACATGCCGTGACGTCATCACAGGTCCTGTTTTTTTCTTTTTAAGAACTTTAATAACAATCATAAATCAACAAAATTGACAATAATTAAATATATTGCAGTACTGGGCTCAAAAAAAGGAATGCTACAATATAGTGATGGGCAGTCCGGCTCTTTTTAGTGATCCGGCTCATTCGGCTCCGGTCACCAAACAGAGCCGGCTCTTTTGACTCAAAAAAATGCTCTATTTGTGAATAATAGTGCGGTCACCTTGTAATGATTACAGAACTTTGCCTGGACAGTGAGAAGCTCTTCTACACATGTACACGGATCTAGTGAACGTATCCTGCAGTCACTATTCTGCTATTACATTGTGTCATACTCCAGTCACCTCCAGAGCTGTGGTCAATATTCTGCTGTTACATTGTGTCGTATCCTCCAGTCACCTCCAGAGCTGCACTCACTATTCGCTGTTACATTGTGTCTTATTCTCCAGCCACCTTCAGAGCTGCACTCACTATTCTGCTATTACATTGTGTTTTATTTTTCCAGTCACCTCCAGAGCAGCACTCACTAGTCTGCTGGTACATCGTGTCTTATCCTCCAGTCACCTCCAGAGCTGTGTCAATATTCTGCTGTTACATGTGTCGTATCCTCCAGTCACCTCCAGAGCTGCACTCACTATTCCTTACATTGTGTCTTATCTCCAGCCACCTTCAAGCTGCACTCACTATCTGCTATTACATTGTGTTTTATCTTCCAGTCACCTCAACAGCACTCACTAGTCTGCTGGTACATCGTGTCTTATCCCAGTCACCTCCAGAGCTGCAGTCGCTATGCTGCTGTTACATTGTGTCTTATCCTTCGGTCACCTCTACAGCAGTACTCACTATTCTGTTACATCATATCTTATCCTGCAATCACTATTCTACTATTACATTGTGTCTTATCCTCCAGTCACCACAAGAGCTGCTGTCAGTATTCTGTTATTACATTGTGTCTTAGCCTCCAGTCACCACAAGAGCTGCAGTCAGTATTCTGCTATTACATCATGTCGTATCCTCCAGTCACCTCCAGAGCTGCACTCACTATTCCGCTGTTACATTGTGTCTTATTCTCCAGCCACCTTCAGAGCTGCACTCACTATTCTGCTGTTACATTGTGTTTTATCTTCCAGTCACCTCTAGAGCTGCAGTCACTATTCTGCTGTTACATTGTGTCTTATCCTTCGGTCACCTCCACAGCAGTACTCACTATTCTGTTACATCATATCTTATCCTGCAATCACTATTCTACTATTACATTGTGTCTTATCCTCCAGTCACCACAAGAGCTGCTGTCAGTATTCTGCTATTACATCATGTCGTATTTTCAAGTCACCTCCAGAGGTACACTCACTATTCTGCTGTTACATTGTGTCTTATTCTCCAGTCACCTTCAGAGCTGCAGTCATTATTCTACTGTTACATTGTGTCTTATCCTTCGGTCACCTCCAGAGCTGCGCTCACTATTTTGCTGTTACATAATGTCTTATCCTCCAGTCACCTCCAGAGCTGCAGTCGCTATTCTACTGTTACATTGTGTCTTATCCTTCGGTCACCTCCACAGCAGTACTCACTATTCTGTTACATCATATCTTATCCTGCAATCACTATTCAACGATTACATTGTGTCTTATCCTCCAGTCATCTTCAGAGCTGCACTCACTATTCTCCTGTTACATTGTGTCTTATCCTCCGGTCACCTCCAGAACTGCACTCACTATTCTGTTACATCATGCCTTATCCTGCAGTCACTATTCTGCTGTTACATTGTATCATCCTGCAGTCACCTCCAGAGCTGCACTCGATATTCTGCTTTTACATTGTGTCTTATCATCCAGTCATCTCCAGAGCTGCTCTCACTATTCTGCTGTTACATTATGTCTTATCCTCCAGTCACCTCCAGAGTGACACTCACTATTTAGCTATTATATAGTGTCTTATCTTCCAGTTACCACCAGAGCTGCAGTCAGTATTCTGTTATTATATCGTGTCTTATCCTCCAGTCACCTCCAGAGCTGCTGTCACTATTCTTCTGTTGCATTGTGTCTTATCCTGTAGTCACCTCCAGAGCTGCACTGACTGTTCTGTTGTTACATTGTGTCTTATTCTCCAGTCATCTCCAGAGCTGCTCTCACTATTGTGTTAAATCATGTCTTATTTTGCAGTCACTATTCTGCTGTTACATTGTGTCTTATCTTCCAGTCATCTCCAGAGCGGCAGTCAGTATTCTGCTATTACTTTGTGTCTTATCCTCCAGTCACCTCCAGAGCTGTGTTCATTATTCTGCTGTTACATTGTGTCTCATCTTCCAGTCACCTCCAGAGCTGCACTTACTAGTCTGCTGGTACATTGTGTCTTATCCTCAGTCACCTCCAGAGCTGCAGTCGCTATTCTACTATTACATCGTGTCTTATCCTCCAGTCACCTCCAGAGCTGCACTCACTATTTTCTGTTACATTGTGTTTTATCCTCCTGTCACCTCCAGAGCTGTAGTCAGTATTCTGTTATTACATCATATCTTATCCCCCAGTCACCTCCAGAGCTGCAGTTACTATTGTGCTGTTACATTGTGTCTTATTCTTCACTCACCTCCAGAGCTGCTCTCACTATTCTGCTGTTACATCATGTCTTATCCCCCAGTCACCTCCAGAGCTGCACTCACTATTCTGCTGTTACATTGTGTCTTATCTTCCAGTCACCTTCAGAGATGCACTCACTATTCTGCTGTTACATTGTGTCTTATATTCCAGTCACCACCAGAGCTGCAGTCACTATTCTACTGCTACATCATAGCTTATCCTCCAGTCTCCTCCAGAGCTGTGGTCAATATTCTGTTGTTAAATTGTGTCTTATCTTCCAGTCACTTCCAGAGCTGCACTCACTAGTCTGCTTGTACATTGTGTATTATCCTCCTGTCACCTCCGGAGCTGCAGTCGCTATTCTGCTGTTACATTGTGTCTTATCCTCCGATCACCTCCACAGTGGCACTCACTATTCTGTTACATCATATCTTACCCTGCTATCACTATTCTACTATTGCATTGTGTCTTATCCTTCAGTCACCACAAGAGCTGCTGTCAGTATTCTGTTATTACATTGTGTCTTAGCCTCCAGTCACCACAAGAGCTGCAGTCATATTCTGCTATTACATCATGTCGTATCCTCCAGTCACCTCCAGAGCTGCACTCGCTATTCCGCTGTTACATTGTGTCTTATTCTCCAGTCACCTCCAGAGCTGCAGTCAACTATTTTGCTGTTACATCATGTCTTATACTCCAGTCACCACAAGAGCTGCAGTAAGTATTCTGCTGTTACATTGTGTCTTATCTTTCAGTCACCACCAGAGCTGCAGTCAGTATCATTATTACTATTATTATATTATTATTATTATTATTATTTTTCAATGTAACAGCAGAATAGTGATGGCAGGATAGAACATGATGAAACAGAATAGTGAGTGAAGCTCTGGAGGTGACCGGAGGATAAGACACAATGTAACAGCAGAATAGTGAGTGCAGCTCTGGAGATGACTGCAGGATAAGACACAATGTAACAGCAGAATAGTGAGTGCAGGTCTGAAGGTGACTGGAGGATAACACAAAGTAACAGCAGAATAGCGAGTGCAGCTTTGGAGGTGACTGGAGGATGACATAATGTAACAGCAGAATAGTGAGTGCAGCTCTGGAGGTGACCGGAGGATAAGACACAATGTAACAGCAGAATAGTGAGTGCAGCTCTGGAGATGACTGGAGGATAAGACACAATGTAACAGCAGAATAGTGAGTGCAGCTCTGTAGGTGACTGGAGGATAAGACATAATGTAACACCAGAATAGTGAGTGCAGCTCTGGAGGTGACCGGAGGATAAGACACAATGTAACAGCAGAATAATGACTGCAGCTCTGGAGGTTAAACCATGATGTAACAGCAGAATAGTGAGTGCAGCTCTGAAGGTGACTGGAGAATAATACACAATATAACAGCGGAATAGTGAGTACAGCTCTGGAGGTGACTGGAGGATAAGACACAATGTAACAGCAGAATAGCGAGTGCAGCTCTGGAGGTGACTGGAGGATACGACATGATGTAATAGCAGAATACTGACTGCAGCTCTGTGGTGACTGGAAGATAAGACACAATGTAACAGTAGAATAGTGATTGCAGGATAAGATATGATGTAACAGAATAGTGAGTGCCGCTGTGGAGGTGACCGGAGGATAAAACACATTGTAACATTAGAATAGCGACTGCAGCTCTGGAGGTGACTGGAGGATAAGACACAATGTACCAGCAGACTAGTGAGTGCAGCTCTAGAAGTGACTGGAAGATAAGACACAATTTGACAGCAGAATACTGACTACAGCTCTGGAGGTGACTGGAGGATAAGCTATGATGTAACAGCAGAATAGTGAGTGCAGCTCTGGAGGTGACTGGAGGATGACACAATGTAATAGCAGAATAGTAACTGCAGCTCTGGAGGTGACTGGAGGAAAAGACATGATGTACCAGCAGACTAGTGAGTGCAGCTCTGGAGGTGACTGGAGGATGACACAATGTAATAGCAGAATAGTGAGTGCAGCTCTGAAGGTGGCTGGAGAATAAGACACAATGTAACAGCGGAATAGTGAGTGCAGCTCTGGAGGTGACTGGAGGATACGACACAATGTAACAGCAGAATATTGACCACAGCTCTGGAGGTGACTGGAGGATGACACAATGTAATAGCAGAATAGTAACTGCAGCTCTGGAGGTGACTGGAGGATACGACACAATGTAACAGCAGAATATTGACCACAGCTCTGGAGGTGACTGGAGTATGACACAATGTAATAGCAGAATAGTGACTGCAGGATACGTTCACTAGATCCGTGTACATGGTAGAAGAGCTTCTCACTGTCCAGGCAAAGTTCTGTAATCATTACAAGGTGACCGCACTATTATTCACAAATAGAGACATTTTTTTTTAGTCTAAAGAGCCGGCTCTGTTTGGTGACCGGAGCCGAATGAGCCGGATCACTAAAAAGAGCCGGACTGCCCATTACTATATTGTAGCATTCCTTTTTTTGAGCCCAGTACTGCAATATATTTAATTATTGTCAATTTATGATTGTTATTAAAGTTCTTAAAAAGAAAAAAAAGAGGACCTGTGATGACGTCACAGCCACGTGATCAGGGAGCTGAACGCAGGAGTTATAAGGTGAAAGACCTGTGATGACGTCACGTCATGTGACCAGCTTTAGAGGAGGCGGAGCCTTGCCATGATTGGTTTAGTCGCAACATGTGATATTAAAGGGGAGGAGCTTAGCCGTAGCTGCCTTACTGATAGTGAAGGACCTGTGACGTGCTTACGTGCAATAAGGGGCGGAGCTACATCCGAATTTATAAAAATAGCCGGATTCCCGCGCTGCGTGCGGCAGAGGAAGGCGCGGTATAGATGTGAGCGGCCGTGTGATACAGCTCGTCATTTAGCCCCTCAGATTCCATGAGACGATAATAATGGTGGAGCTGTGCTGGAGCCGCACACCAGTCTCCATATTGCTCCCGTGTAGTGATGACTGCGGGTCTCATCCTTAATGGCCAAACAGCGCGGGGACAAAAGGAGAAATGAGGATAAAATTAGACGTAGCTGCGGCTTCCTGAGATGTCTGCTCTGCTCTCAGGAGACAAGTTATATAGTTAATATACAAAAGCAGGGAAAAAAAAATTCTAAAATGAAGGGAAACAAATGACATAAACCAGAAAAAAATACAAAATGAGGAAAAACTAAATCTGGAAGAAAGATCCAAAATTCAGAATAATTTCATAAAAATCTGGAGAAACGTGATAAAAATCAGGAAAAAACTCACAAAGATCAGGAAAAAATAATCTTTAGGAGAAATTAGGAGAAATTTACAAACAAGGAAAAAATGTATAAAAATCAATCAGGACTAATTTAATAAAAATCAATACAAAAATCAGGAAACAAAATTGATAAAAATCAGAAGAAAAATAAAATTCAGGAAAAATACCAAATGAAAAAAAATATCAGGAGCAAATGTAACAATCAGGAATTCTAAATCAGGAAATATTCACAAATTATTAAAATACAAAATGAAGAATAAACGTATATAAATCAGGAAGAAACATCAAAATCAGGGACAATTTCATAAAAATCTGAAGAAAATTAACCAATCAGTAAAAAATTAATAAAAATCTGGAGAAAAGTCATAAAAATCATGCCATTCACAAAAACTAGGAAAAAATCCCAAATTAGGAAAATAAAAGTAGAAAAATCAAAAAATTAGGACTGGTTGAATAAAAATCTGGAGAATTTTTATAAAAATGAAATATTTGCTAACATCAGGAAAAAATAATCTTTATATAGCGCCAACATACAAAATAAGGAAAAAACTTTAAAAAAATTAGGAACAAAAATAATCAGGAATTTCTTAAAAATCAGGAGAAAATTCACAAAAATAAGGAAAATTTAAAATGAAAAAACGTATAAAAATCGGATGAAAAATTCATATTAGAAATAAAATCGGGAAACGATCAGGGAAACATTCATAAAACTCAGGAAAAAAATAATGAAAAATAATGTTTATGATAATTCCATGATTTCACCGTATATCTCCTCACGCTCAAGGAGGCACAAGTTTATAATCAGACAAAAACATCCCTGGAGACTTAGTGAGTCACAAAAATACCCCAAAATGGCTTCTTGATTAAATGACATCTATAAAAAGACAAGATACATAGGTACAAATGTATAAAGAAATACTACAGAATACACATTTCCCAGTCACTAAGGAGATAAGTCAGAGCTGATACCAAACAATCTGGAGCAAAGTTTCCCCCCAGTCGTTTCTGCTCCTTCCTCCCCAGACAGATTATTTTGCTCTTTGGGAAAACATTAAGTTATATATGAGTAGCAAAATAATGAATGTTACAGATCAAATCTTCCCAAAATAATGGGAATAATCTGCCCATACCAGAGGTGGAGTTAGCGGAGGAAACGTGAATCACAGAAATAACACGGATATGGTCGGGCGCTAAACCAGAGAAAAATAACATAATATTAAAAACCCACAAGAAAGTGACAAATAGAATTTATAAGAGCGAGAGGAGGCGCAGATAAATATCCCAAACTAATAATATTTAAAATATAACTATAGTAATAATGATATAGTGCAATCACAACCAATTTATAGATGAGTATATACATGTTTAAGTAACATATAAAAAACAAGATATATAGATACAAATGTATAAAGAAATACTACATGATACACATTTTGCAGTCAACATGAGTCGGAGGCTGATACCGAACAATCTGGAGAAAAGTTCCCACACCCAGTCATTCCTGCTCGGTCCTCACCACGTGGTTTATTATATCCCTTTAGAAAACATCTAAACATATATATCAGAATCAAAATAATTATTACAGATCAAGCTGCAATACAATAAAATAACTGCAAATATCTTCTGATACCAAGGTGGTGCGAGCGGAGGAAACGTGTGAGAATCACAGAAATAACACGGTAGCAAAGCAAGAGAAGAACTAATTATTATTAAATCCATCTAGAAAATGACAAATAGGAACTTACAAGAAGAGGGAGGGGACGAGCGCAGACAGAAATATAGGAAAAAATCCCAAACTAATACTAAAACTAATATAGTGTGACCCAAAAAAGTATATAGGAATATATAGATATGTGAATGCAACAAATATATAAAAATACTAAATATATAGGCACAAGTGTATAAACACCCCCCCCCAGTCATTTTCGCTCCTTATTTTGCCCTTTCAAAGAAAAAATCATTTAGATCAGTATCAAAATAATGAATGTTACAGATCAATCTTGATACACTGAAATAACGGAGCAAATATCTACCCATACCAGAGGTGGAGCGAGCGGAGGACGCATTACAGTCACAGGAATAACCTGGTCGGTAGCAAAACCAGAGAAAAATTTTTATTATCAATAATGTTAAAACTACAAGAAAATGACAAATAGAACTTACAAGAGGGAGAGGCAAGCGCAGGCAGAAAGAGGAAAAATAGGAAAAATCCCAAACTTGTAATAATAATGTAACTAATAATAAAGTGCAACCCCAAAACGTCTGAGTGTATAGATATGTGAAAGTACCAAATATATACATAAAAATAAAATTATATAGACAACAATTATATAAAGAACAAAAATCCATACAAATTACCCAGTCACTAAGGGGTTAAGTCAGAGTTAATACTGAACAATCTGGAGGAATGTTCGTCCCGCCTCCTGGTTGTTCCTGCTCTGTCCTCACCGGATGGATTTCTACGCCCTTTATATGGTTTTTAACACTAAAGTTGATAAAGAATGGCACATTTTACGTACCTTATTCATTTTACCTTCTCCACCACATATACATAGTTTCAATAGTTTCAAGGTTGAAGGTAGACTTTTAAGTCCATCTAGTATAACCCGTAGCATAGCATATTGCTCCAGAGGAGGCAAAAAAAAAAAAACGATGTGGCAAACACTAAGCTCCACATTAGGGAAATAAATTCCTGCTGACTCCACATACGGCAATCAGACTAGTTCCCTGGATCAACGTCCTTTCAAAGAATCTAGTATATAACCTATAATACATTTTTCAAGAATGCGATCCAGGCCATTCTTAAATGTTCGCAGTGAAGCACTCATTACAACTTCATACGGCAGAGAGTTCGATAGTCTCACTTCTTGAACAGTAAAGAATCAATAATCTCACTGCTTTTACAGAAAGAATCCATAGTCTCACTGCTCTAATAGTAAATAATACATAGTCTCACTGCTTTTACAGTAAATAATCCATGGTCTCACTGCTCTTACAGTAAAGAATCCGCAATCTCACTGCTCGTACAGTTAAACCAAGTTCCGTATAGTCTACACTGCTTGTACCAGTAAAGTAATTCCATAGTTCATCTCACTGTTTACAGTAAGAATCCAGTTAAAGAAAAATCCATAGTCTCACTGCTTGACAGTAAAGAATCTATTCATGTCATACGGTAAAGAATCTCTGTCTGATTATGATAAAACCTTTTCCTCCAGACGTAGAGGATACTCCTGCCCTGTCTCAGGCCTAAGTGTAAAAACATAATTATGCACGTCTTTGTACTGTCCCCTCATATATTTGTACATTGTAGAATCACCCCTAATCCTTCGTTTTCCAAACAAATAACCCAAAGTTTATAATATATGTCGCTCGTTAATAATTTGGCACCAACTCGTTTTTTTAAGTTTTTTTTTCAAGTTTATAACCTTAGATAAAAGCCAGAGACAAACGTGAAATATCACAAATCAATGTAAAGCGTTCCTTTTCTGCTCTACGTTTTCAGTCCTCTTCCACTGTCGCCTCATGTACAAATCCTAAAAATGACTCAATCCACAAAAAAGAAATCTGATTCTGTGATATAGTGTCATGCTTTTTAAAGGGAACTTGTCAGCTAATTTAAGCCTCTCCAGCTATCATTGTCTGTACCTGCAGCTTCATAATACTATTCTAATCATCCCTGTCTGAGCTCAGAGTGTAATGTGAAAGTTGAAAAAAAAGCATTTATACACTTACATTTCCTTATGTAATGAGGCAGTCAGTCCCCAGCTTGGAGGACGGGGACTGTTTGGCAGGTTAATAGTTAATATTTCAGCCTTGTGCTAGAACATGTTGGGAGACCTGATGTGATGTTACAACCATGTGACTACAATAGACGGAGCTAAGTTCTCTTAGAACATTATACGTTTGCTGGCTTAGATCGTTACATCACACAGGTCCGTTAGCCATCCAAGTTAAAAGTTAACTATTATCCTGCCAGACAGTCCCCCTCCTCCAAGGTGGGGACTGAAATGTAAGTGTATAAATGCTTTTCTTTCACATTACACTATGAGCTCAGACAGGGATGATTAGAATATTGTTATAAAGCTGCAGCTACAGACAGTGATAGCTGGGGAGGCATAAACTAGCTGACAGGTTCCCTTTAAGCTTGAAGGTAAACTTTAAGTCCATCTAGTTCATCCTATAGCCGAACATTAACAAAAAACCTTCCTTAAGACATAAATACATCATGATTAGACCGGGTTTACCACCCATACTAGCCATTCCATGGGAACACCATGTTCAGCAGGAAATAGCAAAGGAGTTTTAAGGCTAAAAAGGTCGAAATTTATTTTAAATCCACAAAAGAGAGATGTATACAAATTACAAGGAATGAGGTGGAAAACAAGACTTCAAGGACCTGCGTTCAGTAAGGCAATCCATCCATATAGGGCGCAGGTTGTTTATCGAGCCCATAGAGTATAAATAGATTAATTACAGCAAATCCCTAAATGCACACTGATATCAGTCCACATACAGTAGATAGCTGCATTCATACTGTCGCATCAGACTCACAATCTCATCTAGAGCCATATAACAGGTCTCATCCACCAAATTGGGTGTCCTGATCTTACAATACGCAAGCCCTCCTGATGTACGGATAGTTAAAAAATAACCACATTTACCAACATACAGCCAGCTTATCCATTATGGATGGGGCCCCACAAAGGATCCCTCAGGAAAACACTCCAACGTGTGCTTCTCGTCTCAGCATGTTGCTTCTTCAGGTAGAGAGAGGTGACGTTGATCCAGAAGGAGGAAAAAAAACCTGTGTGGCAAAACATTATGCTCCTTACTGGGGAAAAAATTCCTTCCTGAACTGAAATATAGCTGAATATAATTATAATATCGGAGATTACTTACCGGTAATCGTATTTTACGGAGTCCATGACAGCACCCACTGAGAGAGGGGATCCACCCACAAGGACAGGAAACCTACAGATAAAAAGTGGCAGTCCCCCTCGTCTCCTCAGTTGGGTTACAGAGAAATTAGAGGAACCGCCATACCGTATAAACACACATATCGAAAAAATATTAATATAAGAAGACCCGTACCGTTAAGACGTGCAGAAAAATAGGGCACACAAAACCCTTAGGCAAGCAGTGGCCACCCGTGGCAAATGACAACCCACTAATGAACAACCTAGGTTAAAAACAGCAAAAGAAAGGAAAGGGTGGGAAGTGAGTGGGTGCTGTCATGGACTCCGTTAAATACGATTACCGGTAAGTAATCTCCAATTTTCCTATCACCATGACAGCACCCACCGAGAGATTTGCAGAGATTTTCACCTGGGAAGGCACCACAGTGTTAGGAACTGCCCTCCTGAAGTCTAGGTCAGACGAAGAGGAAAGGTCAAGGTGATAGTGCCGGAAAAAAGGTAGAGGGTGAAGCCCATGTAGCCGTCCTACAAATAGACTCAATCGACACATTAGCTCGTTCAGCCAAGGAGGCCGACAAGGCACGGGTAGAATGGGCACGAATACCGGGCGGTGGTTGCTCACCTTTTGCGAATAGGCCGAGCAGATAGCGTCCCGGATCCATCTGTAGTTGGTTCTTTTAGTGGTACGAGTGCCCTTACGAACCCCCTGGAAAGAAACAAACAAGGCCCTACACTTCCTCCAGGATTGGGTCCTAGCAATATACTCAAGCACAGTCCTCCTAACATCTAAGGTCTGATAGGTCAATTCCTCAGGGCAAGTGGGATTGTCACAGAAGGAGGGCAGAATGATCTCCTGGCTTCTATGGGACTTCGAGGGAACCTTAGGAAGATAGGTTGATACTTAAGACGGACCCCTCCTATCAGGGAACACCAACAGGAACGGGGGGGTCAATGGACAAAGCATGCAGGTCACCCACCCGTCTAGCAGATGTCAAGGCTACGAGTAAGGCCGTTTTCCAAGTCAAGTGTTTGACGGAGACCGAGGTCAAGGGTTCAAAGGGAGGTCCGGTCAAGGCGTCCAAAACTAAATTCAAATCCCAAGGAGCAAGCCTAGGGACGTGCACCAGTGCAGAACGGTCACAAGCCTGAAAAAAAACAAGCAATCCACCTGTCACCTGCGATATTCTGACTAAAAAGGCCCCCCAGAGCAGAAACCTGAAATCGCAGCGTACTGACCAAAAGACCCAACTCTCGACCTTTCTGTAAAAATTCCAAAATAGCAGGAATCGGGGCACGGTCAGTGACACCCCTCGGGTAAAAATCCAAAAACTTACACCAAACCCTACAATATAGCTTAGTGGTGACCGCCTTTCTACTACTGAGGAGGGTAGAAACCAAAGCATCGGAGAACCCCCGCCGCTTCAGAAGCTGCCTCTCAAATTCCAGGCCGTTAGATGAAGACCCTCCGCTTGTGGGTGAAAAAACGGACCCTGAGAGAGCAGCCCCCGAACCGCCGGGAAAACCCAAGGGTCGGAGTTCGACATCGCCTGCAGCCAAAAAAAAAACATGGTCTCCTGGACCAAAAGGGGGCGATCAAAATGACTCTCGCTCCTTCCTCCCTGATTTTGCGTAGAACTAGAGGAAGCAGACAGAACGGAGGAAAAACGTAAGCCAGAGGAAAATCCCATGGCACCCGCAGAGCATCCACCACCTCCGGATAGTCCGAGGGGTACAGGGAAGCAAAGCGCCAAACCTGCCTGTTCCCACTGGTCGCAAGAGATCGATCTCTGGGCTGCCCCAGAGACGCACAATCTCCCGAAAGATGCCCCTGTTCAAAACCCACTCTCCCTGCCTGAGTGAGTGGTGGCTGAGAAAGTCGGCCCTGACATTGTCGATCCCTCTGATATGTAGGGCCATCAGGGAGAGAAAATGAACCTCTGGTAGCTGAAATATCGAGGTGGTGGTCGCCAGAAGGGAAGGTGACCGGGTCCCCCCCCTGGTGATACAGGTAAGCCACGACGGTGGTGTTGTCTGACTGAATCCGAACATGGGAGTTGCGAAGGAGGGGCAAAAACCTGAGGAGCGCATAGCGGACCGCCCGCAACTCCTTCAAATTTGAAGAGCCCAATACTTCCTCTGCAGACCACCGACCTTGGGCCAGGCGAGGTCCCACATGAGCCCCCCACCCTGAGGGACTGGCATCGGTCGTCACAACAAAGTCTGGAGAAACGACCCAGGTAACCCCCAGAGTTAGGTGACGCGAATCCATCCACCAGGAGAGAGAGGCCAAGACAGCCGAGGACAGACGGAAATTACCTTCCAACCGTCCCTGCAGAGAGTCTCCGGCCCTGAGTACTTCCTGCTGGAGACAGCGAGAGTGGAACTGTGCCCACGGGACAGCCTAAATGCAGGAGGACAGAGTCCCCAGCAGAGACATGGCCTGACGCAGAGACAGTGACGGATTGTGCATGGCCCCAGCCACCTTGCCCCTGACAGCCGAGACCTTGGTTGCTGGTAGAAAACATTTCTGGGCAACTGAGTCCAACAGAAGACCCAAAAAAGTCGACCTGAACTGGATGGAGCCGCGACTTTGGAACATTGATGAGCCATCCCAAGGCCTGTAGGGAGGACATGACATGAGTCAGACGGGAAGCACACTGCCCCTCCGAGTCCCCCACCACCAAAAAAATCATCCAAATATGGCACAATGAGCACATTACATTGTCGTACAAATGCCATAACCTCCGCCATCACCTTGGTAAAAACCAGAGGAGCACTGGAAAGACCGAACGGCATGGTTGCAAACTGTAGATGGCGAACCTGAACAAGACCACCACCACGCGGAGGAACTTCTGGTAAGATGGATGAATGGGGAGATGGTAATAGGCATCTTTTAAGTCGAGCACCGCCATAAAACACCTAGGGAACAGAAGGCGAACAGCCGATTGAATGGACTCCATCTTAAAGGACTGAAAGCGGAGGAAGGAGTTTAATTTCCGAAGATTACTAATGGTGCAAAAAGAACCATTTGGTTTGGAGACCAGGAATAAAGGGGAATAAAACCCCCTTCCTTCCTGGTGCCCCAGAACCGGAACCAACACCCGTTTACGTAATAAGTCCTTAACCTCCGACTCCTGTGCCTGCTGCTGGCAAGAATTGGAAAGAGCAGTCAGAAAAAAGAAGTCCCCAGGAACCCGTAAAAAATCAAGTTTAAGGTCAGCAAAAATGAGGTCCAGGATCCATTGGCTATTGGAAATATGGGACCATTGTTGGAAAAAATAAGCCAATCGACCATCGACAGGTGGGTCAGAATTAAGTACGCTTAGGCGGGGGTAGGAGGATGAGGAACCACCGTAATAAGCACCTCTCTTTCTCTTTCTGGCCGGCTCCCACTTGGGGTTGGACTGCTGCCTGGTATACTGACGTCTCTGGAAGGCCCTCCTGTAGTTAGGGACAGAAGGGCTAGGGAGGCCCTTTCTTACTTCTCCAGCCTTAGACAGAATACCATCCAGCACGGAGCCAAAGAGGTACTCGCCCCCACACGGGATCACACATAACTTAGCCTTTGCATGGGCGTCCCCCTTCCACTCCTTAAGCCACAAAGACCTGCGGACGGAATTAGAAATCCCCGCAGATCTAGCAGCCAGACGGAGAGAATCAGCCGAAGCATCCGCCAGATATGCTGAGCCACTCCGGATCTGAGGAAGCGCAGCCAAATAACCTGTCTCTGGGTACCCCAGACCGAATCTGGTCCTCCAACTAATCTAACCAGACTAACTGGGAACGGGCTACACAAGTCGAAGCAATGGCTGACCGAAGAGCCTCCATACCCGTCTCCCAGGATTTAATCAACAGGGTATCAGCTTTCCTATCAGAGGAGTCCCGTAACAAGCCCCCGTCCTCCAAGGGCAAGACATTCCGTTTGGAAGAGGAGGCCACTGCCGCATCAACCTTAGGGACCTTAGACCAGTTCAGCAACTCAGGATCATCAAAAGGGTATTTTCTCTTGGAAGAGGAGGGCAAAAACCCCTTAGAGTCCTGCTTTTCCCACTCAGACCTGACCAAAGATTTTACAGCCTCAATGACAGGAAAAACACGTCTCTTCTTCTGAGACAACCCAGCAAACATGACGTCCTTAGCCGACCGTGCCTCTTTAGTGTCTACAATCACCATGGTGGCCAGTACCGACTTAACGAGACTATCCATGTCTTGTATAGCAAAACAAGCACCCCCCTTCATCTTCCGACGAGGAGCCGGAATGGGATGAATCTACCAGACCCTCCTCCTGCGACTCAGCATCGGACTGACAGGGAGACTGGTGGAGAGGAGTAGGCCCACAGGCTTGCTGCAGCTGGGAAAGGGATGACCGGATCTCGTACCATATAAAGGTCTTAATGTCAGCCGTCCGTATAGGGGCTTCTTCGTCAAGAGTCTGCGTAATACAGGAGCGGCATAGCCGCTTGTCATAGTCATCAGGCATGGGCTGGTCACATAACACACAGCACTTATGCTTCCTTTTGTCAGAGCGTTTTTTAGGCTGGAGAATATTGAAGAAGAAAGGGAAGGAGACAGAGAGGAAAGGCAATTAGCAGAGTGGATTATTATACCAAACTACTATTGCCCCGCTGGTATCGGTTCAGGAAGTGGAGACCCAGCCTTGGGTTTGGAGCCCTTAGAAGAATCATTGGGAACGCTGCTTAGAGGCACTAGCAGACCTGGAAGCCTGCTTGCCACCGCTGCTGGATTTAGGCACCGACTGGCTGATGCCCTCCTTGTGCCCCTCCGCTTCTCTGGGGGAAGACATACCGCGCATCCACCATGAGGCCCCAGGTATCGCTTCGAACGGCGTCGCCTCACCTAAAGACTCGCTCTCCTCCGGACCTCCCTGGAAGTGACGCACACTTCCGGTTCAAAGGGTGCTTCCGCCGGCCAGCGCGCATGGGCGGCAAACACCTCGCTCCACCCGCCCTGCGTCGTGGAATGAGCAATGGGGACGGCCCCAGGCAGCGTCCGCACGACCCAGAGTGGCACCACCCGGACCCTGGGTCGGGCTGAAAAAGACCAGGCGACGAGGGAGACTGTAGGATCAGGGATCCCCCGACGCTGCATCCAGGACCCGGATGCCACAGACCTCCATCAGCCCTTCATGGCAGCCATAGGCCCTGGGTAAGCTTCGTCTGTAGGTTCCTCCCAGAAGGACAGGAAACCAACTGAGGAGGCTAGGGGGACCTCCCCTTTTTATCTGTAGGTTTCCTGTCCTTGTGGGTGGATCCCCTCTCTCAGTGGGTGCTGTCATGGCGATAGGAAAATAAAATGTAACTGAAGAAGTGGATAATATGCTAAAACTAAACTTTACTAAATCGTCCACCGTGTCCCATGTGTTGGTCTATCCAGCAGATACAATCCCGGATATCGTAAATCTACAACATAAAAGTTTAAATGCCACAGAGCAGAATACACGCTGTAGGTAGAATAATCTACAAAGTGCCGATGAAAGTAAAAGCAAGATTATGCTCATAGATAAAGGTAAATGAAGCGATCAGACGTCCAGGAATCACATTTTATTGTAAATGGAATTAAGTGTAATAATTAAAAACAAATACAACTTATCCAGGATATAAAGGAAAGAGGCACAGAAGACAGACGCCATATACAAGCATATATATCTGTAACCATAAAAGTATATCAGACATATAGGAGGAATAAATATATATAAATACTAGCTGTAGTACCTGGCTACACCCGGGTTAACTGATGTTAGCTATAACAAAATAGAATTTGAATATGTCATATTAATGACTAAAGTGCAATAATAGTGCTGAATACTTCAGACAAGCTGAAGTTATTAATACAGTACACATCACTAGTGTACTAATAAGTTAATCAGTGACATTTGTGTGTATAAAATAATCATCATTTAGAAGGTGCGCTCTACCTGATTCACCCCTCAGCCATGTGTAACGTCTTCCGGGTTCAGACTGCGCATGCGCGAACAAGCGTTGCGCCATTTGACACTACAGCGCTATTGCACCTGCGCGAATCTACGCGGCCATCTTTGATTATGGCAAATAGCGTTTTTTTTTGCCCACACATCATATAATTTAACCATACACATATATTTAGACCTTATTATTATGAGGAAAGGAACCAAGCCATACATTTAGGGCTGGCTAGGAAGAGAAACCCTGGAAAGCCTAAAAATAAACCTCCAAGGCAACCCAGTGCGAGCGTTTGTGACAGAATGGTGGATGGTCAATCCACCACACTGTCACCACTACACACTTGAACCAAGCCGACTCACATCACTCTCATTCATACTGGTCCCATATCTCAGAAAGGATTATACATAGTCTTATATGATCATCAAAAAAATATATTTTATTTATGCCAACACAGCCCAAAAATATATTTTTTTATGAAACTGGCGTTTTCGGGTAGGATTCAGGTGCACCATCTATAAGATAAATTAAAAAAAAAATCAATTAAAAACATATAGTACAAAATATATATCTCATACTATATTAGAGTAGATACATATAATCCAACAAATTACATCTGTGCTAATCCTGACAGGATCATATGATGTAGGAAAAAGAGGGAAATCATATATAAAAGGATCTCCACACTGTATCCAATTTTCAAATATAAAACACTTCAAGTCAGAGCATTAACTTTAAAGTCCACATTAAGACCATTAGGCCTCAATGTCTGCAATCTAAAAATCCATTCAAGTTCTTTTCTTTTTAAAATGGCTACTCTATTACCACCTTGTCTTCGTGGCGGTACATAATCAATCAATCTGAACTTAATGTCAGTGTCCTTGTGACCTTTGTCTACGCAATGCTTTGGAACAGGGAGATCCAACCTTTTCTTACGTATAGTTAACTTATCGTTACTGAATCTAGTTTTAAAATACAAGTTGTCTCCCCTACGTACCAAAGGCCACAAGGACACACCAACATGTATACCACATAATCAGATTCACAAGTGAGAAAATGTTTTACTTTGTAAGTCTTATGTGTGCGTTCATTGTCAAAACTGCTACCTTTCTACATAGCCTTACAGTTAATACAGCTTAGGCAGGGGAAGCAACCCTTCCTATCTGTCCCAATCAATGATATATGTTTCTGTTTTTTGAAGGAACCTATGTCCTAATGCACCAATTGATCCTTCAAATTCCTACCATGGCGATGCGAGAAGAGGGGTGGGTTCTTAAAATCTTCAATTTCGGATAAACCATTGGAAAGAACCTTCCAATGTCTTATTCCGAATATTACATCACTGTCTTCACAGTAGGACGAAACAAAGGGAATACGTTTCACATCAACTCTAGTTTTATGCTGCAATAAATCAACTCTTTTCAGATCATTCGATTTAGCACGATGTTTTTGTAAAATATTTTTGGTGTAACTCCTTATTCAGTGAGTGGACCATTGTAAACTTAATGGTTTCATTAATAGTGTTCAAAAACCCAAAAAAGTCATGCAGCATATTTTCTGTGCTGGTCCATAGAAGGAAGATGTCATCAATGTATCTGCACCACCCCCTAATATATGGCTGGTAGTGGGACACAGTGATGACATCCTCCTCCAAGACCCCCATAGTAATATTTGCATATGAGGAGGCCATATTGACCCCCATTGCAGTACTTCTCCTTTGTTCGAAGAACTCGTCTCCGTATAAAAAATAATTCCTTGTTAATACTAGTGTTAATAACTCCAAAATTAATTCCTGTACCTCATCTGAATATTTCAAAGAATTCAGCTTTTTCTTAACACATTGTATACCAAAATTGTGTTCAATTGAGGAATATAAATTTACAACATCAAAGGAAACCAAAAAGCATATGTCTTCCCTTATTTCCAATTTCGACATCTTTGTTAGAAAATCGGTAGTGTCTTTAACATACGAATTAAATCTAGAGGCAATAGGATTCAATACTCTATCTAGAAAAATTCCTATGTGGCTTAACACCGAATTGGTACCTGCCATAATAGGCTGCCCCGGAGGGTCTATCAAAGATTTATGGATTTTGAGTAACACATAGGTGTTGAAGGATATTTCACTACCATAAAATCAAAGACATCCTGAGATATTATTTTCTTTCGTACAGCTGATTCTAATATTACTTTTAACCTTCGCTGGATTTCAAATTTTGGATCACTGTTTAATTTTTTATATACATTGGAGTAATAAACCTGTTTATTTAGCTCTCTCAAATATGCCTCCTTGTCCATGATGACGACACCGCCACCCTTGTCTGCACTCTTAATGACGATGTCGCCATCATGGACAAGTTCCCTTAAAGCATCATCTTCTACAGTAGTCAAATTAGGTCTTGAATACTCACAGTTTTTTTCTTTAGATCCTCTATATCTTTATTAACCCCTTCCATAAAGGCTGTAATACTCACTGAACAGCTAGGGGGAGTAAATTCACTTTGTTTTAATAAATGTAAGTTTTTGCAATCAAAGACATAATCATTAACTCTCGCAGTACACTCAGTCTTACTAAACCATTCTTTAAGTTATAACCGCCTGTAAAATTTTTCAAGGTCAATTTTAACCTGAAACCAATTTGCATGTGTGGTAGGGGTAAAACTAAGGCCCTTATTCAACAATTTAATCTGATCCAAAGTCAATACCTTACTAGATATATTAAAGATCAGGTCATTTCCCTCTGTCTCGTGGTCCTCTGTGATGCATTCGGTTTGTTTCTCTTTTTCTTTTTTGGGATCTGTGTTGTCGCCGACCCCCTCTTCTTGTCCTCCCGTTTTTCGGTTTCGGTGCATTCGGACCTATTGGAAAAGACATAACAATTATCAACCTTCATATGATTTTTACATATCTGATATTTTGAACATTGATAACCTTTTTTCTTCCAACTAGTATTATCGCGTTGCCAGTTATATATATTCCCCTGTGCATAATCATCCTGGTCACGCGTCCACTTCTTTCTTTTTGTCTCCTCCAATTCGCTCCTTTGTTTAGAGACGTGTGCAGCAACATTCTCCACACAGTTTTTCCAGTCCGTTTCAGACAACGTATTTTTCAGCTTAATTTCAGACTCCAAAAGCATTTCCTTCACTTTGATTAATTAAAGTTGTAAAAATTCCATATTCAATAAGATTGTGTCAAAAGCATACTTATTTGATATCTTGCAGAACTTTGAACAAAAATCCACTGAACCCATCATCAAATTTGGTCGCACATTTGAGCGAAGACCTCTATGTATAATTTTTGCTTTATAGTACTCATTCAGTGTAACCAAATGTAATTCTATAGTTGTTTGACGTTTCAAGTCATTTTCATACTTTTTCTTTATTTCTGACAAAGAAGGGTTAACCAAAAAAGAGGCTTCACCTCCTACTGCTCCCAATATTCGCTCTTCATCATCTAAACCATAGGACAAAACACAAGGTTCATCCTGTATACCTTCCATTGTCCAAAAAATTCTTTTAGAAATATATATATAAAAAAGTGCTAGTGCAAAGATTCCAAAAAGCTTCATATAAAAATAGAAAATGTAGAATCAGCACATCCTTATTCATACAAACGGGTGCAATACTTCCTACATAAACGGTGCTTCATCCGTCTTCAAATAAATCCAAAAAAAACAGGCAGCACTCCTATGACATCTCAAAGTGGACTTTATTCCAGCCTTGTGTGCAACGTTTCGGAGTTAATCCTCCTTCCGCAAGCATAGTGCAACAAGTGAAACAAATCTTATATACATATGTAGCTTAATAAGCAATCATAAAACTTATACATATAACTCCATTACATAGCTGTATATTAGGTGCTTAACATTGTCCCAGGGTTGGTGACAATTCGTGTGACTCTTTTCAATTGTGATCTAGGGAGACTGTTTTGGGTAGCTTTTGGGTGGCAGCTGTTGTAGAGGAGAAGAATTTTACAATCGGTAGGTTTTGTGTAGATATCAGTGGTTAGTGTACCAAGTTTATCCTTGATGACCCTAGTGTCTAGGATTGTGACCTCATTAGAATTGTAATTCAGTGTGATTGTGAGCTCTGGTCTGATAGAGTTGATGGTGTCAAAAGAAAGTAAGAAGGCTCTTATCATCGCCCAACTAAATACAGAATATATCGTCAATATATCTATACCAAGAAGTTGTATGTTTTTGAAAAAGTGTATTAGGGTAAATTCCTTTCAAAATGGTTCATGTATAGATTTGCATATGCCATGGTTACGTTGGACCCCATGGCGGTCCCACAGGTCTGCATAAAAAAATGGTCTTCAAAGAGGAAATAATTCTCCCTAAGGACCAAGTTTAGCAGATCTAGGCAGAGTTCTTTTGTGCTAGTGTGCAAGTTTACATTACAAAGTGTGTGGGTAACCGCCTCCAGTCCTTTGTCATGATCGCTGGATGTATATAGGCTATTTACATCTAGTATGCATAATATACTGTTGGGTGGTATTGAGTCGATACGTCTTCATTTATTGAAAAAATCCAAGAGTAATTTAGAAGTCTTTCATAAGAAGGACAAACATATGCAGTCGACATATATTTAGAAAACTGATTCCTTGGTATTTGTGCCTATACAGCCTCCTCGAGCAAAATTATAAACATCTAGAAACATCTAGACCCATTACAAGTAAACATGTGAACATCGTCGCCTATATAGGTTAGGCTACCTTCACATTTGCGTAGGGCACCGCAACGGACGTTGCGTATATAATGTTCAAAATCCGCATGCGGATTGTGCACCTATATTTAACATTGCATACGCAATCGTCCGCAAACAGCTGCGTTTGGTTGCGCACGGCTGCTTAATCGTACGCATGCGTAGGACGGAGGGAAAAATCGTCTGTCTCGGGACGCAACATGTTGCATTTTTTGGTGCGTTCAAAATCCGCCATCGTCCGCATGCGCACGTCTGCGGATAATCAACACATTACCACCTATGAGAACGCAAGCGTACGCAAGGAATTGCGCATGTATGCGTATCAACGCATGCGTACGTTTGATTGCGCATGCTCAGCAGTGAGAAGTGTTTAATGCCCATGGGCGTGCCAGTATCTACAGCAGTTAAAAAAGAGCTTTCTTTCTTGAACGCATGAGGATGTAAAACGCATGCGCATGTCGAAAACGCATGCAAAAGCACATAAACGCTGCTTTAAAATAAAGGTATTCACATACGCATGCGGATGAAAACCGCTGCGTATGCTTGAGTATGCATGCGTTTTGCCATGCAGATGCGTTTGCGCATCGGACGCTGCGTCCGGAAACGCAAATGTGAAGGTAGCCTAAGATTGTGGCAGCATATAATTATAAGTTTTATGCATAAACTGAGTTTTCAAGGAACACCTGACACATGCCCTTAGTGTGCATGGCAAGTCGCCTCCCATACCTTGGTTGAGGTGATTTATCAGTCTGCACCTGGGTTTGCTACACAAGTGGGGTCAGACTGCGTCCTGCAAGTGCAGTATTGGTTTTTGTCTATGGCATTGATGGTAAGTTTTTTGATGATGCTTTTTCTAGTAGTTTTTGTACACCTGACACACCAAATTCTGTCACATTACACATTTCAGGAGTTCGAATTAAATAGAAACATCCTCTCAGAATTTGAATCTCAGCTACCACCACCTATCAACAACTATACCATGGGAACATAAATGACAGAAGATAGAAAAAATAACAAAAGATATATTGTGTGTTTTTATTTTATAAACTTTTTAAAAATAGTTTTAACCTCTTTTATACTATTTTATTGATTTAATTCTTTATACTCAATAATCATCCCGAAGGAGGGTTATACCAACATCATGGTATTGTCCTATCACTATAGCCATCCTTAATGGGTTCTAGTTAGTGCTGAGCCTATAACATAAATCTAAATTTATTGAGAAAATCGCCTGTGTCTAGAAAAAATGATCTGGTCTGGCGGGTATATGGTGTCAATTCTTTTTCTAAGATGATGGATAATGAATTTAAGATGGAGTCTGTATATCCGACGATACGTCGTCCATGTGGATTCTGCAGATTCTTATGTATCTTTGGTAATGTGTATAGGACTGGTGTTACAGGATATTGGTTGATTAAAAAGGTGTTTGTTTTGGTGTCTATAGAGTTTCTCTGGAGGTGTTTGTTGATTACGGTATTGATCTTAGTTTGTATGTTGCTGGTTGGGTCAGATGGTATGTTTTTGTCAGTGTTTGTATCAGCCAGTTGTCTCCTCATTTCGTCGGTATACTGACTTTTATTTATGACAATGATGGACCCTCCTTGTTCGCTGGCTTAGTTATGTATTTGTTCTCCTTAAGTGCCGACATGACTTGTCTCTCTCTCTCTCTCTCTCTCTCTCTCTCTCTCGGTCATAAATTGTTGCGGACAGGGAGCAGGTCAATACGTTGTTCATGAATGGTCTGTTTTATGTATAATCTATGTTTATTAAGGTAAAAATATCCTTTTTTTTTGTGAGCTAATCGAATCATGAAGGACTGTCAAAAAGGCTGCCAAAGTGTTGGGAACTACATGTTTCCCTGTGATCTTGAAATATACTTCAAATTCTGATCTCCAAAAGGGTTGGATCCCCTCACAGCTCCACCATATATGAAGCAAGAAACCCTTGGCAGTCTCACATCTCCAGCATCTGTCAGATATGGAGAGGAAAGTCGCATGTAAACTTGCTGGGCACCTGTACCCACGGGATATAATTTTGTAGTTTTTTCCTGAGCTGTGCATGCCATAGATAATTTGTGGTTCATTATGCACGCCTTAGTCCATTCCTCCTCAGACAAAGTTAAAGGGAACCTGTCACCTTCTAAAAGCCACCTAACCTATCAATACATGTCCCTGCACCTTCCTATTACCATTATAACTATCCCTCTTTCTGCTAAATGCTTGTTTTCAATGTTGTAAAAAACATTTTTATACTTACTCATTAGGATGATAATGAAGTGGAGGCGATATGCAATAGTCCTCCTGGATGTGTTGTTTTGCAGCCTCCATGACCCAACCTCTCTGTGCTGCTTTGCTTGTGCAGGCTCTGCATCTCCTCCTCTGTCACTCAAAGCATGCAAATCATTTGCCCTGACGTCAGCTCCACATCACAGCTGAAGAAACAGAGAGGCTGGGCCAGAGATGAGTCTTATTACAAGGGAAGAATCATGGAGGCTGCAAACAAACACGCCAAGGGGGACTTTTGCATATATCCCCCACTTCGTTATCATCCTAATGAGTAAGTATAAAAACATTTTTACAACATTGAAAACAAGCATTTAGCAGAGAGAGGAGAGGTCATCCTCCCATTTCAGCATGTAGTTAAGCTTGCTGCCCTCTCCTCTTTGGCTCAACAACGTGTAAAGGGAAGATATAGCTGATGTCTCCCCGGGAGTTTTTTCGAATCTGGAAGGCAGCTCTCTATGTCCACGTCGGACCCCAAGCGTCCCCAAGAAGGAAAAAAATTGGGTGGCCTCCAACCAGGAGGAGGATATTCCCATGTATCTCCCTCGAAAGCCCTCAGTCCAAGGGTCCCCAGATGCTAGGACCTGATATACCCGAGGGTCATCCGATTTCTTCCATCCAAGAAATTGCTCACTCCCTTTCGCGGGAAGAAAGTCTGGGTTGGAGAAAATAGGGGCCAATGGGCCCCATCCCGAAGACAAGTGACCTTTCCTGCTTTCTATGTCCCAGAGCTTTAGGGCATTACCTCCAAGCTACATATCGCCCGATCCTAAGTGTCTTGAACCCGTGGTCAACCATGGGAGATAATGCAGTGGTATCTCCGACCCCAGTTGTTCAATCCCCACCCATTGTTTCGTTTGATGATGGAAGTGCCAGTCCAGAAGTCTGGAGAGGATGGCTACTTTATAGTACCTTCTGAAATCGGGGAGACCAACCCCTCCATCGCCTTTGTGTTTACATAAAGTTTGGTAGCTAACCCTGGGTCTGTATTTCCCCCAAATAAATTTTATAGTAACAGATTTGAGGCTGGCAAAGAATGAGGGGGGAACATGGATCGGCAACTGCTGAAATAGGAAGAGGAAGTGTGGGAGCACATCCATTTTGAGCGCATTAATTCTCCCAAACCAAGAGAGGCCTCTCATCATATTTCTTAAGATCCTTTAAGGCCCCGTTACACTGGGCAACATCGCCAGCAACTGGGGAGTGCTCACATTTTTGGCTGCTGGCCAAGATCGCTGTGCTCCTGTCAGATGCGGAGACATCGACGGCAACTCAGCGGCAATGTTGCAAGCAACTATCGCTGCCAGGGTTAAATTCAACCTTGGCAGCGATCCTTGACATTGCACTCAATGGGGAAGTTGCCGGCAACATCGCTGTTGTGGTGTCAGACAGGGCGATTCAGGCACATCGCCTGAGCAACATTGCCAGGTTTCAGGATATTATCCTGAAACCTGGTGATGTTGCTGAAGCAACTATCGCCCTAGAAATCACCCTGTTACACTGGACAACTCTCCAGCGATGTCGCCGCAACTTGGCCACACCCCCTGAGTTGCCTGCGATGTTGCCCCGTGTAACGGGGCCTTAAGTGTATTTGTAAGAAGAGGTAAATAATTGAGGGAGTAAAGTTTGTTTAAATCGTATGGAATCTTAACCCCAAGATATTTCAGACTTTCCTTTTGCCATCTAAAGGGAAAATGTTCTTTTAGGTGGAGATCCTAGGCGTCGGGTAGGGAGATATTCAGGGCCTTTGACTTGGTAAAGTTAACTTTAAAATTACTCAGCTTGCTGAATCTGTCAAATTCTTTAATAATCGATGGGAATGAGATTCTTGGTTGGGTTACTAATAAAAGCAAAGTAATCAGCAAAAAGTGCCGTTTTACATTGGCCCTGTCCAACCTCAACACCATTTATATTTGGATTATTTCATATGGCTACTGCTAGATGTTCCATGGTGATGACGTATAACAGGGGGATAAACGGCAGCCCTTACGGGTGCCGTTTCGAATGGCAAAGGATGATGACAAGACCCCAATGGTACGCACGCTTGCCGAGGGACATCCATACAGAGCGAGGACCCAGTCAATGAACCGGGTGCCTAGTCCTATCTGTTTAAGGGAGGCCTTCATAAAGCTCCAGTCAACCCGGTTGAATGCCTTCTCTGCATCCACCGATAGAAGGCACGAGGGTATACTCTTCATCTTTGCCCTTGCCATAAGTAAAAGTAGTTTATTAGTGTTATCTCTAGCCTCTCTCCCTTTAATGAACCCCACTTGATCATTGTAAATGATTCCGGGGGAGGAGAGGACTCGATCTATTGGCAAGAGCCTTTGAAAATAATTTAATGTCAACATTAATCAAGGAGATGGGCCTATAGTTGGCACCTCTAAGGGGTCTCTACTGGGTTTAGGGATAACAATAATATGAGCTTCTAGGGAATGTGAAACCCAAGGCGACGTAATGGAAACTGCGAGAGAAAACCCTCGCAAGGAAAGGTGCCAGCTGGTCTCCCAGCAACTTGTAGAACTTTCGTGAGAAACCATCTGGGCCCGGACATTTACTCGCCGGGGAGTCTTTAATTAAGGCTCGGACCTCTTGCACACAGAAGTCCCCCTCCAACGCTGTGGAGTCACTTCTGGAAAATGTGGGAAGGGCTGTCTCCTTCATGTATGTTTTGAGTATACGCTCTATTGCGTCCCGAGGTGAGTCTTTATAATGGCCTTCAATACTGTATAGTTTCTCATAGAAGTATCTGAATGTTTTGGTAATGTGAGTGGGGTGTTGTGTCATTGTGCCATCCGAATGTTTAATTTGTGGGATGTGTCTTGGGTCTCCTCTAGGGTGCACGAACCTAGCCAAATGGTCTCCCGCATTTGTACCCATACTCATACATGAATCGGAGGTAGCCTGCTTTCGGTTTAAAGGATTGCTAGTCTAAAATCCCCTTTAGTTCCTCTCTAGTCTTGATGAGATCGGCTAAGACCTCTAGGGACGACAAAGTTTTGTGGGACCTTTCCAATAAACCAATTTTCGATAACGGAATTTATCCTCTCTCCTTTTTCCCTTTTCAGCCGTGCGGCAGGTTTAATAAACATCCCCTGTAATACGCATTTAAGTGCCTCCCATTGGATTGGCATAGATGTGGAATCGGCGGAGTGGACCTCTAGGAAACCCCCAATTTTGTCATGGATGTCTTTTAGGCAGGTCTGTTTCAGATAGTAAATTGTCGTTGAGTTGCCATGTCCATGGTCTAGGAGTACTGTTAGCAAGGGTGAGCTGCAAATATATTGCAGCATGGTCCGACAGCGTAGTAAGGCCTATGGAAGCTTTGGCATGCCATGTCAGAACATGTTGGTCAACCAAGAACCTTTCAATTCTACTGTAGGAGGAAATGAATGGTCTGTTTTACGTCTCGGTCTAGTAGATCAATAAAGGTCTCCATGGCATGGTGTTTTTGATGGAGTGTAATTACTGATATTTCTCAAACCTAATGATTCGATGGATATGTTAGGGCCTGGGGCACGATTTGTTACTGTACACAGTGTATTCCCTTGTGTATGTGTGGTCTGCTTGAAATGTGCCCTAAGTCTTATATTGCAATAAAATCGCTGCAAGTCACTTTCTATTTGAAAAGAATTACATCTAGGTGTGGGGCAGAAGGAAAAACCCTTGTTTAGTATGGTCATTTCTAATAGAGGGATTAATCTGAAATATTGACAACTATGTTTGGACTCCTACCTGGGATCTGAGCACCATCTGTCGTTCTGGGTCTCTTCCTTCTTGACCTCCGGGTAGGCATCCGTTTAGGCCTAAAAAATTGCATCTTTGGTTCAAGGCCCCACCAGTGTTGCTGCCTCATCCTGGTGATGACCCACCTGCAGGTGATGAGCCCCCTGCTGGTGGTTGACGTCCGGCTGAACGGCATGGTTTTGGCCATGGGCGTCTTGGGATTAGGTCCTCCCATCTGTAGACTTTGTTAGTGAGATAGTCTCTCTCTGTGTCTCTCTGGAACTTGGTGCGTTTGCGTTCTTCAAGTGTTTTTCTATGGGTTGTCTCTTTGCTTTTCAGATTATTAAATTCTGTACTAGGTTTCTTTGATTAGTTCTTGCAGATGTTCTATTGTTAGTAAGATGATATCTAGTGAGCACTTGTTTAGGATCGTCTGTAAAGTGACGCAGTATTTTTCGTTGTCCGCGAAGAGAGTGGGACGTAGATTCCTTCATAGTCCTCTTGGTATTTTGCCCTGTCTGTAGTATTCTCCCAACATAGCACAATGTAGGTCATATGATATTAGTTTCATCTCTCCTTCTCCCAATCCTTAGTCTTAATATCCCTGCTGGGTATACGTAAACGTTTTGTACGTACACCCAGCAAGGATATTAAGACTAAGGACTATACACTATGGCATTCACTCCATTAATGTTGCCTCACAATAATCCATAAACAGAATATACTGCGATTGTAGGTGGTGGTTCAAACTATGCAACTCATGTCCGTATAGTGCTCATATACACTGTGTTCCAAATTATTATGCAAATATTCTTTTTCTCTGATTTTTCTAAATGGTTGGTGCAAATGACAGTCAATGTAATAAAAGTCATCACCCATTAGAGTATACGTCAAATTTTATTGAAGAAATCTTCCTACGATAACAGTATGAATGTAAAAATTAAAAAAACTCTAAAAGCACTGTTCCAAATTATTACGCACAGTAGAGTTTGTAAACATTTGATATGTTTGAAAGAACTGAAAATGCTCATTTGTTGAATTTGCAGCATTAACAGGTCACATTCACTGAAATAAAAAGCTATTTAACTCCAAAACATCCTAACAGGCCAAGTTACATGTTAACATAGGAACCCTACTTTGATATCACCTTCACAATTCTAGCATCCATTGATATTGTGAGTTTCTGGAGAGTTTCTGCTTGTATTTCTTTGGATGATGTCGGAATAGCCTCCTAGAGCTGCTGTTTTGATGTGAATTGCCTCCCACCCTCATAGATCTTTTGCTTGATTATACTCCTAAGGTTCTGTATAGGGTTGAGGTCAGGGGAAGATGGTGGCCACACATGAGTTTATCTCCTTTTATGCCCATAGCAGCCAATGGCACAGAGGTATTCTTTGTAGCATGAGATGGTGCATTGACATGCATGAGGATGATTTTGCTCCTAAAGGCATGTTTTTGCTTTTTGTACCATGGAAGAAAGTTCTCAGTTGGAAACTCTATATACGTTGCAAAGGTCATTTTCACACCCCTACCAGCTGTTTCCCAATGATTCCAGCCCAAAACATGACTCCTCCACCTCCTTGCTGACGTCGCAGCCTTGTTGGGACATGGTGGCATCCACCAACTATTCACTACTCTATTCATCTGGACCATCCAGGGTTGCTCGGCACTCATCAGCAAACAAGACTGTTTGAAAATTAGTCTTCATGTATATCTGGACCCACTGCAACTGTTTCTGCTTGTGAGCACTGTTTAGGGGTGGCCGAATAGTAGGTTTATGCACCACAGCAAGCCTTTGAAGGATCCTACACCTTTAGGTTCGAGGGACTCCAGAGGCACCAGCAGCTTCAAATATCTGTTTGTTGGTTTGTAAGCAGCTGCTGTCTTATGGCCCCTTTACACGCAGCTACAGGTGACAGGTTTTCCACAGGTAACTTACTGGTTGCAGTGAAATCATGGAGACATAGTTCCATTTGTACACAGCACCAAGATAGAACTATGTCTCCATGATTTCACTGAAACCAGTAAGTTACCTGTGGAAAACCTGTCACCTGTAGCTGTGTGTAAAGGGGCCATTAATCTGATGAACTTGGCTGGCAGAAACCTTGCTCATTCTGCCTTTATCTGCACGAACACATATGTGCTCAGAATCAGCCACAAATCTCTTCACAACACGATGATCACCCTTAAGTTTTCGTGCAATATCAAATATTTTCATCCCTCGTCCAAGGCATTGCACTATTTGTTGCTTTTCGGCAGCAGAGAGATCCTTTTTCTTTCCCATGTTACTTGAAAACTGTGGCCTGTGTAATATTGTGGAACACCCAGTTTTCTACCAGTTTTCACCCAGTTTCTACCTTCCTGTGGCCGCATGTAAAGGGACCATAACAGTAACAATTGCTTGTATATAGAGCTGACTGTCTGTAACAGATGGTAAATCAACCCAAAACACACAGTATAACATTCGGATAGTTATGGCAATCAGTCATCTAGTCAAGGAGGTATTACATGAATGTTGTGTAACCATCTTAGTAATGCTGTAATCAGCTATATGGGACTAAATGCACAGTGAATATATAAACAAGTTAGCAATTTATATGTTTATCAAGTGGTGTACAAGGCATCCACAATCAAAAAAGTGCAATATAAAAGCCTATATGATCAAACATGGCAATCAGGGGCAGCTGCAGGTTACCAAATCGGCTATGTAGGCCTAAATGCACAGTGAATATATATACACATAAGCAAGTTGTATGCTTATAAAGTGGTGTTCAAGGCATCCACAACCAGAAAAGTGCAATATAGAAACCTATGTGATCAAGAGTAGCAATCAAAAGCAGCTGCAGGTTACCAAATGTATACCATATGTATACTGATGCCCGGGGGATACCAGTGTAGAGAAGCGAGTGTGGAAGATAAGTAGCGCAGGAACCCCAGAGAGCCCTACACAACGCGTATCGCCGCTAGGGGATGTGGCTTTGTCAGGGGATGTCTGCTGCAGTGTTGTTCTGCTGTTTAAATCCAAATACAGAACCGCTGTCACCTGGTCCGGCTGGAAACCAGGGGGCGGAAGTGCGTCAGCGTCACATGATCACGTTGTCTAGCAACGGCAGACATGGTCCAGAAGGGCCGGAGGTTGCATTGTGATCATGTGACGGTTGTTAGGGAAACAGTATGCATAAAATCTAAACTGTCAGTGCGTTATAGTAATAATATAAAACGCGCATTATTATCCAAGGATGGCATACATAGTATGTAAAGGGAGGATTAAAGGTGTATACAACACCTGTGGAATACCTAAAAATAGAAGTTATAACAGTGGACGCAATGGGGAAGGGGGTCCATATACATTTGAGTGTTCCACTGGGAAGAACACATGAAAGGCTACTAGTCTCACCAAAGAGGTGTCAAGTTGATGAAATAAAACAGACATCTGTTTGGTAATATCCCTTCCCACTCCCAAACATTAATCTGTATACCGTACTAGAATAGAAGAACACAAACACAGGACAGCAGCCATATCAGGTATGATGAACAATACAGCACAGTCACCTGTATTTTTGGCATTTAGATCCCTTGGCACAGTCATAATAAGAACATGATAAGTGCCATATTACCTAGAGCAGGTGACTGAATAAAAGACAGATGTTTTTTTTTTATTTAGAAATTCTTGAATATGAGATCCTAAATATGGCCCTAGGCACCATGTAACCCAAAAGTAAGATTGTATGTAGGACATGTGCCAAAAATACCTAAAAAATAATTTTTCTTTGGTATAAGAATATGACGCCATTAGGAATGAGAGTTGTCAACAAATATTATATGCTGCCGCTGCATTTATTAGTGATCACATAGGTATAACAGATATCCTGTTGGCCGTTATATATGGCCATAAAGGGAAAGAAATATATATGTGTGCATGTATACACACAACAATATATATACACATGCACATACACATGTGGGAAACAATCACATAGTATGGATACATATAAGTAGCTCTAAGTGACGTATTGACCAGCACCACCCATTAGTGGTCAAAAACCAGTAAGACCAGAATAGTGATAAAAACATAGTTGGGTCATGATGTTAAGGGGGGGTTTTTTGACAGCAAGCTTATACAGCCCGACAATGAAAATTGTCAGCAAGGTTAAACAATATAACAGGTTCTAGGGTTATGTAGTCAAAAAATGCAATGAGACCACAAAATTTACAAGGGTCATCAAAAAGACCCCACGAAATTATCGATGTCAGTGGGAATTGATCAGACACAGATTTTGAATATAAGAAGAGAACTGCAGCGATTCAACAGTAGAAAACGTGAATACAAGCATCTGGAATACATGAAGGTATTCCAGGTATAGTCCACATACGGAATTGACCTAATCCTCATGTGCAAGTATAGAGAGAATCATGGTAGACATGATTGTGGTCCAAAATGGTTAAATAGGTCGTCTTGAGCTGGATAGATAGACATCCAGAAAAGACTTTCGGTAAAAGTTACGAAGAAGCCGTAGGCTGTCCAAGTCCAGAGAATTATCATAGTAGTCCACTTCATTTCCACTTTCACGTGTGTCCAATCCAGCATAAGCCTCCCAGGATAACAACCGTCCTGTAGATAATTACACTATAGTCCACCGTCAGATGAATGATAGAAGAAGCGGATCCTCTTATCCAAGAAATCCGGAAAATGTAAATTCCTCATTCAACCCTGTTGGAGACATACAGTTCAGAATGTAAATCCACTTCGTCTCAAGTTGAAGTAAGATTTTCTTCACATTTTCACCACGGATACCAAGTATAACATGATCAATACCCATTATCCGTAAACCCCTTGGGTTGCCATTGTGAAACGAAAGAAAGTGTGCCGCCACGGGGGTAATCTTGATACCACCCGCCTGATGTTCAGCTGCAAGATTGATTGTGGAAATGTGTTTTTGTGCCTTATTGCAAGGACAAACAAGGGCGTAAACGACGTTGTTTGTTTTACAATTGATATAATGTCTGAGAGTATGTTCCTTGGAGTCTTGTGGGTTAGAGAATTAATTATTGGTAGGTAACATGCACTGACAGACATTACAAGAGCCACAGGGAAAAGAGCCCTTAAGTCTTGCACCCCCGAGGTGGAAGTGGTGGGTGTAGCAAAATGGCTGGCCGGCAAGCGATCCCTTAAATTAGGGGCTCTTCTTGCCGTGATTAGGGGTTTATCCTCAATAAGTGGTCGGATTCTAGGATCACTGGTCAATAGACCCCAATGTTTCTGAATGATGGTACCCACCTCAGACCATTGATTGTGATATTGGGTAATGATCCTGATCCTCTTGTCCATAGTGCGCTCTTTGACTTGCAATAATGACCTCTGGTCATGTGCACAAGTTCTTTGAAAGGCTCCAGAGATAACCTTCTTAGGGTAACCCCGATGTGAGAATCTTTCCGTTAGAGATCTTGTTTGACTCCGGAAATCCTCATCAGACGAATAGTTGCGTCGGGTCCGCAAAAATTGTCCAATTGGTATTGCCCTCCTGAGATGGTAAGGGTGGAAGCTGGAGAAGGCAAGAAGACCATTAGTAGCAGTTGGTTTTCTATAAAGACTTGTAATTAGACTTCCATCTTTCTTGATTATTTCAAGATCTAGAAAAATAGCCTTTTCAAGGGAAATAGAATGTGTCAAATAGATATTATGGTTGTTACAATTTAGAGTAGTCAAAAAGTTTATACATTCCCTTACAGTACCATGCCACAGAAACAGGATGTCATCTATGTATCTGTGTCATCCACTTACTTTGCTTCTGAAATCCTCCATTTCAAAGACCATGGCCTGCTCCCACCAACCTAGAAAGAGGTTGGCGAAAGACGGTGCACATTTAGCACCCATAGCGACGCTGGACACTTGTTGGTAATAGGACCGTAGAGAACGAAGAGGACAGAGTATAGCTTGAATCAAACAATGTATATTTATTTATAGAGTTGATTTGGAGGGCAGACGAGAATGGCAAGGAGCCCCCAAAATACAGCAGTAGGTACATCGCAAGTTACAGTATATGACCACAAAAAACAGGTTCATAGCATGACATTGGCATATATACATAAGTAATGCAAGTAATTACAGAGACAAAGTACATACATCGGCTCCAAAGAGACCAATAGGATATATGTTGTATAGTTACATAGGTTCTTAGTGTACATACATAAGTAGTCAGAGTTCGTCAGCTCTAGACAATATAGATAACACAAATTGCTATCAATAGTTAACAAGATACCTATAAAACACACCATATAACCATCTTATGTAGAAAGTACTTCTATAATCTGCAACTTCCAAGATGAAAAACCTTATAATGCCAATAGTTACCACTACTGTAAAGAGGGCGCAAAGGTCAGGGGAGGTCACGGCAGTGGACCCCAAAGCGTTTCGCGGCGCATGGAAGCCCCTATGGCCGCTTCATCAGGGGGAGGCGTGCTTAGGCCGACAGAAGTCCCCCTCTTATACTGACGCTGAAAACCGCGCCTCCATAACCCGGAAGTGGCGCTCACAGTCAGGTGACCGGATGTGACGTGACGCCGTCACCCGCTTCACCGCGGGGCGGGCAAACACGTCATTCCGTCGCCTAGCTGTGTGTGGAGCGTGGGCATGGCGACGTTGCTCAACCCCGCCCACCCACACACACCAAAACAGCGCTCTGACACCCGGGACGCGTTACCAGGGCAACAGGCTTCAGGAGGTGTGTGCAAGGGGCAGAAGGAGCGTGACACCAGCACAACAAGTGAAAAGGAGCTCAAAGCTGCATCTTAAAAGGAGGACAATATATAAGAAGAATAATTATATATAAATACTAAATACAAGATAAAATCTTCATATGTATCATGATGTCTTCCACAAAATTTCTTAGAATTGCAGAATAGAGTCTGGATCAATGAAGATAGAGGCAGTAAAGGGGATCCTCCAGGACTCGTGACAGCCTGTAAAACCACAGGATAAAAAGCCATAATAGCAAGTAAAAAGACAATTCTAAATAACATGGGCTTTTTAATCCAAACCCTATACCCATGGCGACGATAGCTACAAAAAGGAGGCAAAACTAAGGTGTTCGTTCAGGCCAAAAGGTGACAGTATTCAAAGTTATTATCCATTTAGTTTCCTGTTGTGCCAGAAACTTTCTGGTATCTCCTCCGCAGATTCCACAGTGGATAATGTCAATAGCCCTGAACTTCAGGGATGACGGATTACTACCGTGGTGTTCCAGAAAGTGCTTTTAAAATGGCAGGATCTTTTACCTTAGGTGCCGCCAAAATGTCCCCCATGTGTTACATGCACAAGTGGCATAGTAGATCACAAAACTTGATCCACACGACATATATTCTTTAATCTCATAGGTCCGGGAGCCATCGGAGGAGAAGGAATTAACGCGGAAGACATTTGGGCACGCCACACAATGGCCGCATGTAAAGCAGCCCCGTCTGGGACACGAGAACCAAATGGGTTCGGCAGAACAGGGACATAATGACTCTTGACCAAAATGTCACGGAGATTGCGTGACCTACAAGCTGTTAGTAAAGGTCTTTCTGTTAGTGCATCCTTCAGTATTGGCTCAGCCAGGAGGATACACCAGTGTCCGTTCAAAATGTCACGCAAGACATCCCATTTTTGGTTGTATGTAGATATAAAGCGGGTAGGTTGGTCATTTTGTACTACCAACCTCTGCTTACCGTATAGGAGTTCCTTGCGTGATACGTTTTTAGCCCGGTGATAAGCTCTCTTAATTTACCTGTTACTGTATCCCCTTTCCCTAAAGCATTGTTTTAATTCCACAGCACAAATCTCAAAATCAGCCTCAGAAGAACAAATACGTTTCATTCTGAGGAATTGACCAGTGGGGACGGCTCGAATAGTTGAAGCCAAATGGGATGAACTAGCGTGCAGGAGAGAGTTAACGGAGGTGGGTTTTCTGAAGACATCAGTATATATGATATTATTAGATCCAATCGTCAGACAGATGTCCAGAAACTCTATCTTATGTATGTCAAACTTGTATGTAAGTCTGATATTGATTTTATTATTTGATAGTCGTGCCATAAATTTATCCAGCTGCTCCACAGTGCCCCCCACAAAATTAACAAATTGTCTATGTACCGCCACCAGGACTACACATGGGCGCAGGCCGGACCCTCCCCCTTGCAAAGCAAATCTCGCTCCCTGTACCCTAGGAAGAGATTTACATACGAGGTGGCACAGGCCGCACCCATGGCAGTGCCACGGGTCTGTAGATAGTACCGATCTTTGAAGACGAAAAAATTGTGGGTAAGGGCAAAGTGGAGCAGCTCAAGAATCAAATCACATAACGAGCCGTCTTTCCCACTGGCCAAAAGAAAGAAACGTGCAGCCGCCAGACCATCCTCGTGACGTATGCAGGTATATAGAGACTCCACATCGGCAGTCACCAATATGGTCTCAGGTTCCACAGAGATCCCGTCAGTCCGCCTAAGGACGTCCCCAGTGTCACGTATATAGGATGGTAAATTTTCAACCAGTGGTTGTAAGTAGTAGTCAACAAATTGGCATACTGGGTTGCATAAACCTCCTATGCCGGACACTATGGGTCGTCCAGGCGTAGTGACGGGATCTTGGTGGACCTTAGGTAACAAATAGAGAGTAGGTATCCTCGGATACCTTACTGTCAAGCTCTCAAGAACTTGTTTGGTAATAATACCTTTCTCACATGCCCACCCGAGGGTGGTCTGGAGGTCTCTAGAGAAAGGGGCGACAGGACAACAGGCCAACCTAGAGTAAGTCTCCTTATCCCATAGCTGGCGATAAACCTCCCGCTCATATTTTTCAACAGGCCAAATCACTACATTTCCCCCTTTGTCCGCAGGCTTTATCACAATGTCGGTCATCTTCTCCAATTCACGTAAAGCATTTCGCTGTTTATAGTTGAGGTTACCTGATTGGCAGTAAGTAGGAATCCTCCTTAGGTCCTCAGTAACTACTTTGGAAAAGATGTCGACTGACGAGCAAACGGACAAAGGGGGAAACCGTTTAGATTTGGGACGTGTGAAAGTTGGGAACTCACCGGCGCCATTAGAGATCTCATCATCCGCTAGATCTTCCAAGTTCCTCAGGGCCGCAACCTCCCTCGAGTCCAGTTCATCAGGTCGTAGATTTTTCTTCAAGTGTAATAGGACCGGTCAAAAACAAAGTAATTGTGTGTTAACACAAAATCAAGTAGGTCCACTAAGAACGAGTCATGCATTCTATCTGAACCAGATTGTCTGTCCAAAAAGTAGAGTACTGCTTGCATACCGACCGAATGTGCTATTTTGGTATAAAGTCTCAATGTCACAAGTGACCATTAAGGTATCGGACCCTACCGTCATTGTTTGTAGATGTTGAATTAGATGGGTACTGTCCCTGGTATAGGAAGGTAGAGCCTGAACAAAGGGCTGTAAGTAAACATCGATGTATTTACTCGCCTTCTCACATAAGCTACCAATGCTAGAGACAATCGGTCTACCGGGAGGTTAAGTGAAATTCTTATGTACCTTAGGCAAGAGAAAAAAGGTTGGTGTTATCGGTGTTTCTGCCCACAAGAATTCCTTTTCTTTGGCGTTGATTGTTCCGTATCTCCCCGCCGCCTCCAGCAGTCTAAAGAGTTTGTTCTGGAAAAAAGAGGTGGGGTCAGACGGTAGTTTAACATAGAATTTCTTGTTCATAAGTTGTTTATGGGCCTCCTCAAGGTACATGGCTATTGGCCACACCACCACATTGCCGCCCTTGTCCGCCTCCTTAATTGTGAATTCAGGATTGGCTCTCAGTTGTCGGATAGCAGTATTTTCCCTACCCGTAAGGTTTTTATGTTTTACTGTATTGATTAGTAGTTTGTCAACATCCCCTCTGATCGCTTCGAAGAATAAGTTGACAGCAGGTAGAGTAGAGAGTGGGGGAGCCCTAGAGGATTTATTGCAATATGGAAATATCACCCTACCTGTATTTGGGGAGGTGTCCTCAGAGAGCTCCAAGAGGTCTCGTATGGCGTGTTGTTCCCTTTCAGGTAATGAATGCAAAGTATCTGGGCGATGATATAGAACAGAGAAAATCAACTTACAGAAAAAAGATAAATGTCCTTTATGAATGTAAATTTATTTAGTCGATTCATTGGGCAAAAGGTTAAACCCCGTTCCAAGACAGAGATCTCTATAGCAGTAAGTTTATATGTCGACAGATTGATTACCTGTAGTTTATTTAGATGTGTAGGCACCGTCAGATCCAGGGAGGGCTGATTCCGTATACTGCCTTTCCCCCTCCCCTTTCCCCCTCCCCTTTCCCTCTCCCCTTTCCCCCTCCCGGTCTCAGACCCAGATCTCTTCCTCCCTCTTCTCCCTTGATTCTTGCTCTGGTTCGCTGCCCGACCCTAAAAAATTACTGGTATCATCTGATGGGTCGGTGGGAGGGTCAGAGGGGGCTGGATTTTTGAGAGGTGGTGGTGGTTTAGGGTTACGGGGATTGCCCTTATGACGCCACCTAAAGGCTTTTTTGTTCTCAAAATCGCCCTTGTCACGTAGGAACTTTTGCCTTTTGCCGTCAATAACTGTTTTCTCGTATTCATCGAGTGTAGTTTTTAATTTATACAAAAATGGTATTACCACTATCTCTTGATCTAAAACCTCAAGCTTCTGCTCTAATGCCTTAATCTTAAATTTGGTTTCAGCCAAAATAGTACGATTATGGTCCAATAGTAAATTAATCAAGATTCTAGAACAATGTAGTAGACCTTGCTCCCAAGTGCTCTGGAATTGGGCAGAGGGTTGCCACGCGGGGAATATTTGGACCCTTAGGCCTCGTGGTATAATGGAGGTCTTTAAGTATTCCTCTAGTGTTCTGATATTCCACCAGACACGTATCCCTTTCTTTTGAGCCACTGTCAGATCCTTAGATACACCCGAGAACCCAGTCTCAATGGGTGTCGTAGATGTTGTACCAAATATATCAGTTGTAGAATTCTGCCAATTTGCCTCCCTAGCATCCCAATCCATGGAACCAAACCAAAGAAACAGCAAAGGCAATAACAAAATTGATGATTCTATCCAACCAGATAGTTGGAGTGTGCTCACTCTAGAATGGACCACAATGGAGGGAACCCCCCTGGTCCAATCGAGGCTATGAGGAAAATTAATACAGAAAATCTAGGTGTATATAGTATAACCGGCATAGACATGTTTATTACCAATATACATGCCCCATGACAAGGAGATTGTCTGGGATATTGTTGTCATTATACTTGCGTATAACTGGTCATTATAAGATCTGAGCTGACCTTATCAGGTCTTTCATTCCCTGTGTACTATACTTATTATTGACTGAAAGCCACATTAATCTTCCAAACAACAGTGCACTTTTTTGGTGTGTGGATTTACTTACAAGTATTGTTAACCTATATATGGGTCAGGAACCCCTGATAACTTATTTTAATTGGTTTTAATTGTAATTGTCTGTGTACATGTGTTAAATAAAATTTTGTATATACTTTTTTCTACACATCGTGTGCTCCCGGTTTCATTTATGCCATGTCTTTTTCTTGTAATTCTACTTCATTGGTTCGTGGCATGGTGAGCACTCACTATTTTCTATACTAAATACTGTGGTGCTCCTCTGTATTAATTTTCCTTATAGTCCAATATTATTTACACCGGCATGGTGAGCACCTATATATATATATCTTTTTTGATTTAGGTGGTGCTACTCGTCTTCCTTGAATGGTGTGTGATAGCGTCATTGAGTGGCGCCGAATGGGAGGAGCTTCTAGAGCGGGCAAGCGCAATCCCTAGATACTTATACCATGATGTGCAGTGCTGGAGGGAAAAGAAAAAGTGCTGGTATGGTAGAAGAGGATGGATCTCAATATCTCTAAATTATACATATCATTGTGAAAGATGCTAATATAATTAATCATAGGCATATAATTAATAATTATAATCAATTAAAATGAGGCTGAGAAAGTGACAATGTCACCTGATGTTGAATACATCCGTCATAGAGATATACAATTACATTCATTTATACAAATACTTAAAACCACATAAAGACATTAAAATCTACCTATCAATTGTATATAATAGTTTTTGACTAGTTTGTCCTAAAATCATATATAAATCAAATCAAATAAATTAAAAATGTCTCATTAGTATCTGTTCCTCAGAATGAAAAAAGATCTTTTTACTAGTTTCTTTTGTATATCCATATCTATTTTTTATGGCACCGCTTAATCTTAGTTATTGTAGATCCATCATGGCTGTAAAATAATCAAAGGTGTTATTTGGTACAAAGGATAATCCTAATTGTAAAGCCTGGCGCTGAGCATCAGAGAGGATGTGAAAAGATAAATGTATTACCTCAAGGTGATTTTGTTTACTTTTGAAGTCCAGAGCTTCATTAGAGGATGTAACTTGACTGTTGGTTGAAAGTTTTCATCTGTTGGATCCTGAGGTTCAGACACTACCCCCTTCAGATGGCTGCCCATGTTATATCCTCCTATGGCACTTCACATTTCCGCTTCCTCACCAGATGCCAGAGATGACACAAAATTAAATCTAGATCTGCTTTGTGAGTGTAGTGGTAGTTGTTTCTTCCTCCATCTATGCACCTGATTATTTTCATAGTCTGCAACATCCCGTGGAATTATTTTTGTTTTAACTGATTTTATCTCGCTCTCCCTCTTAGAAATGTATGAATCAAGTTCATAATTAAGTTTTTGCAGTTCAGCAGTGGAAAGTTCTTTCTTCAATTGCTTCTGGATCTCATCAATATCTTTTTCTTTTTTCTGCAATGTTTGTTCATTAAGTTTACCTAAAAGCTCCATGAATTTATTTGAGCAATTATTAGCACATTCTTCTCACCGTATTTTGAACTATTCATCATTAACTGTAAATGAGAACAGTTGGATGTGCACATCGCGGGGATCAGGCCTTTAGGAGTGTACTTTTCTTAAAAACAAAAACAAACCTTTATAACTCCATTTACGTGTAGATTAATATGGTAAAGTCAGACAAATGTTGAAGTTCCTGATAAACTGTAGTATGATAGGGAGAAAAATTAGAATGTTGTTTTATTTTTAGTAGCTGAATCCAACTTCTTAATTTCTCTTTTGATGCTTTCTTGAAATCGATTCATGCAATCCGCTCTAGAGTGAAGTGGATAAAAAAACAACAACAGATTTTTGGTTTTGAGACCTGATACAAGTCCAGCTGATTCTTCCCCAGTAGCATTCATGTTTTTTTAATTCATGAAGGGACATTAGTGCTGTTTGTTCATTATCATTAAGGGTGCCTTCACACTTGCGTTCCCTTCCGCAGCGTTCTACGGAGGGGATCTGCACTGTGACCGCAGCACCGCAAGCCCCTATCTTTATAATGGGAGCGCACGGTGCTGCGCTTGACTGCACATGACCCATTTACTGCCATATGTGATCTGTGCGCAGGCTTATGCCTGCGTACAAATCACCCAGTCTCGTCCGCACCAGAAATGCAACATGTTGGGTTCCTGGTGCGGACGAGACTGGGTGATTTGTGTGCAGGCATCCGCCTGCGCACAGATCACATATGGGAGTGAATGGGTGCGCACGGTCATGCGCTGTCAAGCGCAGCACCGTGCGCTCCCATTATAAAGATAGGGGCTTGCGGTTCTGCGGTCACATTGCGGATCCCCTCCGCAGAACGCTGCGGAGGGGAACGCAAATGTGAATGTAGCCTAAGACCTCTAAATTCATAATTGTGAGACTGAAAGTCAATTTGACATTCGGTTTTATTTTCTTCCAGGAAATGTCTTTTAATGGTCAAGTTCCTGATAAATTTGTTAATTTTGATAAGTTGTCACATAGACCGAAATTTCCATCAGGTGCAAAATGAAGATCATGAGAGAGAACTTGAGTCTGATCTTTGGTAAATACATACAGGCAAAGATTCAGAACATAACCGGAATCAATTATATTACAGTTCTTCCGTGAGTTATCATTCTTGAGGTGGCCGGTGAGCTTGCGTCTTCGGGTTTTCTTGTTTTTTTTTTTTATACCTTTCTTTGGTTTCCTATAATATCCGATGTCACATGTAGAATCTGTATCATTAATATTACTGTCAGACTAATCCTGATCAAAGTAAGTAAAACTCGCATGATGGATAAAGATGATTGGTGACGATATGACTTATGTGTAAGAATTGATCTGGGATTTCCCGGTGATTTAGTCCAGTGTCCGCACACATAGACTTGTTGTGAGGGATAATCTCTGGGGTCTCACTGAAGTTTATCTCTTTTACATTCTGTGATGAAATCCTCAAGATTAGAAATAGAGATTCATGCAATCAATTCATCATGTTTTACTAAAACATTTTCTAAAGTTCCTTTAAGCTTTGAAATTTCTTCTTGTGTTTCCGTAATTTTAATTTCCTCATTTCTAACAATGAGACGCAGGAGATTAATGGAACGTTCTGAGAGAATATTGTTCTATTCCTCCAAAGAGGAGGCTGAATAGTGGTGAATGTTTTTCTTAGACTGGCTTCACATTTGCGTTTGAGAACGCAGTGTATATTGCACATGCGTATACGCATGCAAAAACGCATGCATCTGCATGCAAACGCAGCGCATATCTTACGCAAGCATATACGCAATGCCTAAAATAAATGCAGCGTTTGCCTGCGTATGCTTGCGTTTGTACATTGCGTATGCGTTTGTCTGCATGCGTTACAGAATTTCTTATCTTTTTTTGTGTCAAACATGTTTGTTTTTGCCAGAAACGCCCATGGGGAGTGGTTTTAAGGGCACGGTATCAATAGACCCTGCCTGCACTTTGTCATCACGGTATCAATAGACCCTGCCTGCACTTTGTCATCACTCCTTCTATACAGCTGTTCAGAAGCTAGATGGATCTCGGCTTTGAGAGCTTCTATACGTTTCTCGATTTATCGATGAACATGTCAGTTACCTTTGCTATTGCTTGTGAGGAAGAACGTTGAAGAGAAAGGCAGAGAAGAAGACGTCATTGCCGTCGTTTCTGGCAACACCCCATAGTGGAGCTTCGGGAGACTCGTGGACTCTACTACTGGCTGTACCGCGAACTTCGAGAGGACCGTGAAAAGTGCTACGACTTCACCAGGATGTCACTCGAAAGCTTTGATGATTTGCTGCAATGTGTGCAAGGATCGATCACCAGACAGGACACACAGCTTCGTAGATCCATTCCTGCAGAGGAACGTCTGCTGGTCACCCTGTGGTACATTTCAATTCAAAAACAAGCACCTGTAAACTTTGAATGTAATAATTTATAATGTCAACTTTGAATGTAATATTTGAAAATGTCAAGATATTAATGTCCCTTATTTTTTTTTTTATTAGATTCCTATCGACCTATCTTTATCTTCTCTACATTTCCAGTTTCGGATAGGATTATCAACACTTTCTGGGATAGTTCTAGAGACCTGCAAGGCTATTTGCGATGACCTCAGAGAAGATTTCCTCCCTTACCCAACCACCCAACTATGGCTAGAGAAAGCTTCCAGATTTATGGAAATTTGTCAATTTCCGAACTGCGTTGGAGCCGTGGACGGAAAACATGTTCGGATCCTGAAACCGGCTGGAAGTGGATCCGAATACTACAACTATAAAAAAAAAAATTTCCATTGTACTGATGGCGATAGCAGACGCTAACTGTTCATTTATTGCTGTGGATGTTTGAAATATTTGGAGTCGTTACATCGTCCAAATTGTCCAAGACTCGGACATGGGTCAAAAACTGTATCGTCACAATTTCAACATTCCACCACCACGACCCCTACCAAACTGTGATGGACCACCAATGCCTTATGTTCTTGTTGTTCTGGAGGCCTTTCAGATACCTTATCAAGCCTTACTCTAGCCGTGACTTAAACCATTCTAAACGGATCTTTAATTATAGATTGACATGGGCCAGACGCACAGTGGAGTGTGCATTTGGATTGCTTGTCTCCAAATGGCGCATTCTAGGGACTACAATCAATTTGAAAACAGAAACAATAGACGAAGTTGTGAAAGCGTGCGTTGTCCTTCACAATTTTATCAAAGTCAAAGAAATACAACGCGTTGACCTACACGAACCAATTGTAAGCAACTTGGAAGACTACAACGAACAGAACGTAAGGACAACTGTTGAAGTAGTCAACATGAGGGACCAGTTTGCTTCGTATTTTCTTTCAGAAAATGGACAGGTACCCTGGCAGGATGAAATGGTGTAAATATGTTGGATGTTAAAACCATTTTTAGTATAGTCCAATACGTTCATTTTATACTGTGTTTCCCCGAATATAAGACAGTGTTTTATATTAATTTTACCCCCAAAAGTCCCACCATGTCTTATTTTTGGGGTATGGCTTATATTAGAAAATTTCCGCACTTTCGCCACACAGCAGACTTGCGGCACACTTGCGGCGCAATCGCGGCAAGTCCCCATGCAATGTGTGGGGCACTTGCGCAGGTGCGGCAACCGCACCTCGCCGCAAGTGCCCCATACATTGCATGGGGACTTGCCACACTTTCGCCGCACAGCAGACTTGCGGCGCAATCGCGGCAAGTCCCCATACAATGTATGGGGCACTTGCGGCAAGTGTGCCGCAAGTTAAGGAAACATTACGGTACATTTTGTGATTTCCTTACTTTTTAATGGTGGCTTTCCCTTATGGATTCCTCCGCGGTGCAGGGTGCAGGTGTGGTTGTTTCGTCTTGCAGGAGCTTCTGGGCCAATCAGCGCTCGAGATGCTGGGGAGCCGCTGGGCCAATCAGAGCTCTTGCCGGGGCACACATAAAGTTAACCCTACTGCATGCACTCGGGGCCACCAGCGGGAGGACAACGGGGACAGCAGGGACAGACAGGACCGAGGCAGCATAAAAAGGTACCCTGTCTTATATTTTCCCCATTGTCAGTCCCACCATGTCTTATTTTCGGGGTATGGCTTATATTAGCCGGCCCTCCCCTACCCCCCACCATGGCTTACTATCGGGGGGGGTTTGGGGGAAACACGGTAGTAATAAGTGTTTATGCCCAATTTAGCTATAATTAAAGTTTTTGCATACCTATAATTTTTGTCTTATCACCATCGTTTTTACGCAACATTCTGTACTCCTTATCTTTATGTAATAGTATTAAATGTTATTTTTGATCCTGGATCATTAGGACACTTTAAAGTTAATTGTTGCATTCATTTTCGTTTTGTCTAGCACGTCCTCAATTGTCAAGCTTTGTTTGTTTTTTTTTTGTTTTGTTTTTTTTAAAAGTTCTTGTACATGACATTTACTTTTATGTTACACAAAAATTAAACTTCTCAAAAAAATACATTAACCAAAGAAAGAGAACCATAGATGTTTTTGTGACCCGAGTTAATCACCTGAATGTCCACACTAGATTTGCAGTGTATAAGTATTTATTAAATAAATGGTGGTACAAAACAGGCAAGAGTAATCAAGTAACCAAGGACAGTGTGGAAAGAGGGAGGTGGGAGAAGGAGACAGGAGAAGGAGAGGACGTATACCCTCACCCTGGTTGCCAAAACTGGTGCGCCTGTGCTCAGTTAGTGGACAGCAGCAGAGACGCTGTGCACAAGTCACAATCTAACTAGACGAACTACAGGCACCATGTCAGCACTTACCCATGGGTGCAGATCAGGGGTCCAGTGTTCTCCTGCCTCCGTCTCAGAGGCCCCGACACGTGTTTCGCGTCGGCTTTCTCAAGGGGCGGGTGGTGCTATGTGCTCACAGTAACTGGCTTAAATAGGAGACCGACAGCTGCAGATTATTTGACCGCATGCCGCGCCTTCCCGCCGGAAGTGGAGCGGCGAGGGGGACACTCCAGGGTGCACCGCGGTGGGGAAGAAAACTTCCCGCGACGTCACATCCGGTGTGCATCCATTAGCGAGGTCCCCGTCATCCTAGACTTCCGGCGGTCTAGTGCGCGTGCGCGCGCTGCTGGCCGCCATTTAGGAGAAGGGCAAAGGAGCTCTTTTTTGCCCCTCTCCTCTGGGAGTAGTAATTAGATACGATCTCTTATTATTATCAATGGAGGCGGAAATGGAGTAGTTAATGGCGAACCTGGCGAGGGGAAACAACGGGGAATAATCAAAGGAACTACACAAAGATAGGAAGAACCGGTGCATAATAAAAATAATAACTACATTTACAAAGAAAAGAGGAAGAGAGAGGGGTAAAGCACAGAGGGACACATTCACTTAAAGGAGTGTCCAAATACATCTCGAGCTTCTCCACCATGTCTACTTCCAGTGCATCGGTTCTCCATAGTTCTTTATTTGTATCTCACAAGCCAGGAAACCGCCAGAATACATCCAAATCCAAGCTGTGACACGGTCCCACATAAGCCCCCCCCCCCCTTTTCTTGTTATTCTTTTACTAGATATATAATCCTCTTGTCATAAAAGGACTACTGTACTCTGCATGTATATCTGCTAGCCATGGGAATTGCATGGCTTCTCTGTACCTCAATTGAGGATAGTCAGCTTTTTAACTTGCTCTCTTTTTTATTTGTCTATTTTAGCTTTGCACCTTTTTTATTCTGCTAATTGGCTTATTGGGACCGTGTCACAGCTTGGATTTGGATGTATTCTGGCGGTTTCCTGGCTTGTGAGATACAAATAAAGAACTATGGAGAACCGATGCACTGGAAGTAGACATGGTGGAGAAGCTCGAGATGTATTTGGACACTCCTTTAAGTGAATGTGTCCCTCTGTGCTTTACCCCTCTCTCTTCCTCTTTTCTTTGTAAATGTAGTTATTATTTTTATTATGCACCGGTTCTTCCTATCTTTGTGTAGTTCCTTTGATTATTCCCCGTTGTTTCCCCTCGCCAGGTTCGCCATTAACTACTCCATTTCCGCCTCCATTGATAATAATAAGAGATCGTATCTAATTACTACTCCCAGAGGAGAGGGGCAAAAAAGAGCTCCTTTGCCCTTCTCCTAAATGGCGGCCAGCAGCGCGCGCACGCGCACTAGACCGCCGGAAGTCTAGGATGACGGGGACCTCGCTAATGGATGCACACCGGATGTGACGTCGCGGGAAGTTTTCTTCCCCACCGCGGTGCACCCTGGAGTGTCCCCCTCGCCGCTCCACTTCCGGCGGGAAGGCGCGGCATGCGGTCAAATAATCTGCAGCTGTCGGTCTCCTATTTAAGCCAGTTACTGTGAGCACATAGCACCACCCGCCCCTTGAGAAAGCCGACGCGAAACACGCGTCGGGGCCTCTGAGACGGAGGCAGGAGAACACTGGACCCCCTGATCTGCACCCATGGGTAAGTGCTGACATGGTGCCTGTAGTTCGTCTAGTTAGATTGTGACTTGTGCACAGCGTCTCTGCTGCTGTCCACTAACTGAGCACAGGCGCACCAGTTTTGGCAACCAGGGTGAGGGTATACGTCCTCTCCTTCTCCTGTCTCCTTCTCCCACCTCCCTCTTTCCACACTGTCCTTGGTTACTTGATTACTCTTGCCTGTTTTGTACCACCATTTATTTAATAAATACTTATACACTGCAAATCTAGTGTGGACATTCAGGTGATTAACTCGGGTCACAAAAACATCTATGGTTCTCTTTCTTTGGTTAATGCTCTATCTGATGTGTGCCCAATATCATGACTGCTCCTGGTCTTTTATATTGTTATATCAAAAAAATACATGTGGTCTTCCCTTCATTTATTAACTCCATGTTGTTCACGTTACAAGAGTCTACTTTCACATAACGATTTTTGTAAAATCAAAAGCTTTACAAAAGAAAAAAAAAAAAAAAAAAGCACAGCCAAAGATTCTTTGGATGCCTGGAATCGGATGCCAGATTGGCGTCCGATTCCTATATTTTATCCGATGACCGCCCTACTGTCCACTCCCTCCCTGTGAGCTGTGTGTCTACCGGTACTTCCACTTATCCCCTCTACTTCCCGATCTTCTCCTCTTCTCCACTGTGTCTCCTCTCTTCTCCCATGGTCCTCAGCTGTGCTCCATCGTCCTCCACTCTTTTCCCCCGTTCCTCCAATGTGAACGGTCCCACACGCTCCCATGTTTCCCGGTATCTTTTTGCCTGTGCTGACAGGACCTCTCGTGAAGTCACAATGACATGACTGCCGTTTACTGGTGGTCATTTGATTGTCACATCACAGCAGGTCCTGTCAGCTCAGACAGCAAGACAGCGTGAGACACGTGTGACGCCGGTTCTTCGTGGACAGGTAACCTTTTTTTTTTTTCAACCAATTATTTTACTGTTATGAGCTATTTTTGTGTACTGAGCATGCTCAGTACACTAAAATGTGGTCCGAGGACACATCAGATGTTTCCTCGGACCCTGGTCCATAGGGCCCCATGTTAAATTGATCGTAACAAATTGTATGTGCAAGAAATTGCATCTCATTTTGTCCGATCAGATTCTGTCTTGATTTTGTTTGTTGGTTCAAATAATTGGAGCAAGCTCCGATTTTTCCACCGATAAATCAAATCGGACAAAATCAAATGCAATTTAGTGCACATCCAATTTGGTCCGATAACCATAGGGCTGCATGGTGGACAAACTCTGTCCGATGTTGTCCGAATTTTATCGGAGAGCATCGGAAAAGCAAAAATCGTTGTGTGAAACCAGCCTTAGCAGATATGCACCCAACCAGACAATGTATAGGTGATGTATGCGTACCTTCTGTTTTGAACAAGCTGAACTGGCTGTTTTTTTGATACTATGGTGTTTGTGTACTATGTTGATTGTGTCTCACTGCATGTGTGTTGACTGTTGTCTCCTCCAAAGGTGAGTATAGTGTGGGCTGATGGATCGGTGCCTCTTTCTTGTGTCAGGCCGGTATAACAGTGCCGCTCTACTTTCTGCACTACTGTCCACCGGCGTATCACTTTACCACTGAGTAAAAAGTGTCCAAGAGTCGGAGACACATATCATACCTGAAAATGGCAATTAAATTATAAACACTGATTTAATAACCATACAACAAAGATTCATCACCCTCTGAAATGTAGATCGCTTATTATTCTAAACTCTACTCGGACATTGTGTTCATGGGGTTGACTTGAAATGTGTCCAACAATTCTAATTCCATGTGTCAATCTGAACTTTGTTTTTCTTCCAACACCCTCTACATGTACGTGTTTGTAGTGTTTGTGGATGTGTGCCTTCTCTCCAGATACAACCAATAAAGGCTGTTTGTGTATGTGTACTGTGAGGTGTAGCGGCGTCAGGGAGGCAAAGACACGGGATCCAGCACCACTGGTCACGGCACACGGGTTTATTTGGCCACAAAACGTAGACAACAATAGTCCGGTGCACTATTCCGGATTCCCCTTACTTCAGGGGCCGCTTCTCATATTCACCCAAAAGGACGTACCCCGTCAAAACCAGCTACAATGTCTCAGGCCTGGCTCAGGGATGTTTCTCTCTCAGAAGCTCAGGGAGTTGTGTTCACTCCCTCACACTAGAGACCACACCCCGTGGTCTAGCTTCTTTTTATCACACCCAAGCCAGTAAGCAGAACCAACACAAAATCCCAGGATGGAGTGCGACCTGTCAATATGGAGGACGCACCCAGGGAGGCACACACCGGTCGCAGGGGCCCGACCCGGTCGGTGCCTCACCCCCCCCCCATGTTCAAGCGTATGGGGCTGAACACAAGGCCATAACCCCGGGCCCTGCGTGCAGACCGCGTCACGGCGCGGAGAACCGGCGGAGCCAAGCAGGGGCACCCGGGGGTACCAGCGGTGCCAGACCCCACGAGCAACCAACCCGTTCGGACCCCCGGCACCCACAAACCCCGGACGGGTACCAACGACAGAGGCCTGGGGCCCCACGAGCAACACGGGGTTTGCCCGCGGCACTGCTGCACCGCTCCGGACGGCGAGTCGGCGCACTGGGCTCTGCACCCGGGAATCAGTCACATTAAGTCCTCCGGGTATCCCGGCAGCGGGATTCTCGGGCTCTGGGTCCTGTCTGTCCTTCATCCGGGGGGCCATATACTCGTTCCACAACACCCGGAACAAGGGCATATCCCTCCCCAGCACAACATCATAAGGGAGATCCTTTACTACCCCCACAACATGTTGAACCCTCCTGGCTGGGGTAGCGAATGTGACACGCTTCGTCGGATACCTGCGATGATCCCCATGGACACTCATCACCCTGACCTTTCGGTCGGTGGGTTTGGTCCTGGAGACCAAGGAGGCACACACGAGGGTCACGTTGCTCCCTGAGTCCAGGAGAGCCGTCACTTCATGACCATTAAGCCGAACGCGGCACAGTACATTCCCAGTGTCCCTGGGGTCCGAGCGCCCTTTTCCGACGAGGTGGGTGAACATGGACCGCCTCCGGGAGTAGTCACAGTCCATGGGTTCCCAGTTGAGGGGACACTGTGCCATCATATGTCCAACCTCCTGACACCTCCTATATCGGGGTTGACCTCCTTTATATCAGGGGCTGAACGGCGGCGGTCCGGAACACCGCTTTGCTGCAGGGGGAGGGCCGTTCTTGGCCTGAGCCGGGTGCTCGCTCACCCGGGGTCCGGATTGGGGGTCCCTGCTTTCTGATGTGGTGGGCGCGGCCTTGCGGTTGGTTCGCAGTGTTCCCGTGTCCCGGATCAAGTCCTGTGTGGCCACATGACGCTCGACCACATTCACCACCTGGTCTAGGGTACCCAGGTCACTGTGTACCACCCACCGTTGTATGGGGATGGGCAGCGTACGCACGAAGCGATCCACCACCACCCGCTCTACCATCTGGGCCGGGATTTGCCCGCATTCTCCACCATATGTGAGGTGTAGCGGCGTCAGGGAGGCAAAGACACGGGATCCAGCACCACTGGTCACGGCACACGGGTTTATTTGGCCACAAAACATAGACAACAATAGTCCGGTGCACTATTCCGGATTCCCCTTACTTCAGGGGCCGCTTCTCATATTCACCCAAAAGGACGTACCCTGTCAAAACCAGCTACAATGTCTCAGGCCTGGCTCAGGGATGTTTCTCTCTCAGAAGCTCAGGGAGTTGTGTTCACTCCCTCACACTAGAGACCACACCCCGTGGTCTAGCTTCCTTTTATCACACCCAAGCCAGTAAGCAGAACCAACACAAAATCTCGGGATGGAGTGCGACCTGTCAATATGGAGGACGTACCCAGGGAGGCACACGCCGGTCGCAGGGGCCCGACCCGGTCGGTGCCTCACAGTACGTTAATCAAAATCAACCCCTAATTAAAATCTCCCATTCAAAATGAAAAATATGACACTATGTCTTCATCACATCATTAATGTTATGTTTGGTTAAAGTAAAGAAAGAACTCAATTTGTGGAAAACCAAAATTATTTTTTATTGTGCAAAAAAAAACTATAAAACTAGCCATAAAATTTTCAAGTTCAGTTTTACAAACACATCAAAAAAAGTTATAATGGAGTGTAAGTCTTTGTGGTTCCAGTTGTCATACTGCTGTTGGCTCTGGTGTTGGGGGTTTGGAAAAGTTCAACGTTTGGTGACATACTGTCATGTGGACTTGCGCCAAGAACATCAAGTCTTGGACCCTGACCAGAAAAACTAGCGTCCAACTGTGTGAGTGGAGAGAAAGATGGAGAAACCACATCTTGCAAACGAAATACATTTGGAGTAGACAGTAGACTTTCATTTGACGAGAGACCAATATTGTCAAAGTAACCAGTGGGTACATCAGAAGGTAATGACACATTGGATAGGAGGGAGATATTTGAAGGGACAGACAGAGCAGGAGGTGTAGACACATGAAGAGCAGGAGGTGTAGTCACGTGAAGCAAAGAAACATTTGCCGGTGAAGTGGAGGGTGGTAACAGAGTTGTCTTGTCTTTATTTTTTTTGGGTCGACCAACTTTTTTCATGCCTGCAGCACGTTTAACTGTCTTTGCTGGTGGATCAATACTTGATTGGCCATGTGATGCACTGCTTTGTTGAGTCTTCTTGACCCTCACCTTCGTTTTTTTTGGAGTGCTGCCTTCGTGTACTTGCGTTTGCTGTTTACGCTGTTTATTTTTATCTTTCATGGCCAGTGTTGTACTACCACCAGATACAACTGAAGGTAGAGTTGTTGCTGCTGCTGTTGGACTTGTTGTTGAAAATGTGTGGGTGGACTTGGGCAACATACCATGTAGTACGGATGAAGCACAGCTGAAAGCAGCCAGTGATTCCCTGAAGGGAACTCTCCGAAGTAATTGTAGCCTGAGGCACCTGTGATGAAGTGTTTAGCTGTGTGTAGCTAGGTACCTCAGGTACAATGTCCATAGGTGGTGGTGGAGCTAGGTACCTCAGGTACAATGTCCATAGGTGGTGGTGGTGGCAAGTTAGTGTGTGTGGCCAACCTTCTTCCTTCTGGTGGTTGAGCTGCTTGTTGCCACTGACGATGTGTTTGTGCTGTTTGGGACACTGTAACATTACTTGTAGGCTGGTTATAGAAGGCGTGTGGCTGGGACCGGTAAGGAAGCTGTAGCTGTTGCTGATGCTCTTGCTGTTGTTGTTGTTGTTGCTGTTGTTGCTGTTGTTGCTGCTGATGCTGGACAGCCAGTCGAAAAGCAGCCTGACATGCATTCATGACATCAATCTGGAACTCAGGTGCTAAGGTATCCGTCACGCACTTCTCAATACACGAAAAAAAATGTCTTGCCGGTCTTTTAAGGTCGGCTTCCAGGCGGTCGAGTCGGCTGTTAACTTCACTGAAAAGAGTATTCATATTCTGAAATCCCTTTTCAACAATGCTACCAAGACGACTCAAACCTTCCTGAAAGTTCGAGCTCAAGTGCAAAAATTCTGTCATGACACTCCTATCACATGCCCTCTGTCGCTGGCGTGAAGTAGCCAGCAAAGTTGTACCGGAGGCATGGCATAGGGTATAGCTTGTTGTGCCGGCAACCTGAGTTACAGATTGTGCCACGTCAGTCGATGCATCATCCTATGTAACGGTCTGGGAAGAGAGTTCGGTGGCGCTACCAACAGATTCAGACGGAATGGACGTTGCAGCGGCGGGCTCAGTAGTGCTGCTCCAAGTCCTGTATTGAAAAAAAACAAACAAAGGTATTAATAATAAATTACATAATAATTTATTATTATTTCCTGAAAAAAAAAAAACATTATTTGCAATATAAGAATACTCCCCCCCCAAAAAAAAAAAAAAATTATATATATATATATGTACTTACCCTCGATGGGCAACAGCTGGACGAAGAAAACTAAGTTGATTATGATAAATGTATTTTTTCAGCGTCCGCTGACCACCACTGCGAACTTTCTGATCCTCCCGAAGATCATTGTTGAATCGATCCTTCATCGATCGCCACCGAACTCTCAACTTCTTCACTACAGTGGGAAAGACAAATCAGAGATCGTCAATTATCCTTAAAAAAAGTTTTCATTTAAGTTAAATGAAAAACAAACAAACAAAAAAATTTACCAAGAAACTGTCTGTCTTTTTTACTTGCATGGTCCCAGCCTGGCATCATCAATTGAGCTATTTCTTCCCACAGCCTTCTTAACACTGCAACATCAGCATGTTTACGGTCCCGTGTGTCCCAAATGGCAACCCGTTTGTGTACCAGTGGTATGAACTTGTCTATATCAATGTATGGTTTTTCTCTTGTGCCTCTATGAACCTCTATAACAATAAAAACATGTCAATCCAAATGCTTTGTGGTAGTGCAACCACCGCAGTATAACTGTAAACACACCTTTGCTCTTTGTGGATGCTCAGAATCATCTTGACTCTCTGGTGACTCTGCCTCTTCTTCTTCTTCTAATTCTTCTTCTGCGTCGGAGTACTGTTCCTTCAAAAAAAATTATTCTTCAATTAAGTTTTTGAACACAATTCAAACAAATTTGCAAAATGAAATTGTAAGTTTTACTTACATGCTTACTTTCTAGGCCAAGTTCTTCATCTGGCAAATATTCGCTGGCATCGGACATTTGGCGGGGAGATGACAAAAACAAACGGCAAGAGAAATAAACCACAACAGCAGCAGGTGACAAGACCACTTGGAAGAGCACCTTGAAGAGCAGAGAAGGGAGACAAAAGCAACAAAAGACTATACATTATACCTTTCAAGTTGTATAACAACTATGGTAAACAAAAAGGTTAGACAAACAGATATCAATGTTTGCACTTGCAAAGAGTAGCTTCACTTTGTCACTCTGGGGCCCTCAGTGTGCCAAGGTGAGACTACCATGTGCAATAGCCAGACATATAATTTACCTGCTACTAGAGGGAAGAAAAAAAACATTTTCAACAACAGTGTCCATACTTACCACACGGAACAACAGCCAAGGAACACTGGAACCTACAGCAGCAGGTGACAAGAGTAGCAGCAGGTGACAAGACCACTTGGAAGAGCACCTTGAAGAGCAGAGAAGGGAGACAAAAGCAACAAAAGGCTATGCATTAGACATTTCAAGTTGGATAACTACTCTGGTAAACAAATGGATAGACATATAGATATGACAGTTTGCGATTGCACAGAGTAGCGTCACTTGGGCACTCTGGGGCCCTCAGTGTGGCAAGGTGAGACTACCATGTGCAATAGGCAGACATACAGATTAGCTACTACTAGAGGGTAAGAAAAAAAGGAAACAGGAAATACCACATGGAGCAGACACGCACTTGAGCGACAACAACCAGCAACACAGACTACAACAGCCAAACAAATGACAAGGTGACAGGCCGACAGTATGATGACGTGACCAATAATTTTGCTATTTCCCAACCACAAATGTATAGTATTGCCACATCTAAAGAAATGCATTGACATGTATGATACAATAGAAAATACACAGTACTGACTACTAAGCACAAAATTAGTCGTACACTACATGGTGCCAAGATAAAGCACAGGGACACAATTACAACACAATCATTAGACAACAGTCAGCACAGTGATAACATTGAGTAGAGCCTTGGGTACAGGTAGCACACTAGCCAGTTCCATAAAAAAAAAAAAAAAAATGTACTTTATACTTTACCAAGACAGCTGGGACAGCAGCAAGGTGACATCCACTGGGTGTGCAGAGATCCAGGAGGTGCAGAGATCCAGGGGGTGCAGAGATCAATCCATCAAGTTTGTCCAAGTTCACCATGGAATGCACAGAACCGCTTTTTATACACACTGTTTGTGGGCAGGGATATGGGTGGAGAATAGGAGAAACACCTTTCTGTCTTCTGGGCTTGCGCAATGTAAGGTACGCATGCGTTTCAAACGCTCCATCGTAGAACACAAGCCAGATCATTAACAAGTCCTATGCGCTTCAGATTGAAGCGCAGACAACAGATCCATAATGGCTCTCTGTGAGGGAAAAGAAGGAAGGGAGGTTCTTCAATTCCAATAGGGGACAATAAATGTTTCCGTCACTAAGACTGCAATATGACATTTAACAACTAAGCACCTCCTGATAACTAAATAGAAGTGTCAAGCACTGATTTGTGCTATCTGCAGTTTATGTTGGATGCTGCTGTGGTTAAATGTGTGTGAATTTCTTCTGGAACTGCATGAGATAATGTCGGTTCTGCTATATTTGTGCACAGGTGCTGGATGACGTAAAGCTTGTGTGAGCCATCTGGAATCTCCTCCAGCCTTTTTAAATAGCCTCTCCCTCCTCCAGATGGCGTCGCTGTTAGTTTTTCACTTTGCCTGTGACCAAGCCTCTGTTAGGACATCGGTGCTTTTGTTGTAGTCTATAGAAGTTTATCTGTTGTTGGAATGGCTGCTGAACCCGATCCTTGGTGGAGGTGAGAGAGAGTAGCATGGCTGATTAAGGATTTGAGGACGAGGGTTGTGGCTCAGACCTCCTCACCATCAGAGGTACCTTTGGGAGCAGGGCTAATCAGGCACCCCAAGTTTAGGGACAGACTAGTTTGTCAGGTGTCCCTGCCCTTTTTACCATCATTTTGCTGCTCATCCACTACCACCTCCGTGACAAAAACATAGTCAATAAGCAGAGAGATATATATTTTTAAATGGAAACCATTACTCTCACAAATAATGGGAAATACCTCTGTACACATATGGCAGATGCATTCTTTGTCAATTTATTAAGAGAATCTGATCTGAGGAGGGTAATGTGGCAGGTGACTATGGAGGGTATATAAAACTCCAGAAACCAGCTTTTGTGTTCTACTGAACAATGCAATTGAGCTCTTCAGTTATGTTGATGCCTTACCATATTCCAGTTCAGGTTATCTGTACCATTAATAAAGTATGGAAGACTTTGATCTCTCTTATAGTGCTCCTTCTGATACTGGGAAGACGTTGGACAGTGTCAACATGCTTCTTCTTTTGCCTTCATATAGGGTCGCTGATGAAGCCGATTCTCTCCATGATGCATCTGTAGCTGAAAATACAGCCTACATAATGCCAGAGAGTAAGGAGAGAACTATGTATTTGCCAATACCAGAAAACTCAAATGTGCAAGATGGTGATATCAATTATAAATTAGATTCTGAACCCTACTATTATCTAGTTGGTCCTATCAACCTGTGGATGGATCTGCTATGGCTTTTGGATATGAAAGCGATATCTAAGATGAAGAAACTGACCTTTTTTTCTCTGGAAAAGGAGTTTCCGGGCTAAGTGGTGCAAAAAGCAAGAGGTGGTTAATGATTGTGGTGTCCTAAACACAAGTGAAGAGAACACTCTGGACGAGTCCCAGATGGAGTCTTTTTATCATTGAATTATGGATCTTTTGGGACAGTTATGATCTCCATGTATCTAGCAGTCCTGAGGACTTTACTGACCCGTATGAGGTAGAAGAAGATGACCTTTTCCTTTAAAAAGAAGAGAATCTTCTCTATACTGACCTCTTCTCTACATTGGTGAATGAAGATGTTTTCACAAAACATCTCATTCTCAGAATACAACTACATTTCTAGAAGAGTAGACTTTTTGCTCTACGTCGCGACTGGGGAGAATGAGATCCATGCTTGTGTTTCTGTAAATTTCATTTCCTCATTTGTAACAATGAGAATAGTGGAAGAATTTAAGAAAATAATATTAAATTTCTATGAAGGAGGCTGAATATGGTGGTGGGTATTTATATGTGATCCTCTCGCTCGGTATCATCCCCTTTAATATGTAGATTTCTAATGTATTTTGATCCCACTATTATTAAGTTTCAGTCATCTTTAGTTTTTCAGTTGTGTGAAGCAGGAGGTCGTGTCCTTCCAGATGGAATTTAATTAAGAATTAATAGAAATAAACTTGTGCAGCTTTAAGCTGTCTGTCAGGTACAGAATTGTCCAGAATGAAAAAATGCAAACTTGTTTGTTGGTGAAGGAGTTAATATTACATTTTATTTTAACTTATATTTGTATTGAATTCAAAAGTTGTATAAATTATTAATCTTTTATTTCTAATATTGCATGTTGTAAAAATGACTTATGATGATGTATCCAAGATTTCTACTACACACTCCTCCACAACCAAGGGGGTCGCCGGTTGCTGGACCATTCACAACCTTTTGGGGGATTAAAAAAAACAAACAAAAAAACACTTTACTCTGTGCATGTAAAACAGTACTGTATGCATACCATAAACAGGATAATCTGAAACAATAGGGGTGACATACATAAATTAAAGGGGTTATCCGTGATTTTTTATTAAAAAAAACAACAACAAAAACACGTGCCTAAGCACTACCAGTCAGGTAATTGCCACCTACGTGCCTGTTGTGCCCGGCACCAGTCACCTCTGTTCACCTTCAGAACAGAGCATTCAAAGACCATTACTGCTGGGGGCAGCATGGCAGGGATAACAGAGCAGAGCCAGCTTTTCCACTGCGGAAGTGGGCACATAACCGATGTCACGCTGAGTCACGAATCACCCAGTGAGTAGCTGGCTGTCAATCAGCTATGTGGTTGTCAACATAGCGGAGAAGTTGCCCCTCTGTTGATGTGACATCAGTGGAAACTGAAAAATCACCGACAGGAACGATGTCAGACCACTCCATGTTGACGGCGAACTGCAGTGGACGCTGCTCGTTACAACGGGCAAGTAGGTGGCAGCTACCTGCCTGTTGGTGCTTTGGCACAATTTCTTTTTTTCCATAAATCCAGGATAACATCTTTAACAATGGTTGGCAGGGGTATATACTGTAAATGAGGATAAAATATCAAATGATACATACATGACAAAAGTAATAAGGGGAAATGAATGGGGACAGAAATGAAATTAAATACCTATCAAATGGCAAAAGATCACAAATCCAGGTAGGTATTGCACCTGTCCGAAAACGAAAACCAGGTACAGAGTAGGATTCTATGAAAAAAGTGACGATGAAGGGATTAGTGTATTAGATTTTTTTGGAAAGAAAAGACAGCACTCACCGGGAATTCTTGCAGTGCAGCATTTATTCTTTCTCAGGGTTACATGGTGCAGGGAGGGTTCAACACAGGGGACGACGGCACCGTTTCGCGTAACATGCGCTTCTACGGACACACAGCTGATGGGAATGTAAGTTCCGGTTTCTAAATAGGAGGAGCTTTTCTACGTCATGACTTTGCCATCAGAAAAATAAATTAAAAGCAAGTGCAAAATTAAAAACAAGTCAATGTCAATCACCGATTATACAGCAAAGAACACTTCAATAGTAATCAGAAGGACTTCAATATAGAGAAACAGAAACAAATTTAACTGCAGTCGTGCCACTTGTATTGACATTAGAGCATAGATTGCTAAGCGACCAATTGTACACAAATGTGCGTTATCTAAACATACAAAGGCTGGATTCACACTGCGGTTTTTCACTGTTCAGGTTCGATCAGGTTTGTGTGCCAAAACCAGGAGAGGAACTTGCAGAGAAAAACTATAATTGAAAGACTGACACCTGTTCTAGGTTTTGGAGTCACTCCTGGTTTTGAAACACAAAACCTGATCGAACCTGACCTGATCTGACCGCAGTGTGAAACCAGCCTAACACATCGGTAAGGCGCAACATCGGATGCATTTGATTACTCTAAATGCATCGTTGCTATGTTACTCATGACGCTTAAGGCTTAGGGATCAGCTAATATATGCAGGATCACTCATAAGACAATGCCGATACTGGCAATTAACAATTAGCCCAAAATACATCGTACCATTGTCTAATGAGGCAGAAATTCAACCTAAGATTACAATTAAGTTCTGCACTCATTCAGCCGACATAGTTAAATAAATGTCGATGAGGTGCATGCCAAAAAATGCAATTTAAAAACTACATCACCAATCCTTTTTGCCACGTCTAATACTTAAATCATCGTACATACATGGTGAAACGCCAAACCTAATTTTAGCAACTGCTCGATAAATAGTGAATAAAGACTGTAAATATCATGTTGTCAAAGTGCCTTAGTATACCAAGTTTGCAGCTATAAGTACCTTTGTTGCAACTGGTCTAAAATTTAGTATATAGGCATATGGAAAGTATGTAGTTAAATTTTAGGTGGTTACCTATTATTCCTTGGATTATAACCCTGATACAAAACCTTATAAGGTTCTTGGTAAGGTAAATCTAATCCTGCAAAATAGTAGTAATAGGATAAATGTTATGGAGTCTTTTAGGTGTCCACAGGAATGGTCCTTACAGAAGAGGTCTTTCTGTGTGCCAGCACAGTCTTCTTCATGTATACCTGTACATGCTTGTATATATGTGATTTTTTACACTTGTATATACTTCACTGAACAAAATTGTAAAAAGTTTTTTTGTTTCATCTATAGTGACGTTGTGATAAAGGCCTGTAGTGGGCCGAAACGTTAACCTGCTAAGTCACCATCTGCACCTCATTTTGAAATAAATTCACTTTAAGCAACTGAAATACCGTGCAAGTGCATTAATCTAACTCTAAAGTAACTTACATGTATATACAGCGCTTTATAATTAGAGATGAGTGGTGTTCGATTCGAATTGTTCGCCAATCTCAAATTCGAGCTGTGTTGTGCCGTGTTCGAGTCATTTGACGAATGCGAACAATTGGCTTCAAATTCAGCAGTTCGAGGTTATGTTCGATAACGCTTCAACTGCCGCATTTCCCGCCTAATGAATGAGCTGTGCGGGGCACTTTCACTTCCGTAATGTATACACATACATTGCGGAAGTGAAATGCAGTAAAACAAATGATTAAAAATAAAAAATATCTCTATGCTCACCTGTCTGGCGATTCACTGATGCCTTCAGCACCTCCATCCTGATGCCTGTAGAACCTGCCGTGATGTCACAAGCTGGCAGTGTCATCGGGTCACATGAACGGTTACTGCGGTCATGTGACCTGATGCCGCTGCCGGCTTGTGACATCACGGCAGATCCTACAGGCATCAGGACTCCTGATGCCTGTAGGACCTGGCGTGATGTTGTGGAGCCCATCGGGACGGGGCACTCGGTGCCGGACCGGGGTGCTGCTGGGGGATGTCACGGCGGTCCTGGTCCGGACCGTGTCCCGGGCCCGTACAATAAAATGGGGGGTTATTTACAGGGGAATTGTCACTCGTGACGCCACCCACTATATGCGGCCAGTAATGGGGGCCGCCGCTGCTGCAGAACCTCCGGGGATGATGAGTTAGCAGCTTGGATGGAATAGTTCCTGTGGGCAGAACTGGGTTCCCCGGGGCAGTGGTAGAGGTAGTTAAAGTCTGTAAGGATGTTATTGATGCTGCAGGAGAGTAGGGGTAGCAGTAGAGATGATAAGAGTAGAGGCAATGGCAGTCTATGAGGGCAAGTGGGGCTTCAGCATAAAGATGACACACACACTCACAGTTTCTGTTGTTCTTCAAGTCTTTACTGGCAGATGGTATTACACAGTATTGTCCACGGAGTCTGTACCAGGTTGCTCCCACCCTGACCGGGTCCTTGGCTTCCTACTTAAGCGCTGTGTGTGGCCCTGCTGCTGCTTGTAGCTATACTGCTGGCCCTGTCTCTGCTCACGGGTACCAATCTGCTGGGCAACTTGAGTCCTCTGTGTCACTGACTCCTTCGTGTTGCTTTGCTATGGTGTGGTGAAGATGGTGGACCTTCACTATGCCGGTGTTTACTGTCCTGTCTGTCTCAGGCACAGCCTCGGATCCGGTATCCGTCTTGAGCGCCTCCCTGGGGTCAAGCTTTTGAGGTAACTCTTTATCCCGGGTATGTTCCTCTGTTACTCTGTCTCCTTTCCTCAGACCTCTCAGGACCTCCACTGACACTTGGCTCTGCTCCTGCTCCAGACTCAACTCTCCTCCAACTCTGGCTAAAACTGAACTAACTGTCACTTCTCCTCTGAGGTAAACAACTTAGCTCCTCCCACTACTGCAGGTGCCAGCTAAGCTCCTCCCACTTTCTAGTGTAGTGTTGTGTGGGGATTAAACCTGTGTTGTTTCTCTGGCATATTAACCCTTGGGGTGCCACAATGTCACAAGCTGGTAGCGTCATCGGGTCACATGACCGGTTATTGCGGTAACTGCAGTCATGTGACCCAATGACGCTGCCGGCTTGTGACATCACGGCAGGTCCTACAGGCATCAGGACGGAGGTGCTGGAGGCATCGGTGGATCGCCGGACAAGGTGAGCATAGAGATATTTTTATTTTTAACCCTTTCTTTTACTTTATTTCACTTACGCAATGTATGTATATTCATTGCGGAAGTAAAAGTGCCCCCCACAGCTCATTCATTAGTGTTCGACAAACACACCCGCCAATACAACGAATCGAATTGAACACTAGGGTGGTGGCTCATCTCTATTTGTAATATAAGAAATAGAAATATTTAAGGACAACATTAAAGAAATACAGCCATTTCGAGTTGAGCATTGGTGTTGAGAATCCAATTCGCTTCTACTTGTAGTAGCCTCTTATGACTATCGCCTCCTATGCCAGAGGGGAACACTTTTTCAATCCCTGCAAACGTGAAAACTTCGGGGTCACCATTGTGGTAATCTCTAACGTGCTGAATTAGTCTAAGAGAACCCATACCTGATAAAAAAGAGTTAAAGTGTTCCCTAAACCTATTGAACAAAGGCCGTATGATCTTCCCTATAAAACTTGTCACATGGACAATACAGGATGTTGACTAACCATTTACTTCTGCAGATGATATAAAACTGTACTTTATGTAAATGTCCCCCAATATTCAAACATAGACTTGGTTTTAAATATTTACACCAGTTACAGTGTGTGCATTTAAAATTACGGAACCTTTCACCGATTTGGCACCCAACCAGGTTTCATTGTTATCCAATTTTCTTAACCTTTTTTGCACTAATATGTCTCCAAAGTTTTTGCTAAGGCGGTAGGTTACCACTAATTGGGGGGTAAGTTTATTAAAGTCCCTGTTAGTCTCAAGACATGCAAGTGTTTTTTAATGGCAGAGGATATAGTTTTAAACATAGGGCCATATTTGAAAGTAAAGAAAAACTTCTTTACGTTAGCATTCTTATCAAATGTAGTTGAACAATCTCTACTTTTAATCTCATGGCTACAAGCTTTTTCCCGAGCTTTCTTTAGCACGGAACGAGGATACCCTCTATGTAAGAGGTTGATTTCTAATTTGTCCGCCTGTTGTTCAAAACTTATTGATGTATTATTAATGTGCCGAATGCGTAGAAACTGACTAAATGGCAACACTAGTTTTGTGTGCACAGGATGTGCACTCGCAAAGTGAAGTAAGGAATTTGTGGCTGTGTTCTTTTTAAAAACCGATCTCTTTAGACAGTTATTACTAACCTCCAACTTTACATCTAAAAATTCCAATTCCAACCCTCTAAAAAATTGAGGTGAAAAACATATTATAGGTGTTTACATTTAAGTAGCTTACAAACGCTTCAAACTCCTCTTTGTTCCCCTCCCACACTATTAGTATGTCGTCTACATAATGTATGTAATGTTTAAGGTTTTTTAGGAAGGGGTTTCTCTGTGAATAAACATGCTCCTCTTCGAAAACTGCTAGAAACAGGTTTGCAAGAGTGCACGTAATAGGCGTACCATTGCTGTGCCCTCTTGTTGTACATACCATTGCTCCAAAAAGCTAATTGCATTGTGTTGGAGAATAAATCTTAATGAATCGTAGACAAAGTCTACAACATCATTTTCGATAATATTCGTTTTCAAGATTACTTTGATTGTGTCCACTGCCAAAGCCTGAAGTATTCTTGTGTATAAGCTCTCTATATGGATAGAGGCTAGCTTATACTCTCCATGCCATACTATATGGTCAACAATTTTTATGAAATCATAACTGTCGCATACCAGTGACGGGATAGTACTCAAAAACGGGTGTAAGAACCAGTCAAGATATTTTGAAAGGGTTTTTTTAATGAGCCAATCCTGGACACTATAGGTCTCTCGGGAGGCTCAGCAGGGTTTTTTTGCACCTTGGTGAGGTAGTACCAATGGGGTCTCACAGGGCTCTACTATATGGTCAACAATTTTTATGAAATCATAACTGTCGTGTACCAGTGACAGGATAGTACTCAAAAACGAATGTAAGAATCAGTCAAGATATTTTGAAAGGGATTTTGTTAATGAGCCAATCCTGGACACTATAGGTCTCTCGGGAATGCTCAGCAGCGTTTTTATGCACCTTGGGGAGGTAGTACCAATGGGGTCTAACAAGGAAACTCCAGCACTTGGCAAATTTTCATAATAGTTCATTTATTTGTGCAGATTAAAAATGAACATACGATTGAAAGGGTGACATGACACCACGCTGGACGCGTTTCGGATTACATCCTTTTTCAACAGGATAAAGAAAAGACCCCCCCACACTTCCTTAAATACAATAAAAACTAAATCAAATGCACAGGTGAAATAAAGAATTAATTAGAGCCGAAGACAGAAGCTCCACCTAGTGGTATATACAAGCAAGTTTGCCAACCTCAAGACATATAAACACATATGTAAACAGATAGCATTAGTCCTATTCCTGATATTGCACTCGTATTGCAACTATAACAATCATATGCATTTTTGTCATGATCCTTAGGTTTTATAGCCAAATATGTTCCAATACATAATATATGAAAACTAACAATGCACCACGGAACAGGACAATTCTTATCCCAGCAAAAGGGTCTCAAAAGGCGTATGGTTTGTTATTTACATCTTTTTTTTCTTTCATTCCCTCTATGTCACATTATACCTTACTATTGAAAAGAAAATAATCATAATGCTAAAGCATAACACTTATCTCGACACACACATTTAGTAATCAAAAAATGTGCGTTATCCAAAATGTGCACAAACCGGCCGTGATGACTCACCCTATAAGCAGGCTATAAGGTGTGAGACATAGTGGAAAGTCGAACACACATAACACCAAATCACACACTCATTTGAATGTGTACACAAGGTGTCCAAGCTTCATGTTAATTAAAAGTGTCCGAAACCACCATGATGACTCACCCTACATACAAACTACAAGGTGTATGACATAGAGAAAGAATGAACAAATATACCCCGGATAACACACTCATCTGGATATGCACACTCAGTATCCCAGCTTCATGCTAATCGAAGTTAGAGTGTCCGAGACAGCTATGATGACTCACCCTACATACAAAATCCACGATGTGAGGCATGAAGGTGGATCAAACAAACCTCCACCCGGTAAGTTGTATCTGTACGGTCGTAAAACTAAACGTGTTCTAATTGGGGAGCAAACATGACGTGTAAAAAGAAGGGGAATCTTATAGCAATAGTGTAGATTCATGCAAAGGTTTAACCCCTAAAATGGCTCCAATATTACAAGTGGATAGAAACACGAAGAGTCAACTCAAGCACATATGAACTATATCCAGGGGATCCATATTGAATGGGATACCCCTCAAGCACATATGAACTATATCCAGGGGATCCATATTGAATGGGATACCCCATACAACCACCATGACTCACCCAGTATAAATTTTAACCGTGGAAACATAAGGGGCAAATTTTAACGAGAAAAACGGAATTGGTAGCAAAATGAAAAAGAATATACGAAATAATTACCCATACAGAGTTCTAATAAAGAAACCCAAATGCTAGCACATACCCGATTCCGGTGCATCATCAGTAGTAATGACCACGATGTAAAAACAGAGCATTTACTAAAGCGGCCAGTGATTATATAAAAGGGGACCCATGTTGGCTAAGGGAACTCTTTTCTGCCATGACTCACCCAGCACACGAGTCAACAACTGTGTGGCACGGAAGAGAACCAAACAAACAGAATGAGAGACAGAGTGACTCCATGTAGGCAATGAGCTGGATGAAATTACTTCTAGTATGTGGGCACAATATGCAAAAATAGGGGAATTAGTAAAAATAATATAGATCCGTACGTAAATTTAACCCCTCAGGTGACCTAGTATGGAGATTAAGAATCCAACGCGCCTCCTGCTCCTGCACCAGCCTTCCCATATCTCCGCCCCTCTCACCTCTCATGACCCGATCAATGCCTTTTACTGATAAAGCACTTGTATCTCCTCCATGAACATCAAGAAAGTGATGTGATAGGTTTGACATCTGCCTGCGACTAGCCCTGTTGGCCGGATTAGCCGCTGACAGATGTTCCCCGATACGCCTTTTGAGGGGCCGGGTGGTGCAACCAACATAATCTTTTTTGCAAATCTTACAGGATGCCATGTAAACAACGTCACTAGAATTGCAATTGATGTACATTTGAATAGCAAAGTTGCGTCCTGTAAGGCGATCTCGGAATTCTTTACTCACATGCATATATTTACACAGCCCACATCTAGACCCATTGCATGGATAGTTGCCCTTACTCGATAGCCAAACTGGTTTGCCAATATTGGATTTAAACAATGATGGGGACAATAAATTCCCCAATGTCATAGGTTTTCTAGGCACACATCTAAAGCCCTGATTTAAAATGGTTGACAAAGTAGCATCCTGATACAGTATTGGTAAACATTTGTGAATAGATTTGACAATAGCATTGTAGTCCGTACTATAAGCCGTGGAAAAAGTGGGCATCCATCTTCCTCGGCCATGATCAGGAACTCTTGGTCTATTCGCTAGCAGATCCACACGTGCTATGGTGTTAACTTTATCAATCGCCATGTTGAGTTTGCTGGTACTATAGCCTCTCTTTGCCAGGCGGCCTGTTATGACGCCCACCTCATTATTAAATGAAGTTTCAGTGGAACAAGAGCGCCTTGCTCTTATAAATTCGCCCATAGGCAAATTGGCTGTGACATGCCGTGGGTGGCAACTACCAGCATGTAAGATGGCATTGCCCCCAATGGGCTTTCTAAACAATTCAGATTGAATAATGCCCGTGTCCTGATCCCCAATTAGCGTTAGGTCTAAATAGGACACCCTGTTAGTATGTATCTCATGAGTAAACCTAATGTTCATGTTGTTTGAATTGATGTATTGAATGAACTGTAAAAAGGATGAAGCGCTGGCGGGGGGTACACCGTCCTTACTGTCCCAGATGGCTATGACATCATCAATGTACCTTCCCCACCAGCGCAGCTCACTCACAAAAGAGTTTCCCTCACAATGGATGTACTTATGTTCCCAAAAGCTCATGAAGACGTTCGCTAATGAAGGTGAAAAACCCACCCCCATTGGACATCCCTGCAATTGTTAATAGTACCGACCATTAAACTTGAAGAAATTTGTACTGAGAAGGTATTCTACACTCATTATAAGAAACTGGCATGTTTCAGGCGTGTAGGATGAAAAAAGTCCCAAACAATGTTCCAGTGCACTGATTACCAGATTATGTGGAATACAGTTGTACAATGAGACCACATCACATGTGATCCATGTACTGTTGGAACCCCACTTAATCCTTTCCAAACTGCACAACAGTTGTTTCGTGTCCAAAATAAATCCCACGGATTGTCTCACAAGTGGTTGTAACATGTTGTCCACCCACTGAGAGAGCCATTCATTTCAACTTCTTATCCCAGACACTATTGGTTGCATTGGGGGTGGGAATTGGGATTTATGGATTTTTGGTAGTGCATGAAAAATCGGGATAATGGGGTTCTCAACACACATATAATCTGCTACATCCTTACTCATGGCCCCCAAAGCTGCACCCTCGTCCAGTAGTTTACGCAGTTTCCCTTGGAAGTCAGTGGTGGGATTGTTGCCAAGAGGTCTATATGTATCTGGAACATTAAGAATATTTTCAACCTCTCTACTATATAGACCCCGATCTAAAATCACCACCGAACCCCCTTTATCTGCCTGTCTAATAACTATGTGGGGGTTCTGCTGTAATGATTTCAGGGCACCCTTTTCATCCCTGTTCAGATTGCACCGATTGTCATTATCACAATCAAAAATATTTTTAAGTTCTAATTCCATGGCCTGTTGGAATTGATCCATGGCCGGTGCTCTCGAAATGATGGGATAGAAATAAGGATTTAAAACTCTGAAATCAGGAGGTATGGGGGCTGTGATGGGACTATTACCCAGCTCAGACAAAGTACACAATGCTATCTGCTCATTTAGTTCTAGATGTAATGGAACCTTAGTACCTGCGGAAGGAATATCATGATTAGATGGTAAATTCAAAGAAACATCAGGACCCTCTGTTTAGAAATGCTTCTTAATAGTCAGAGATCTGACAAATTTATTAATGTCTTTGAGAGTGTCCCATAAATTGCCCCTATGTGTAGGTGCAAATTTCAGTCCCTTCATGAGGACAGAATGTTCCACATCCGTAATACAGCAGGCTGATAGATTAATAACAGTCTGGTCATTAATGTCAATGGGAAATGGATTTACCTGCGGTTCCGCAACGAATAATGTCCTCTTCTTGCGGTATCGTCTCCCCCCTCCTCCTCCATTTTTTGGTGGATATTGGTGGGTGGATGGGGCTGGGAAGACTCACGATAATCCAGAGGTAGATAAAATGGATGAAACTCCAGAAATGCCTGAGATATTACTGCGCTCAGGTGTGGAAAAACTTACTCGTGGGGTTTGATGACTCCTGATCCTTTTCCTTCCTTTCTTTAGAATTGATCTGGGGGTGTTTGGTGTATGGCGTTTCCAGTCATACACGGCATTATCTTCATAATCCTTGCAATCCCTTAGGAATTTACGTCTCTTAACTTCCGTGATTGCTGTTTCTACATCCACAATTTCTTGAGTTGTTGAGATAAAGCATCAAACTCAGGATGTTTGTTAAACTTCGGTAAGGACGTTTCCATTTCTTTAATGTTTTTCTCCGGATCTTTTAATTTTTCTGCCTCCTCCGCCATTATCAATCGCATGAGTTTTGCAGAGGCCTCAGACAGGATCGCATGCCAATTGGATATGAAAGTGTCGCTGTAAGCGGTGGCAGCGACCTTTTTTAGCCGCAGTCCTCTAGGAATAATATTATATCCTAGGTATTTCTCCAACGTGGTGGAGTCTCACCATGTCTTGACGTGCTGTACTAGTGCCTTCTCCAGACCAAAGAAAAGAGCCCGCATGTCATTCATATCGACCGCACCAGTACAGTCCGATTCCTTGGAAAATAGGTTGGTAGCCTTGCAATGGTGATTTTCACATGCAGCAGTAAAATTACTAGCCCCGGTATCAACATTCTCAGTCATGATTCCTGGTTCCAGGAGCACTCGACACAGACGGTAACAATTAGAATCTCAGGGAAGGGGAAGGGGTGGTGCTGCCACTGGATATTACCTGAGAGCCGGTTAGTGCAAAGGAGTTGAGTGTCTGTAATCCATTCAAGTTAAACAAGGAAACTCCAGCACTTGGCAAATCTTCATAATAGTTCATTTATTTGTGCAGATTAAAAATGAACATACGATTGAAAGGGTGACATGACCCCCAGGGCTCTCTGGAAATAATTTTTCTGCATCATATTTCAAAATAACATTTTTTTCTACATAGGTTCTCAGCAAGGATTGCAATTTATTTTTTAAAAAACATAGTTGGATCTGAGGTCAAAGGTTTATAGGTATTAACTTGATTTAGTTGCCGAAATGCCTCTTTTATATATGTTGACATTGTGAGAATAACTATGCTGCCGCCTTTATCAGCTTTGCAAAATATTGTGTCCTCCCACTGGGTGCATCTCTCTCTCAGCTAATATTTCAGCTGCTGATAGATTTTTTTTCCTGAGCTGGATAGATTAAAGCCCTCACCTCTTTACCCACCAACTCAGCAAACAAATCGATGCTATTGTTGGAGGCTGTTGAAGGTATAATGGTGGGTTTACACACACCAATCATTGTATCCAATCTCTGAACCAATCTCTGGTTGCAGTGAAATCATGGACACATAGTTCCATTTTGTGGCTGTGTACAACATGGAGCAATCTGTCCATGATTTCACTGCAACCAGAGATTGGTTCAGAGATTGGATACAATGATTGGTGTGTGTAAACCCACCATAAAGGTTGATTTTACCCCCCCCCCCCCTTCCTGTGAAGGAAGATCTAATCTTATCACCCCATTCTGGAACAATTTCTTGGCTTTCATTAATGCTTAATAGCATCTGTACATCTGCTTGTGTCTGATTATTTAACCCATTGCTGGTAAAAAAAAGCCATGTGGACCTATATTGGTCGTTCTATCAAAGATTTTAGTAGCTATGATGTTTACTTGCCCTGAAGACTGAGCAACATTGGGTTACGGCTATAATCCTCCACCGGTGCCTCGTTTCCTTCTGTTTTTTGATGGAACAGTGTATTAGTGTAATTGTGCAAGTGTGATATAGACAAAAAAGACAATGAGGCTAATAGAAAAGAGGTTAAGAAGATTTGAAACAATTAAAAGTCATATGATAGAGAAGAAATACCAGTAATGAGATATCTCACTTCACATACTGCTGGGTAAATTATAGTGTACACTTACTTGTCACTTGGAATGTCATCCTAGGAATAGTGTATAATACGTACCAGAACTTCATGTATCAAAATTAACTAATATAGTAGATATGATAAAGGTTACCTATTGGATAACATCAAAGACAATCAGAGATCCATGAATGAATAGAAAATCAAGCAATAGGGATCTTATCTTTTAGCAGGAGAGATTCCAAATCTGACAAAAGTTGTATATATATGGTTTAGAATCATACATCTTTATCTGTCAAGCAGATGTACAGGTGCAGCTCAGTGAATTAGAATATCATAAAAAGTTATTTTTTGAGTAATTCAATACATAAAGCGAAACGCATATAGAGTTATTACATAGAGTGATATATTTCAAGTGTTTATTTCTGTCAATGTTGATGATTATGGCTTACAGCCAATGTAAACCCAAAGGTCATTATCTCAGAAAATTAAAAGGTTAAAAACTGCGAGTTGCACCTGTATATCTCATCCATTCCTCTTATCTCCTTCGCAGGAACCAACTTTGTGAGGTAATTTTACCTCAAGAAATCATTAAACACTACAGCATATCTCCCCCCAGCGCCCAGTATATCCAGCTGTGTCATCTGCCGCATCTCTATTATATCTTCACTGTGTAGTTGCCCCATAGGCGCGCTTTTCCTCGCTATATTAAAGGACGCTGGTGAAATTTATAATATTTGGACCAGTCATTCATTTTCTTAGATGGGAAAGCAGAAAAGTTCTTAATCTTTTCTTAGATTTGCACTTGTGTGCTGAGCAATTGTTGCTGGACCAATGGACCTGCATTGCTGATATATGTCTGACACACAAATTATTATTGGACGTCTTAACCATTTCGTGCAGACAAATCAGTCCATGATAAATCACAGATATGTGATCAGCCCTATTCACTATTATTGTAGGGACAAGAGCGATCCGTGAAAAATATGGAGATCATTCATACAAGAAAAAATGGTGTGAACAAGGCCTTCATTTTTCAAAACAAAGCAAAACATAATTTACTCAATAAACAGCAACACATCGTTTATTTTACACATTCAGTGCAGAATCCCTCCCTCTATCAAGATATCTCTAGTTTGATCAGCCCGTATCACATCATAAGTGAAGAAGCCTGACTTTTTTTGTTTTCTTCCCTATTCTGAACCCTTCAAAGCTGCTTCCTTCATTCAGATATCTTAAAAGAGGTTCAATTGCTAGGTTAAACAAAACTGGCGATAAGTGGCTCCATTGTCTAGTTCCCTTATTCATTGGGAATACATCTGAGAGGAATCGGAGTATATAGCAGGGATGCTGCAGAGGACGGGACCACAGAGGACCGGTGCGGTGCAGAAGACCAGGTATGGTAAGTTAAGCAGCCGGGGGGGGCCTCACAATGGAGGGGGGCGAGTGCCAGCATTTGGGGGCCAAGTTAAGCAGCGGGGGGGGCTTACAACGGGGGGGGGGGCGAGTGCCAGCATTTGGGGGCCATATATGACACACTGCTGGGGCCTATATATACCACTGGGCAGGCTGCTGTATACCACTGGGGCTGCTGTATATACTGGTGGGGCCTGTATATACCACTGGGGAGGCTGCTGTATACCACTGGGGCTGCTGTATATACTGCTGGGGCCTGTATATACCACTGGGGAGGCTGCTGTAATTCTGCTGGGGCCTGTATATACCACTGGGGCTGCTGTATATACTGCTGGGGCCTGTATATACCACTGGGGCTGCTGTATATACTGCTGGGGCCTGTATATACCACTGCAGCTGCTGTATATACTGCTGGGGCCTGTATATACCACTGGGGAGGTTGCTGTAATACTGCTGTGGTCTGTATATACCACTGGGGCTGCTGTATATACTGCTGGGGCCTGTATATACCACTGGGGAGGCTGCTGTAATACTGCTGGGCCTGTATATACCACTGGGAGGCTGCTGTTACTACCCTGGAGACTGCTGTATATACCACTGGGAGAGGTGCTGTATACTACCACTGGGAGGCTGCTGTATACCAAATGGGGAGGCTGCTGTATACCAATGGGGTGCTGTATATACCACTGGGGCTGCTGTATATACCACTGGGGAGGCTGCTGTATATACCACTGGGGAGGCTGCTGATATACCACTGGGGCTGCTGATACGGGCTGCTTTATACTACCACTGGGGAGGCCTGTATACCACGGGGGGGGGCCTGTATACCACACTGCTGGGGGCTGTATTCCTGTGCTAGGGTCCACCCTCGGCTTATACACGAGTCAATAGGTTTTCCCAGGTTTTGGGGGCAAAAGTAGGGGGGTCGGCTTATACACGGGTCCGCTTATACACAAGTATATACGGTAAATCCCCATCTTGAGGAGGTAATTTAACTTTTATTAGACCAGCAAAGGTTATACACCTGCCATGTCCTGCATGCGCCTCTCTACCATATTTTATTAGGTGTGGGGGCTCTTTTCTTGTCTCTACTGATTAAAAGTCTACCTATTATTCCAACATAGAGAGGCCTGAAGGTTTTTAGTATGTAAAATCTCCCTTGTGGCGAGAAATAATGTACACCACCTATCTGGTTTTACATTACATTAATTTCAGAGAGGGTGCTGAAAATAGAGCAAAGAGATAAATCCCGTTTGTGTAAATCCGGTTTTACCCATCTCCATCATATCTGCATTGTGAAGATGTGTTTTCTTTCTTTCCATTGAGGAGATCTTGCAATTCTAAATTCTCACTTTTTAATCTCTTCTCTCAGCTCTGATCAGTTGTACATTGTTTTGTGTCCTTACAATCTCCATGGTTTAGCTACAGATGTCTTCAGCTAAAGCGATCACAATCTGGCAGCAGACGTCTGATGGTTTTTCCTATATAAATTCTCCCACAGCAGTAAGAAACCTTTTACACCACCTATCAGGTTTAAGGGTGGATTCACATTGGCATTCCCCTCCGCAGTGTTCTGCAGAGGGGAACCGCCATGTGAGCGCAGCCACCGCAAGTCCCTATGTTTATAATGGGGACGCACGGTGCTGCGCATGACAGTGCGCTCCCATTCATTTGAATGTGTGATTTGTACGCATGTACATGCCTGCGTACATATCATACATTGTTGTCCGCACCGGGAACGCGACATGTTGCGTTCCTGGTGCTGACAAGATAGTGTGATTTGTACGCAAGCAGGCGCATGTGTACAAATCACACAGGCAAATGAAGCCAGCCTTACATGAGATAAATTCACAAACACTCTGCCATGTTGAACCTATTTTAATAGGATCATATAGGAGATGAAATGTACAATATTTACAGCTACTGCAAGTTCCCTGTCTGGCACCTCGATTCCTCGTCTATGTACTTCTTTTACAGGATAATGTGATTAAAACACGGTGTGTCATAAATAAAAAGGTGCATGAAGGCGGCCACTAGCATATGTAGGTGCCACTTTAGAGCCCATTGCTGTACCAAGTGTCTGGTGATACAAGCTATCTGAAAATGTAAAAAAAAATATGCAAAATAATAGACCTGTGAAAATATTTTTGTGGTGTAGGTATCCTGTCATCATGCGTTAAAATTTGAATAAAACAAAAAAGGCCTAGGTCATGTGAAATATTTGTGTAGAATCCCTGAGAAACTTCTCAGGTTGGTCTCATGTATACCCATAGTTTGATCAATGTATGCAGCTGAATCAAATGTGAGAGAGCCTATTCTGGGGATGATGGGGCATCTGGGGGATTAAAGAGGTCTTTGTGCACTTAAAGAAGATAAAAAAAATGCTACATTCCATTTTTTAATTACGGTAAATGGAATTCCCCCTCTGAATCAGTCAGTATATCAGCAGTGGCTGCTTGATGAATATGTTTTTCATATTTAGTAACCGCTCTTATGTAATGATCATTAGGTACAATCTGATAACCCTTGGGATCTGACAAGATTCGCTTCTTTAATATCAAATTTATATTGAACTATAATTTGTCTGCTGGTCTGACAACAATATTTTTATTATTTTTAGGAAGGAGATAGATTTCCTCTCCATAGGAGTTACATTTACATCATTACTCATTTTGTTGTTGATAGAATTAAGGTTTTTAAGATAATTTAAAACCATATCACATAAAGTGATGATATGATGACCTCTACTCTGCTGGATAAAATTTAGACTTAGCCTTAATATTAGTGTTAAGAAACGTATCTAGATTCTCAAATGATGGAAAAGGCAACTTATTGACTTTGTGCAGATAAAATTGCTTTTTTAGTGTCAGTTACCTGATATATGTATGGAAGTCCAATTATAGATAAAATTCATTGCTATGGAACGTGGGGCAAAAAGAAAGATTTATGACAGATAGCTAGATATGTGGATCCAGGCAGCAAGAAAGATTGAAAACATTATTCTTTACATTGTCTATGGGGTGGACATTTTTTTTTCCTTTTTTATGCTTGAGTTTGTCCCCCCCACCCCAACCTACATGTTTGCTTTTTATGGGTCTGAGCATTACATTTCTTGTGATGAGGTTGGGATTGTGTGGGTTGGCTGGCGGTAAGACAAGAAACGCACTTCCATTATTACTAGTATTGTTGGTCGTTATAATACTGTTCATAGGAGGGTTGGGATGCTGAGATATGGAGCCTCCACTGCTGTAGAATCATGACTAGATAATTCCAATAGATAAATACAATCCTGTTGTGATGGTACAAACGTGACTCCGTTGTAACCTCAAATGGAGTTGAGATGTTTTAGGATATAATGTTCAAGGGGATTTTACAATAGACTTCTTAAGCAAAAGGGAAAGAATATTAGTCCTTTTTCTGCGGATAGTATCAATTGTTTCTTATATTTCCGTAAGATGTTGTTGAGTGTCTTTCACAGAACTATTCATGTTGGTTTGAGGTAATACATGAAGAGAATCAATATATTGGGAAGGATTATTAGCCGGAGTAGGAAGCTTAGTTGCAGAAATGCATTTCCAATCTGTGTATTGCTACTGTTATTATCAATGGTGGTACCAGGGTTAGATACAGATATACTTCTAGTAAAATAACTTGGTTTTGAACAACAATTTGACCTTTTGTATTTTTTGTTCAGAAAATCTGATATTATCATTATTAAGTGCCTTAGACGTACAGTAGTGATCAGTTGGGTCTATATATTAGATTCTTTTGAATGGTGGCGTTAATCTTCCCTATCACAAAAATAATTTCTTGTATTTTGTTTTTAAAAGTGTCTTGCTCTACAATCAATAAGGCTGGAAAATGTGGTAGAATTTAGTTTTCTAAATTCAGGGTCCTGGTCAAAGACAATAAGATTTTTAGAAATATTAGAAATGTCTTAAGATGCTATATCAGCTATATTAGTCCGTTCTTTATGTAAAATATGAAGCATACCTGTCATACATGTGTGAAGTACGTCCTCCCAGTCCTCTTTAAAACCGGCATTTGCAGGAAAGGGGGAATCCTGATTGATTGTTGAACGCCTTGGGCAAATGTCTTCCTTTAGGAAAGAGATAAAAATCTTGCATCAAGACTAGTGAAGTTCGTCTTTGAAAAGAGCCACCAGTTAATGGAGCAATCTCTTCATAACAGAGTTTTCCTCTTCAAAATAAGAAATCATAAAGTCCTGTGTACACCATGTCATAGCTTTTTATGTCTAAAATGAAAAACGTGATGAGGATGGGATTTTTCTGCAACTATAAAGATTTGCAGTTGGCCATTGTGTAAACTCTGCCAGATTGGAAGCTTATGATGTCACAAGATTCCTCACAAGTGACCTATAGAATATGATTCTATGTTGAAATTTTACCTGTGTTTATGAAGTCGATTTTGTTGTCATCTGTATTAAAGACAGCTGTAGATAAGGTATCGCCCCTGCCAAAATAAAAAGCAAAGAACGAATAATTGTTGTAATCAGAGACGTGAAGGAATAGAGGTCACAGCAATAATGAACCTTCTCGTTGGGCATAAAGATTTTCCCTTTTTTACATTGGAATTATAGGCCTGATAAACCTTGCTGCCCAATAATGAGCCTTCCCGTTGGCTATGAAGATTTTTCCTTTTCTTCATTATAGGCCTGATAAACCATTCTGCCCGACATGAAGAGTTGAATAAAAAGATATGCCAACAGGGCATACACCTACAGCAGTACTTTCAAAATTACAAAACTTTATTGAAACATTTTAGTAGACCGAAACACACATAAAGAAACAATTAAAAGGCAGATACAACTACCATAAGTACAAAAAACACCTGTGCAAAAGGGTCTATAATAACACACAAAATACCTGTGTAAAAGGGTCTATAATAACACACAAAATACCTGTGTAAAAGGGTCTATAATGAGCCTGGAACTCACCCACACATTTAGCCAAAGTGACCGCAACCAGGAAGGCAGTCTTGTGGGACAGCATCTGGAGATCCGAAGAGGACAAAGGCTCAAAGGGCGACTTCGTGATTCCGGTGAGGACGAGATTCAGGTCCCAAGGAGGGACATGACACCGAAGCCGCGGGTGAAGTCTACTGGCGGACGTCATAAACCGACGGACCCAAGGGTGAGAGGCTAGACCCTGATCAAAAAAGAAACTGAGAGCTGAGATCTGCACCCACAGAGTACTTGGAGTGAGACCTTACTCCAGACCGGCTTGCAAAAAATCCAAAATATGAGCAATATTCGGATGGAGGGGATCAGGAGGGTCAGCCGCACACCAAGACACAAATTTCTTCCAGATCTTCCCATAGATAGTATGGAGGCTGGTCCCAAGACACCCGCCTCCGGAAGTGCCCTGGGAGGACCACCCTCCGCGAGAGGGAGGTGGAGGACCTGTCCCAGGAAGACAGGAGAAACCTCTGCAAAATCCTGGAGTGAGCCTGCGCCCAAGGAACCGCCGGGATGCAGGCCGTCAAGGACCCCAGAGCTGACATGATGTCCCTCAGGGAAGGATGACGGGATTCCCAGGAAGCGAGAGAGCTTCTGCACGAGCTCCACCCTCTTGTCCAGTGGCAGAAAGGACGTCTGTATGGACGAATCTAGGACAATCCCCAGAAACTGCTTCCGAGTGGACTGAGTCAGGTCGGACTTCGCCAAATTCGGAAGCCAGCCCAGTGAACGCAAAACCTGAAGGATGGTGGAAACAGAGAGGGACAGTTGCTGAGACGAGGAAGCCAGGATCTGAAAATTGTCGAGGTAGGGGACGATATAAATCCCCTGTCCCCTGAGAAAGGAGACGACCTCCGACATGATTTATAAATCCCCTGTCCCCTGAGAAAGGAGACGACCTCCGACATGATTTTGGAAAATACCAGAGGGGCTGAGGAGAGCCCGAAGGGAAGGACGTTGAACTGGAAATGCCACACTTCCCGACCCCTCGTGACCGCAAACCGAAGAGACTGACGATGATCCGGATGGATTGGGACATGGTAATACGTATCCGTGAGGTCAAGGATGGCCATCACCCAATCCTGACCGATCAAGGGAATGGTGGACCGAATTGATTCCATCTTGAACTGATGGTAAACAACGAACCGATTCAGAGGCTTCAGGTTGATAATAATTTTGTAAGCCCCTGAAGGTTTCTTAACCATGAAGAGGTGGGAGTAATGACCCCTGCCTACGTCCTTGGGTGGTTCAGAAGAAATTATGCCAGAATCCAACAGGGTTTGAAGACCCTGCCACAAGGAGCCCTGAAGAGTGCGAGAGGGGAGCGTGGTGACCCGAAGGCACCGGGGGGAACTGGAGACTAATTCTATTCTCAACCCGTACTGGATGGTGCGAAGCACCCACGGATTGGAGGTGACCTCCTGCCACCTCGGGAAAAAGTGCGAAAGCCGACCCCCCACTCGGTTGTAGTCACTGCTTGTCAGGTTGCTGTTAGGAATGGGGAACAAAGATGTTCCGGCCCCTACCCCCTTTCGGGTAACTCCACCGCCCCGACTTCCCTTTACCACGAGAGGAAGGGACCTGTTCACGGGGAGGACGAAAAAACTGCTTCCTCGCCGACCACTGGTCCGGAAGAGACTTCTTCCTGTCCATGGCCTGCTCCAGAATATCATCGAGAGCAGGCCCGAACACCAACTCCCTCTTGAAGGGGAGAGAACAAAGCTTGACTTTGAAGTTAACATCCCCAGTCCAAAGTTTCAGCCAAAGGGCTCTCCGGGCGGAGTTAGACAGAGCCGCCGCACGTGCGGCCACCCGGACCGACTCCCCAGAGGCATCAGCAAGGAACCCAGTAGCTTTTTGAATCAGGCTGATAGAAATAAGAATTTTCTCACGGGGAATACCCTGAGAGACATGTTCCTCCAGTTGAAGAAGCCAACGGAAGAGGGACCTGCCCACACAGGTAGCAGCAACATTCGACTGCAAAAGGTAAGAAGAAGAGTCCCAGGTTTTCCGAAGAAGACCTTCAATCTTCCTATCCATGGAATCCTTTAATTTTGAGGAGTCCTTGAAAGGGAGGGCAGTTTTCCTCGCAACCCTGGACATCTGGACATCCACTTTGGGAAGCTCCCACTTGGAACATTCCCCAACAAGGCGTTTCTCCGGACATTCCCATTCATGCATAATCAAATTCAAGATATTATCATGAACCGGAAATCCCTTACGGGTCCTAGCCTTCAAGCCCCCGAACATCATATCCTGAATAGAGGGAGCAGGTTCCACCTCCTCTACCCCCATAGTGGTGCGAACCATGTCAAGGAGTTCCTCCATATCATCAGAAGAAAAAAGAAACTTTTTCCTATCCGAGCCTGTGGAATCCAGAGGCAAAGCCTCCCAATCCCTCAGGGTCAGAAGAAAGCAATTCTCCTGACTCAGAGGACAAATTTACGTTTCTTAGCCGGAGGGACCGTCATAGGGGCAGGGGGATGGGAAATCACAGACATGGAAGACTGGACTTCTTGCTGGATAAGGAATTTGATACTGTCCATAAGGGATGGCTGCTCAGCACGCAGAACATCATCTGTGCAGAGTTGGCATAACTTCTTCTTATGCGAGGAGGGCAACTTGACTGAGCAGACCCCACATTTACGGGAAACTGGCTTATCCTTATCCTTTCTGGATCCCGAAACCTTGTCTCCCTAAAAGAGAGAGAGAGGGACCCCATAAGGCACCAGAACAACCCATCCGCATGGAATGGTGGACCCCATCCAGCTACTCACAGCAGTGGGATGAACGCTGGGCTCTGAAGATGCAGGCATAAGGGTTTTCTCATGCTCCATAGTCCACGGCTAGTACCAACCAGGTCCACCCTGCTAAGCGACTGAGAGCACCGGGATCAGAAGCACTCAGGGGTGATGATCACAGACCTGCAACACCTGGTACTCCTAGCCACGCAGACCCACAGGCCTTACCTGGAGAAAGAAGCTGACCGGGCTTTCTGCAGCCGGGTCCAAAGCGCAGGAACCTCCTCCTCCGGGTCCAGCAGCCCCAATCGCCAGGCCAGACATCCGGATAACCGAATCGGCCGCCCCAGCACGCCAGCCGGCCGCATGCATTCCCGCCCGGGAACGCCAACCGGAAGTGACAGGATAACCTCCGCGACGTCACTTCCGGTCTTGCCTAGCAGCGGCGGCAGCGCACAGGGAGGAGGAAGCCGGGGAACTCCGAGAGGCCCCCGGCCAGAAGCACACCGCACTGCTTTGCCCCCCCAAGAGGCGCAGGAGGAGTGGGGGGGAAGGTCCCGAATTGCCCCAGAGGAAGACGGGAGCGGCAACCGGAGGAGCGAACCCGAAGGCCCTGACTCCAGCCGAGCGGTAACACCATGCAGCAGCCACCTAGTCACCGGCCACTGGCAACCCAGAGGAACCTCTTCATGCCCCATAGGGGACAGGAAAATCACTGGTGTGTGCAGGAAGGGGAGGGGTTTTAACCTCTTTGTGTTTCCTGTCCCCTATTTAGGGCAGGGAGGCAACCTCCGTTTCTGCTGTCGTTGAAGGTGACTAGAGAACCAGGGCATCTAGTGTACAGAACATACACATACAGGTTTATTATGTATATCCATATATGTGTAATATTAAAACCAGGAGGGCTAATAAGATATTCTAACCAGAACAACCAACAATCTATTCTCATTCTCCAACGTTTTCAGCCACCCTCCTAGGAGCTATTTTTTTATTCAAAACCATTAAATAGCCTTTCTTTGTTTAAACTTCCTGGTTATAGACTATTAAGTTTATATATCCAAGCCATTTCGGATCTCAACAAATCATTGACCTTGTTTCCCTTCTAATGTTTGTCCTAATTTGTTCAAGTCCGAGGACCTTTATTCCACTAATTTTGCTCCCGTGCTTCTTCAAGAAATGAGCAGCTATTGATGAGATTTTCTTCCCTTCTTCCAGTCACTTCTTGTCGTGCCAATGTTGCAGAGATGCTGCTTTATATGTCTTTGTAATTCCTGAGTTGTCTGTTCCACATAGATCTTCTGACAATCGCATATTAACCCATCTACTATATAATTGCCTAATTGTGTCTGTCTGTCGATTAAATCGCGTGCCATCGCTCATTGGTCGCCGGAAGACGTGGCGGCCAATAAGCGCAGCGTATGCTGATGAGCCGCATGCGTTCAAAATTCTATGTTGATGCCTTTGCCCAAAAAGCTCTACTTTTGTCTCATCTGACCAGAGAAAATTCTTTTAAAACGTTTTAGGCTTTCTCAGGTAAGTTTTGTCAAACTCCAGCCTGGCTTTTTTATGTCTCGGGGTGAGAAGTGGGGTCTTCCTGGGTATCCTACCATACAGTCCCTTTTCATTCAAACGTTGACGGATAGTAAGGGTTGACACTGTTGTACCCTCGGACTGCAGCGCAGCTTGAACTTGTTTGGATGTTAGTCGAGGTTCTTTATCCACCATCCGCACAATCTTGCGTTGGAATCTCTCGTCAATTTTTCTTTTCCGTCCACATCTAGGGAGGTTAGCCACAATGCCATGGGCTTTAAACCTCTTGATGACACTGCGCACGGTAGACACAGGAACATTCAGGTCTTTGGAGATGGACTTGTAGCCTTGAGATTGCTCATGCTTCCTCACAATGGTTTCTCAAGTCCTCAGACAGTTCTTTGGTCTTCTTTCTTTTTTCCATGCTCAATGTGGTACACACAAGGACACAGGACAGCGGTTGAGTCAACTTTAATCCATGTCAACTGGCTGCAAGTGTGATTTAGTTATTACCAACACCTGTTATGTGCCACTTCTGAAGATCGGTTGCAGGGTCACTGATGTTATAAAGCGACTCATAATATTTCTCAAAGTGGGTTGCAATATGAGTGGAGTGATTAACAATCGTATTGTCCTTCGTTTTAATTGAGGGGATATAAGTGGTCATAGTCCTCGGGTGTATATGTTTCGCAAGAGGACCTCCACATTTATCAGCAAATTCATAAAAGAATTGCTGGGTGCGTTTTCTAAATCTCTTATACGTCCTGTTAAGTAGAGTTTTAAGGTCCTCTCTAAGTTTATTTAGTTCAAGTAGGGTCGTCCGATCTAAGGTTAATTTATGTAACTGTTCTAAGGAATGCATTTCTGAGAGGAGGCTAGTAATGAAAGTAGAGTTTTCTTTCTAAAGTCTCAATCCTTCCCGTATGAGGACACCCCTGATAACACTCTTTAGGGCCTCCCATTGGGTCGGACGTTGAGTGTTGTCTGTGTGGGTCAGTAGGAAGTCTGCAATGGTTGATGTGACCTTACGCTTCACATCATCGTCTAGAAGCAAATCGAGTTTCAATCTCCAATTCCAATGTCTGAAATTGTGATGGGTGCTGAGTCACAAAGATGGGAACATGGTCATACGAGGTCACGCAACCAATGGAAACAGAAGGATTCCAGTTAAGCAACTGATGACTAAGCAGAAAATAATCAATGTGGCTATATGAGGAGTGGATTGCCAAAAAATGTGTATAATCTTTGTCTGACGAGTGGAGTATGCGCCTATGTGTCTGCAGTTTTGATAGCGTGTAGGGAATGCTTAAGAGCATCAATTTAATTAGGTGAGATCACCGACTTACCCGCCGACATGTCGAGCTTCCTGTCCTAACGCAGGTTGAAATCGACACCGATGACCAGATGGCCCCGTGCGAATGCCTCCAGTCTCCTCAGATATCGAACCCCCGCTGCTGCTTGCCCTTTATTAGGAAGGTTAAGATTAGCAAATGTGTAACTTTGGCCTAGAATCATTAGTTTCAGGAAAAAAAAGCCTGCCCTGCACATCTGCCTCTACCCCCTGAAGTGTATGTGCTAAACTCTTATGGATAGCGTCCGGGAAATGACTTGTTTTGAAGTGTGTTTCTTGCAGTAGGAGAACCTGAACTCCCAACTAGTGCATATCGGTTAAAATCTGGTTGCGCTTTTGTGGAACATTGAAGCCTCTCACATTTAAGGATGCAAACTTTGGAGAGGCCATGATGTAGGTCACAGAGGGGGGGAGGGTGTAGTATCCCTGGAATGTAGGAGACAAATCAGAGGATGGAATGGAGGTGAGCTAGATCTTATAGGAAAATAGGGAAAATAGCGCTAGTAGGTGAGAAGGATAAAGGGATGAAATTGGGCAGAGGCCCTTAGAGGAGAAGACAAAGAAGGAAAGAAAATAAGAGTAGATTTAGAAAGCCTATCAAGGAAGTAGTCTAATGCCTCGCTCCTAAATCGAGGTTAAGAAACTGGATACAACCCTAGTCTAGATCGGTGTCGATAGGTGAGGTGTGTCTCTCAACGGAGCATTTGGAGGCCCACTACTGACAGCCCACCTGGGATACAGCAACATGAACATATCAAAGCATAAAGAGAATACAGCAATATAAAAAAATCAATATTAATAACAAGTTCCCCCTTCTTACAGGGAAACTGATATAACGAACACAAAGAAAGGGACTAAACGTATCATGGCGGCAAAGCCATAAAAATCACATAGTCAGCAGAAGCCAAAATTAGTCGCCTGACTGAGCAAAAATATGTAGGATGAAGTACAGCTAAAAACAAGGGGAGGACCATCATAAGGAAGGGGAAGCAAAGGAAGGAGAAAAAAAGGGGTGTGGAGGGAGAAAGAAAAAAAGGGGAAAGGGGTGGGGAAAGTGGAAGGTGAGAAAGAATCAAGGGAAGGCATATATAGGGTGGCCCCATGGTATTCCCCTCCAACATATTATTATCCCTCAACAGCTCTTTTCCCCAACATGAGGAGGTCTATCCAACCCTCAGGTTGATGCACCAAGTAACAGACAGAACCAGTCCAGATCCCAAATATATCCCAAAGAATCCCATTGAACGGGTCCAGAGCCCCGCTGAGAGGTCAGAGGGTCTCACACAAGTTGACACTGCAATCCTGTAGTATAGCCAGAGGACAGAGAATAAATAAAAAGTAAAAGAAAAAAGAAATAAAAAATCACTGTTTCACAGGGTGGGACCTAGTTGGCACTGCATCTACATGCTCTCTGCGGCATGGTGTCACGGCGCCTCTCGTTTCCACGGTGTGGGGGTGAGTATGGGTTTATGGGCTATTCATGGATAGAGAGTTCAGGAAGATCCAGACCCTCCAGAAAAGCTTTCAGATCCTGTGGACCTAGGAGAACAAAAAGGTCCTCTCTGATAGGTCTCAGTGCTCTTATCTTGATTAATGTAGCCCTAGACAGATCCGCCATAAAATGGATCTCAGTTCTGTCAAAGTCCAGCAGCCCTTTGATTCGTGCCTGCTTCATAATGTCCTCCTTAATAGTACCGTTATGGTACCGTCACACGCCGCAATCTCGCATGGAAATCATACAGGCGATATGTTGCCCCGGAGCAATCGCCGTGAAATTGCCTCATGGTTGCGGCGTGTGATTTGGGAATTTCGCAGCGATAAATCGCCCCTCGACCTTCGCCTGATTCCTGAACAGTGCTCAGAAATCAGCCGCAATCCTTAAGGCGATATTTTCGTGTTGTGGCGTTTAACAGGACGATAATGATGGAAACAGCGCTTTCCATCATTTCCCATAGACGTGCCTCAGCGTGCTGTAGTCCGCTCCCGTCTGAGATAATTGGTGTGGGCTACTATGTTCCCATTAGCTGTCACTTGACACTGCGCCATATTTGAAGAGCTGTCCGTTCAGCACCACACACATCTTCAGCTACACAACCTTCCGCAAACTCAGTGCAGAGCAGGCTGACCAGTTGCAACGCTGTTGTGATGTCCAATGAGCGTGTACGGGGCGCGGTGTAAACAACTGTGGCATGCCTATGTCCTCGCCGCGCATAACATGTACGCCCACATTGCCTTTGAGATTGCGGCGTGTGGAGCTGCGATGGAATGAGGCAAGATTGCTTCCACTGTAGGTGAGGCCTTTTCCGGGCGACACATCACCTAACCTTCAGGGCCATATTGCGGCGTATGATGCCGCCATCGGCGATCTGAGGCGGACACGAAAAACGTGACCGCACACATTATATCGCCTCATATCGCCAGGCGATATTGCGACGTGTAATGGTACCATAAGATGGTAGTAGTGCAAACGGCAGATCACGTCCCTAGGATTATTGGGGTCTGTAGATCTACACTGTGTGCAGAATTATTAGGCAAGTTGTATTTTAGAGGGTTATTGTTATAATTGATCACAACTATGTTCTCAATCAACCCAAAAGACTTTGGCTATCTTATAGGAGGATATCTGTTTGTGCAGGTAACTATTACTGTGCAGACTTTTTAGGCAACTTAATAAAAACCAAATATTTTCTCATCTCACTTGTTTATTTTCACCAGGTAAACTAATATAACTGCACAAAATTTAGAAAATGACATTTCTGACATGCAAAAACAAAACCCAAAAAAATTAGTGACTAATATAGCCACCTTTCTTTATGATTATACTCAACAGCCTTCCATCCATAGATTCTCTCAGTTGCTTGATTTGTTTACAATCAACATTGCGTGCAGCAGCCACCACAGCCTCCCAGACACTGTTCCGAGAGGTGTACCGTTTTACCTCCCTGTAGATCTCACATTTTAGGAGGGACTACAGGTTCTTTATGGGGTTCAGATCAGGTGAACAAGGGAGCCATGTAATTTTTTTTTTCTTTTAGACCCTTGCTAGCCAGCCACGCTGTGGAGTAGTTGGATGCATGTGATGGAGCATTGTCCTGCATGAAAATCATGTTTTTCTTGAATGATACCGACCTCTTCCTGTACAACTGCTTGAAGAAGTTGTCTTCCAGAAACTGGCAGTAGGTCCGGGAGTTGAGCTTCACTCCATCCTCAACCTGAAAGGGTCCCACAAGTTCATCTTTGATGATACCAGCCCATACTAGTACCCCACCTCCATCTCGCTGGGGTCTGAGTTGGAGTGGAGCTCTCTGCCCTTTACTGATCCAGCCTCTGGCCCTTCCATCTGGCCCATCAAGAGTCACTGTCATTTCATCAGTTCATAAAACCTTTGAAAAATCAGTCATCAGATATTTCTTGGCCCAGTCTTGACGTTTTCTCTCATGTTTCTTGTTCAAAGGTGGTCGTTTTTTTGCCTTCCTTGCCTTGGCCATGTCCCTGAGTATAGCACACCTTGTGCTTTTTGATACTCAAATACCGTTGCAGCTCTGAAGTATGGCAAAACTGGTGGCAAATGGCATCTTGGCAGCTTCACGCTTGATTTTCCTCAATTCATGGGCAGTTATTTTGCGCCTTTTTTGCCCAACACGCTTCTTGCGACCCTGTTGGCTATTTGCCATGAAACGCTTGATTGTTCAGTGATCATGCTTCAAAAGTTTGGCAGTTTCAAGACGGCTGCATCCCTCTGCAAGACATCTCACAATTTTAGACTTTTCAGAGTCCGTCAAATCTTTCTTCTGACCCATTTTGCCTAAGGAATGGCATCTGCCTAATAATTCAGCACACCTTATATAGGGTGTTAATGTCTGTACACCACACCCCTCCTCATTACAGAGATGCACATCACCTGATTTACTTAATTGGTAGTTGGCTCTCAAGCCTATAAAGCTTAGAGTAGGACAACATGTATAAAAAGTATCATGTGATAAAAATACTCATTTGCCTAATAATTCTGCACACAGTGTAGGTCTCAGGGTGCGATGAGCTCTGTCGAATGTGATGGCAGTATGTGGCAGCCTGTCTAATAATGTATTGAAACGGCTTTGCAGAGTGGGGACCACGTCCACAGACCCAGTAGCTTCTGGAAGACCACAAATGCGAATATTATTGTGGCGGTCTCTGTTTTCAGAGTCTCCATTAGGTTAAATGAAGAGATTTGCTCTGTGTGGAGGTCCAGGGTCCTCTGATGTTCTGTCTGGACCTCCACCAACTCAGACACAGATGTTTCAAGGACACTTACTCTCTTTGCAACCTGTGAAAGGGATGTACTGAGACCCTGGATTTCAGCTTTACAGAGCTCTCGAGGCGTCAAATAGAGCCCTCCATATCTGCTTTAGTCAGTATATAAGACATTCGTGACTGTAGGCCAGTGGTTCTTAACCTTGTTTGAGGTACCGAACCCACCGGTTTCATATGCACATATGTGGCAGCATTTTTCCTTGTATGTAAGGGGACAGTAAATCCATTTTCTTGTACTGACAAGTTTGTCATTTTTTTTTTTTTTTTTTTTTTTTTACACATCATAAGAATGTGGCTTTAATTGTTTACTAAGTGGTGGTAATATATGGTCTGGTTACAGTGTGGCGGTACTTTTCCCTTGTATACGTTTTGGTCAATGTGGTGGTAATATGTGGTTTCGTCATATTGTGGCAGTATTTTTACTTGTATGTAAGGGGACAGTAAATCCATTTTCTTGTACTGACAAGTTTGTCAGTTTTTTTTATATTTACATATTATAAGTGAAACCATGATTTGCACAACAACAAACACTCCACCATAGATTTAAACAACTTTGTAAATGTGGCAAAGGCAGTAAGTTGTTAGAATCATCCTCTTTTTTTTTTTTTTTTCTACAGATTTTCTGACCAGACTTGGTTTTATGAGAAAATAATACCAAATGCCCCTTTTCTAGACATAAAATTCAATGATTGCGCATCTCAGGCTACATTCCCACTGTGTGTTTCTTGATCCGTTTTTTGCACTGCATAAAGCAGATCACTCAGGTGAAATCCCAGACAAGTGATAGTTTTTCCCTTTAGGAGGGCTTTTTTCTAGAAGATTGCATGTCAATGGCCTCGTTCACACATACAAATCCATTTTTTAACCCCTTAGAAAAACGGATCCATTTTTCTACGGCTTCCAAATGTGACCCCTGAGGTCCTGGACTTTTTTGTCAAATTTTGGGACTTAGTCATTTTTTCATGAAAAACGCATATGTGTTAACTCAGGTGCCTATATGTGCCATGCGTTAACGCATGTGTTTCCCATAAGCCCCCATGTTAAAAAAATGCATGTGTTTATTTAAAAAAACACACACACATGCGTTAACGCATATGCGTTTTTGGACTTTGAAAAAAAAAAAATGTCCAAAATGTTTCCAAAAACAGATTTAAAGCAAAAACGGATTGTATACCAATGTCTGTGAAATAATAATGCAGCAGCAAAAAAAATGGTCATTGCTAGGAGGACAGCTCCTGTGTGCAGCTACAAATGCAGAATGAGCACAAAATCCGCACAGTGTGAATGTAGCCTCATAGCTCCAGGCTTGGCATCTAGGACCCTGCACCATCCAGAGACATCACATACAAGTTCTGGCTCCTGCAAGCAGGAGAAAGGAAAATGGACAATCGCAGTTTAGGGATAAATCTATGGGCAAAAACCAGACCGAAAAGACTTTCCTAACAAGGAATGACTGTATAATAAAGGCTCTCCTCCAGTGAGGGGTATGACTGGAGTGTAGCAGGGTATAGCACTCTATGACTGGGGCTTTCTCTTGCCTCCTGGCCCCGGGGTAATAACCACTTGTGCACCCGGTTATCCCTCAGCACCCACACATTCCACATGGAGGAACTCACCATAGCAGGTCTCATGTCTGGGCAATGTATAACAACGATGTCAACAAGAATGACCTCTCTTCACCGACCAGTCTCCACAGTTCACAGACCAACAAGGCTCTCTCCAATCAAAATCAATCTCTGTATAACCACTGATCTCTCTCTGTAATAAACGCTTTGACTCAACACCGACAGCCCACACAGAGTCAGCCAGAGCTGTGATGCACAGGGTTATAAATGGCGGGTGACGTCATCTGGAGAGGCGGAGCCTCTCTCATCAAAGCCTCTCTCATCAAAGCTGCAACCAATCAGGGCAGGTCTGTATGGAAGATGGATGTGACTTCTGGCCTGTAGTGATAATGATAGAGCTTAGGGGTGGAGACATAGAAGCATCCACATAATACAGTGTGGTATAGTCCACATGTGGCGGCTACACATGATTCTGCCTCCCCTCACACTCATTGATGCCCGCCATTTTATAGCTGTGTGTGGAGTTTTGATATATAGAGATTTACGGGATTTAGTGCAGTTATATAGAATTCTCTTATGTTCTTCACATATCCTGTGCACTTATGGCTTTATTTTCACTAGGCCACTTTCTATCTATGTGGTGGCCCTACATATATTATCTGTCCAGTCCTATTAATGTCATCTGTCCACCTGGACATCCCACTTTGTGCATTCTTTCTCTAATGTTCGGCCATGTCCACACACTTTGCCTTCTGCTATGTTCACACAGGGCGTTTTTTCATGTTTTATCACAGCAGAACAACAATGAATAAACCTCACAGTGTGAATGAGGCCACAGGTTCCTGTCAGCTATGGCCAAGATGTCTGCTATGTGTTCACAATTCAGGCTCCAGACACCAGAACAATATGGAACATTGTTGTATTGTTGTTGTCTTTCTGCAGGGTCAGACGTTTATGCCCTCACAACTCTTTTTATTTGGATTGACCTAAACCTGCTCCCATTTGTTTCCCTTTATCTTTGTGTGTTAGCAGAGCTATATTCACACACCGCTTCTGATCCGTTCTTTGCAAGTCGCTGCAGAAAAGGGATCACTGGAATGGAATCCCTGCTCGCTCAATGGGTTTTCTCTTGTTGCCATCCAGACAGGGAATTTAAGGTGTGATCCGTTTTTTTCCTGGAAAACTCCAAAGAAAGTGCAGGTTAGTTTCTGTTACGTTTTTCTGATCCGCTTTTCCCATAGGGAACCATTCTAAATGGAGGGAAAAAACGCAGCACCAAAAGCAGATCAGAAATGGATGATCCATTCCCTGGTGCGTTTTTGTGAAAAGCTGATCCAGTCTTGCAGCAGATAAAGAGAGAAAAACGCACCGGAAAAAACTGCAAAAACAGCGTGTGCATATAGCCTCAGACTGTTTAAACTGGACGTTCATTACATCTCTACCTTCGGCTAACACACTGCTTTTGCAATTAAAAGAAGATCACAATCAATTGCTCCATTTTGTTTCTGACATCACATAATTGTAACAGAATTTTATTACTGCTGTGGGAAAGTGGTTTATACAGTTTCAACATGAGTTTCGTCTGTTTTTCAGAAATGAAAGAGGAGAGCAAGGGGATAAACACAGTGACGGAATTGTCATTATATGCCGAAACTAACCAATGTGCACCAACATGATGGATCTGGGTGATATGGTTGCCAGTTACAGAAAGAAAGTCAGCACGGGCCAACTCTATTGTGTCCATCAAACCTGATACTTCAGGGTTTGCTTTTCTAATTGAATGCTGGCACATTCATTATATTATCATGTAACCATTCATTGGTGGCAATTGCTGCACGTTCATTAAAGCTTAGTATGATCACCCACACACGATCCATGTGCGAGCAGTGTTAATGCGCTTGCCTCTTCTCTAACCATATCCAGCAGGGGCGTAGCTAGAACTGGCAGGGCCCCATAGCAAACTTTTGAACGGGGCCCCCTTCAAGACACACCCCCTTACCGATAATGCATACAGGAGTCACATTAAGTGCCAAAATTAGAAATAATGTAGCGAAATTGTTCCTAATCCTGAATCTCAGTCAAGACAATCAAATTAGTTAAGCACTCATAATTGTAGATTTTATGTTGCTTACTTATGGAAATACAAAGACATAATAGATCATTAAACACTTACGTGAAACTTGAAGTACTACCAAGGAGATGATAAGCTTCTAAACTTTCATGCTTGATTACATGTTCTAACTTCTAAAATGTATAAATTCAACCTAAAACCAAAAAGAGTCAATTATTAAACCATCATAAAGTACCTCAAAGTAAACTAAAATAGCAGTATAACAGTCAGTTAAAATGTACTACTTATTTTTAAGCTTAAATGCGAGCCAACAAAACTCACCTATAACTGTAGCAGAAACAACTTGTTTTCATCTCTTGAAAAGACATGCCATTTTAAAACATATTCCAACTTATAACATTTCTAAGTGCCAAAACGAGGGAACCTAAAGGCCAAAGAAAGAAGTTTAAAGTAATCTATATGTACCGTTTTGTTTTATACATTTATAGAGCTAGCAATTTCGGTTACAATTCTACTTTTAAAACTTAAATTCCTTACTTACATTAGCAAAACATGAACTACAACAGAATTATAAAAGGTTGAATCAACCTAAAAGAATAGTAACAATAACACAATATTAATGCTTTAAGACACTGTAAAGACCACTAAATGGTCAATAATTTAGGCACCTAATAATCAGAATAGAGACCAAACTAAGGGGAAAAACCTTGTTTGCTTTACCTAGTAGCGACATTGGCAGATGAGCTTGCCTACTCCAACAATACCGCTATGCTAGATATCAGCAAAGTGTTGGTTTACTCAAGATTTCAGCTTCCCCTATATTGCCACATTTGAAAGCAACAGGCTTTCACAATGGCTACTGTCACCTTTTAACAATGTTAAGAGTTACATATACAGTGAAAACTCTCCAGATCATCAGTTTGAAAAAAATACCTCTTGCACAGACCCGATGACTACAAATTCCATAACCTATCATGCATGCTAGCCACTTTCTTAAAATTACTACTTTTTAATACAATTTTGCGATTGTCATCTCATAGTAGTTTCACTGTATCAACCCCTGACATTGTACAAAGTGCCACTCCCTTCAGGAGTGTAACTTAAAACCAAACATGCAATAGAACTTTAACTTAAAACTTTGTTAGTTCAACAAAAAACTGAAACTGTTCAACTGTTAGTAGTCAAAAACCTTCCCAACTCCCAAAGAACTTTACACTTACGCACACCATTGTTTCTTACATCACATGCCTGCGTGCCTTGACTTCAGCAAAAGTGTCCACAATGCTGTCTACATCTAGTTTCCTAGCCCTCTCATTTTCAATGCTTAGAATCGCAAGGCCAGAAAGTCTTTGCTCCGACATGGTACTCCGCAAGAAGTTTTTTATTAATTTCAGTTTAGAAAAATCTTTCAGCACTGGCTACTGTAACAGGTAGTGTTAAGAATAGCAGAAAGGCTACACACACATCTGGCAGTGTGGATGAAAGGGCATTGTTGTCTACCAAAAGAAGGTGGGCAAGGTCACTAACAGAGGAGGACTTTTGGATCTCTTCCCTTAATGCAGAGCGAAAACTAAGCAGTTGACTAGGAAAATCAAACACTTTTTCTTGTTTGTAAATTTTCTGCAGATTTGCTGCAGCTTTGAAAAGATCATCATCAGATGCAGACAAAAGCATTTCAGGCTGAATTATGCCAAATCGATTTAGAATCTGATCAAGTCCCCTAAATCTGTTTTGAAGCTGAGATGTAATAATGTCTAAACATGGAAAAAAATCTGTAGCTTTAAAATGTTTTTCGGCATCACTTAACCTCTCATCAACTGCCAACTCATCAAAATGACGTTTGATTTTTGGGACTCGTTTCTTTCCAAATTGTGATGCTACGCCCCACTGCTGGGCGAGTATTCCTGCAGTCTGTTTTGCTTCCTCAAACTGATTTCTGTATTCATTTAAATTGTCTGTAACATTTTTAATTAATTTGGATGCCTTTGACAAATCAATGTTTTTCGTTTGCAAAACTTTCGAAACTGCATCAATATTTTCCAAAATCTTTATTTGAACAACAACTAAAAATATGAACTCAAATGATTGTATTTTTTTTTTTTAACGACGATGCCTCTTCTCTTTCTTTTGTTTTCGTAGAGGTTAGCATGACCTTTGTCAGTGCTTGCAATACATCCATAAATCGGAAACGTAAGTCTAGGAGGGAGTCATGGCGTGACGACCAACGAGTGGGGCACAACTTCTTTAATGTCAAGCTCGATTTAGTTGAAAAAGAGGAAAGAATTTTCCACCGCCTTATACTGTCACCAAAAAATGTGTACAAATTCTGCACAATGTCAAAAAAATGTCCTATTTCTTTCATATTTGCCATTGAATCTTGCAGTACCAGATTAAGATTATGTGCTGCACAGTGCACATAAAGAGCATTCTGCTCTTTTTCAGAAATTCTGGCCTGCACACCCGAGTATATGCCACTCATTGTGGCAGCTCCATCATATCCTTGGCCACGACACTTTTTTAAAGATAGGCCTTTGCTCTCTATACAGCCAATGATGTCATTATCTATGCCCGCAGCACTCTGATCTTTCACAGCATGAAAACCCAGAAACACTTAATTAATTTTCACATTGGTTGCTCTTCTGTTCTCATCTCTGGCTACAGAAACAAAGCGGAAAACCTGGCTTAGCTGATCAACTTTTGAAATGTCCTGGGTAGTATCCATGATGACAGAGTAAAATTGTGCCTGTTTAACATCGGAGACTATTTCCTTCTGTACTTGTTGGGAAAGGATTTGAATGATCTCATTTTGGATTTTTGGGCTCAGATATTTTATTGATCTCTGGGGCATTTGAACAAGTTCTTTTAGAACCGGATCATACTCTGCAAGAAGCTGAATTATGGAGAGAAAATTCCCATTATTAATTTCATCTAAATGCTCTCGATGGCCACGAAATGGTAAATTGGCCATTGACATAGTGAATGTCACATTTATAATTCTTTGGAGAACTTGCCTCCAAAAATTCTTTTCTCGCCTGATTAGCTTCTCATTTTCCTCATCTATAGTGCCCTGTTTCCTCCACTGGTCATACACCATACATGCTTCAATGTGGGCATTTGAGCTCTCATGGGTCTGAATTTTTGATGTTAAATTCTTCCATTTATTAATCCCTTTTGCCCAGGCTGGTTCGAAACCTTGCTTTTTCCGATCCCGAAACAACCAGCATGGTTCTCAATACATAGCATAGAGTTTGGGGGAATAACACAGCCACATGACAGGAATTTTAAGTCTTGTTTGTGTGATTCTTTCATAATATTTTTCAGAAAAACATCTTTTGTCTGTATCATGATCTCTGGGAAAAGGACCAGAAGGCCTACATGGACCCTGGGAGATAATGAATGTTTTTATAGTGGGATCCAAAATGGTAACAGGATAATTAGCCCGATCAGTTACATACTCCTCAGTAACAGCAGCATCTAAAATGTTGCAGGTAGAGGTGCTTGCAGTTTCACTGCTCTGCATTGGCTCATCTGAGGTGGGGTTGATGGCTTGTAATAGGCTCACATCACTCATTCATTCACTACTACTAACTTCATCTACTAAGTTAGGATCATCCACAGCAGATTGGCTAGTGCTGGCAAACACCTCCACCTGGGTTTCCACATTAACAATAGGATCACAACCTTCTAAACTTGCATCTTCCACAACAGATGCCATAGGGGTATTAGAGCTTTCACCCACAGCTTTAGTGGCTGAAAAGAAACTACTAATTTTAATCATTTTTTGACCTTTCAGATCCTCTTTCCTCTTCTTTTTACGCTTCTGAGCGCCACTCTGATGGTGATATGTTGACATAGTGAGTAATCGTGTGCGACCTTTGCACTTTGTCTGCAAGAATAAAGCACCGCATATAAACAACAGATCCATAATATGACTAGATGTTAACAGTCTGATGCCACCCAGTTTATATTAAACTACTAGACATGGACCAGAGGAGGAGCCAGGCCACTATGGTGTGATACAACCCCATTAACCAGCAGGAAAGTTAAAACTAATGAAATGCAAGATGAGGGCCGACATTGCATGGAGGTGCGGGGCTGCAGCCTGAAGCATTTAGACCTAGTCACACTGCATAATTGAGAATGGAGGATGCAGGTGCAGGAGTAGACCAACGATGCGTTCTTGAATCTTCTTATCCACTCCAATGCGCTGCGCTGTGCTGTGGGGCAGGCGCAGCCAAGCTGATGATCATGAACAGCCAAGCTGATGATCATGAGCACCTGAACTGTGAACCAGTTCAGTGACTTCACTTGTCTTCTCTCTCCCTCTCTTTTTCTTCTTCTCTTCTCCTCTCTCCTCTTCTCTCTCCTCTCTCCTCTCCTCTCCTTCCTCCTCTCCTTCCTCGTGACTGTCGGCCTCCAGGAAGTAACTACACCTCCAGAGGTCAGTGGGGGACAGGCAGGCTGCAGAACATTCCCTAAGGAGGTAACAGGCCGGCCAGGGGGCGGAGACCAACTCTGCCCAAAGAACACACAGGCTACAGTCTGGCGGCGGCAGCCCCTTTGATCTGTGTGCGGTGCCTCCGGCCGCTTTGAATATGAGAAGCGTCGCGGCGGCGTCCACCTCGCCGGGGGGGCCCCGTCTGGCGCGGGCAAACCCCCGCCGGGCCCCTCCCCCCTCCCACCTGACGGCCACACAAGGTATCGCAGCATAGTGGCGCTGGGTCCGGGCCCACCACTAGCGCCAGGCCCCAAAGCGATCGCTACGTCTGCTATGCTGGTAGTTACGCCCCTGACGGTACCTTATTTCTTTGCATGATGTCAGAATAGTCTCCCATAGCTGCTGTTTTGATGTTTACTGCCACCCACCTTCATAGATCTTTTGCTTGATTATACTCCAAAGGTCCTCTATAGGGTTGAGGTCAGGGGAAGATGGTGGCCACACCATGAGTTTATCTCCTTTTATGTCCATAGCAGCCAATGGCACAGAGGTATTCCTTGCAGCATGAAATAGTGCATTGTCATGCATGAAGATGATTTTGCTCCTGAAGGCACGTTTTTGCTTTTTGTACCATGGAAGAAAGTTCTCAGTCAGAAACTCTATATACTTTGCAGAGGTCATTTTCACACCTTCAGGAATCTTAAAGGGGCCTATCAGATGTTTCCCAATGATTCCGGTCCAAAACATGACTCCTCCACCTCCTGGCTGATATCGCAGCCTTGTTGCGACACGGTGGCTCCTAGCTGATATCGCAGCCTTATTGCGACATGGTGGCCATCCACCAACTATCCACTACTCCATCCATCTGGACCATCCAGGGTTGCTCAGCACTCATCAGTAAACAAGACTGTTAATTAGTCTTCATGTACAGTACAGACCAAAAGTTTGGACACACCTTCTCATTCAAAGTGTTTTCCTTATTTTCATGACTATGAAAATTGTAGATTCACACTGAAGGCATCAAAACTATGAATTAACACATGTGGAATAAAGTATTTAACAAAAAAGTGTGAATCAACTGAAAATTTGTTATATTCTAGGTTCTTCAAAGTAGCCACCTTTTGCTTTGATTACTGCTTTGCACACTCTTGGCATTCTCTTGATGAGCTTTAAGAGGTAGTCACCGGAAATGGTCTTCCAACAGTCTTGAAGGAGTTACCAGAGATGCTTAGCACTTGTTGGCCCTTTTGCCTACACTCTGCGATCCAGCTCACCCCAAATCATCTCAATTGGGTTCAGGTCTGGTGACTGTGGAGGCCAGGTCATCTGGCGTAGTACCCCATCACTCTCATTCTTGGTCAAATAGCCCTTACACAGCCTGAAGGTGTGTTTGGGGTCATTGTCCTTTGAGAAATAAATGATGGTCCAAGTAAATGCAAACCGCATGGAATAGCATGCCGCTGCAAGATGCTGTGGTAGCCATGCTGGTTAAATATGCCTTCAATTTTGAATAAATAGCCAACAGTGTCAACAGAAAAGCACCCCCACACCATCACACCTCCTCCATGCTTCACGGTGGGAACCAGGCATGTAGAGTCCATCCGTTCACCTTTTCTGCATCGCACAAAGACATGGTGGCTGGAACCAAAGATCTCAAATTTGGATTCATCAGACCAAAGCACAGATTTCCACTGGTGTAATGTCCATTCCTTGTGTTCTTTAGCCCAAACAAGTCTCTTCTGCTTGTTGCCTGTCCTTAGCAGTGGTTTCCTAGCAGCTTATTTTACCATGAAGGCCTGCTGCACAAAGTCTCCTCATAACAGTTGTTGTAGAGATGTGTCTGCTGTTTGAACTTTGTGTGGCATTGACCTGGTTTCTAATCTGAGCTGCTGTTAACCTGCGATTTCTGAGGCTGGTGACTCGGATGAACTTATCTTCCACAGCAGAGGTGACTCTTGGTCTTCCTTTCCTGGGGCGGTCCTCATGTGAGCCAGTTTCTTTGAAGCACTTGATGGTTTTTGCAACAGCACTTGGGGACACTTTCAAAGTTTTCTCAAATTTTTGGACTGACTGACCTACATTTCTTAAAGTAATGATGGCCATTTGTTTTTCTTTACTTAGCTGCTTTTTTCTTGCCTTAATACAAATGCTAACAGTCTATTCAGTAGGACTATCAGCTGTGTATCCACCAGACTTCTGCACAACACAACTGATGGTCCCAAACCCATTTATAAGGCAAGAAATCCCACTTATTAAACCTGACAGGGCACACCTGTTAAGTGAAAACCATTTCCGGTGACTACCTCTTGAAGCTCATCAAGAGAATGCCAAGAGTGTGCACAGCAGTAATCAAAGCAAAAGGTGGCTACTTTGAAGAGCCTAGAATATAAGACATATTTCCGTTGTTTCACACTTTTTTGTTAAGTATATGTTAATACCCAGTTTTGATGCCTTCAGTGTGAATCTACAATTTTCATAGTCATGAAAATAAAGAAAACTTTTTGAAAACTCTTTGAATGAGAAGGTGTGTCTAAACGTTTGGTCTGTACTGTATGTCTGGGCCCAATGCAAACGTTTCTGCTTGTGAGCACTGTGTAGTGGTGGCCAAATAGTAGGTTTATGCACCACAGCAAGCCTTTGAAGGATCCTACACCTTGAGGTTCAAGGGACTCCAGAGGCACAAGCAGCTTCAAATATCTGTTTGTTGGTTTCTAAGGCCTTTTTAGCAGCTGCTCTCTTAATCCGATGAACTTGGCTGACAGACACCTTACTCATTCTGCCTTTATCTGCACGAATACGTCTGTGCTCAGAATCAGCCACAATTCTCTTCACAGTACGATGATCACGCTTACGTTTTTGTGCAGTATCTAATGTTTTCATTCCTTGTCCACGGCATTGTATTATTTATTGCTTTTCGGTAGCAGAGAGATCCTTTTTCTTTCCCATGTTACTTGAAAACTGTGGCCTGCGTAATATTGTGGAACACCCTGTTTTATTTTTATTGGGCTCACCTGCCAAACTAGTTATCACAGGTATCTGAGATTGATTTCAGTGATCCAAAGAACCCTGAGACACAATACCATCAATGGGTTTCATTGACAAAAAAAAACAAAACCCATGCCACTTAAAACCAATTTGCATAATAATTTGGAACATGGCGTAATCCTTAAGGGGTCTAGTTTCCAAAATGGGGTCACTTGTGTTTTTTTTAAGTTAGGGGTCCAGTAAGCAAACAAATTTGCTTTCCAAAATACAAATAGCGCTCCTTCTCTTCTGAGCCCTCCTGTTTGTTCAAACAGCTGTTTCTGCCAACATGTGGGGTATCGGCGCGCTCAGGAGAAATTGGGTAACACATTTTGGCATCCATTTTGTTATACTATCCCTTGTAAAAGTGAATAGATTGAGGCTAAAGCAACTTTTTTAGGTAAAATATAAATGTATTTCTTTTTTCCTTCCACATTTCTTGAGCACCTGTGAAACAGCTGAAAGGTTAATAAACTTTTTGAATGTGGTTTTCAGTTGCTTGAGGGGTGCAGATTTAGGAAGGTTGTCACTTTTGGGTATTTTTTGTCACATAAGACCCTCAAAGTAACTTGAAATGTAATGTGGTCCCTAAAGAAATGTTTTTGTAAATTTTGAGATATTGCTGATGAAATTTGAACCCTTGTAACCTCCTAACAAAAAAAAATTGGTTTCCAAAATTGTGCTTATGCAAAGTAGACATGTGCGAAATGTTATTTATTAACTATCAGATGTAGGCCCGATGCTATCGCATCAGGAGGGTGGTGTCTGTGCGTTGTCTCTTGTCTCTGTGCCTGTCTCCCCCTGTGTGCTGTCTCTTCATTGTGCCTTTTTCTCTGCTCTGTGCCGTCTCTCCCGTGTGCGCTGTCTTTCCCGTGTGCGCTGTCTTTGTTTTCCCCTAATGCGCTGTCTTTGTCTCTCCCGTGTGCGCTGTCTTTGTCTCTCCCGTGTGCGCTGTCTTTGTCTCTCCCGTCTGCGCTGTCTTCCCCCGTCTGCGCTGTCTTCCCCCGTCTGCGCTGTCTCCCCCGTCTGCGCTGTCTCAGTCTCCCCGTCTGCACTGTCTTCCCCAAGTCTGCGCTGTCTCAGTCTCCCCGTCTGCACTGTCTGAGACTCCCCCGTCTGCGGCTGTCTCACCTCCATGTGTGCTGTCTCACCTCCGTGTGTGCTGTCTCACTCCCCCGTGAGCACTTCCTTGGGCTCTAGCAAACCTGGAAAAGCATTTGAGACGCAACATGACCTATATCACCCACGCCAAAGAGAAGCAGCTCCAGCCACCACAGTAGGGGGTGAGTTGATTGTTTAACCAAATATAATAATTTTGTACGGCCCCTGGAGGATGCTAGAAATTCCCAAATGGCCCTCGCCAGAAAAATGGTTCCCAGCCCCTGATTTTAACAAAAATCCAAAAGTTGAAAATGTAAAAATTTTCCCAAATTTTTATCAAATTCCATTTTTTAGACAAATAAATGCAAAAAAATATTGTTTTAAATTTACCACTAACATGAAGCCCAATATGTTTCGAAAAATACCGGAGACATCACCTCATAAAGTGACACTGGTCAGAATTGCAAAAATGGTCTGGTCATTAAGATGGAAATTGACTTAGTCACTAAGGGTACCGTTAAACGTCGCAATATCGTTCCAATATATCATACGATTTCACGGGAGCGCGCACGTTTTTGGCACTTGTCCAAGATCGCATAGGAGATGTCACACAGGGAGATATCGGCAGGCAACGCAACTACGATTTTGTAAACAACTTTTTTGCGCTGGGTATGAGCAACCCAGGGACCGACCATTAACAATGTAGTGAATGGGGGAAGTTGCACACAAAATCGTAGTTGCGCTGTGACACAGTACGATCCTGCCACATCGCATATACAATATCGTACGGTTGAAGGGCTTGCCCAATCCTCTTGCAATATCGTAGCTAGGTTTTTTTCGAGTCGCGTTGCCCATTTACATGACACAACGCACGAACGATATCAACTGCAACGACCGTACCACATGACTTTTTGTCCATGTTGCATTGCGATATCGCGACGTGTAAAGCGGCCCTAAGGGTTTAAAAACAAGCAAATTTTTGTTTCCACTCTCGTAGTATTCATTCCATTTGCAAATATTCACCAATAAGAGCAATGAACCAGCTACTAAGGTGTCGCAAATCATCAAAACAAAATATGGGTTCATACATGTGATGTTTTTAATTTATCCAATTCTTTACTTGGGTCATTCCATGTCAAGTGATCCAAAAATGAATATTTTTTTTTCCCTGACGTCCTCAGATTTTTTAAATTTTTTTTCTATATGAAGATCAACTTTATCTAATTACAAAAAAAAAGTTTTGAATTTTTTTCTTTATCTGTTAATTTTTTACAGATTTTTAAAGTTTTAAAAAAGTGCGAATTTTGGCCTGGTATAGCTTTACATTTTCTATCATATCTCGGGCTAGAAATAAGATAGAGAAACAAAATAAACACCAATCTACTCAGAACTGTCCAGGCTTTCATCAGATATGTCACAAGAGGATCTTTGTTAATATTTTACCCATGTGATCGCAAGCGCAAAACTTTAAAACGCATTTCCGAAAAATCGGCGCGCTTTAAATATTTCAAAAACTGCCCATGTGTCTGCTTTGCTCTTAGCCACATCTGTACCAAATTTCAAGTTGGGATCGCAATGGGATCATATTTTAACATATTTTACTAGTAAGAGCGTCAATGGGTCATTCCATATCAAGTGATCTAAATATGAATATTTTTTTTTACCTGACGTCTTTAGATTTTTTTTTTTTTTTTCCTTTATGAAGTACTACTTTAGTTAATTACAAATTAAAAGTTTAGATTTTTTTTCTTCATCAGTTAATTTTTTACAGATTTTTAAAGTTTAAAAAAGGGTGAATTTTGGCCTGGTATGACTTTACATTTTTTTATCTCATGGCTAGAAATAAGATAATGAAGTGGGAGAGGCATCATTTTACTCAGAACGGTAACAGCTTTCATTTGAGATGTTACAAGACTATGTTTCTTTATATCAAATTCAAACTATTAACGGGCAATTGTGAAAAAATGACTGATTGTGTTCTTGGTGATTTTTGAATTGACACTATAATAGTTAAATATTTTGCACTTAGGTCCAATGAATGCGTCCATGGGGTCAAGCTGGGACAGAGTCATCACAAATTAGCCTTATTTGCAGATGACCTGCTACTTTACATCTCCCAGCCCCTGGTCTCCATCCCTTCGGTCTTAATGGAGTTTGAACGGTTCGGACAATTGAGCAACTTTAAAGTGAATTGCTCCAAAACCGAGGCACTCAATATTTCTTTGCCTGGAGAATTGGTTTCTCATCTATCTAAACAGTTCCCATTTAAATGGAAAGTAGAAGCCATTAAGTACTTGGGAGTCCTTATACCAAAAGATCTTAAACAAATATTCAATTTAAATTATCAACCCCTTTTGACTAATGCGGAATTGGCATTTACCTCCTATAGACAATTAAAGCTATCCTGGTTCGGGAGAATAAACGTAGTCAAGATGGATGTCTTGCCCCGACTCTTATATACTTTTCAGACAGTTCCTGTTCTATTGGATAGAGGCTTCCTCTCCAAAATGCAATCTATGATCCTTAGATTTGTCTGGGGGGGCAAGAGGTCCAGATTGCGAATGAATATCCTATCCTTGCCCAAGACCAGAGGAGGGGTTGGACTACCCAACATACGAGCGTACTTTGTGGCTTCCTCTCTTGTTAGAGCTCTAGATTGGCATTATCATGCGTCCTCCAAGAAATGGGTAGGGGTGGAGCAAGAGGGTTTGGGGATTCCGCTGAAACACCTGCTTTGGATTTCCCCTAAAGACTCCACAGACCTAGTACCTTTGACAGACATGACCAGAAACACCTTGAAGGTATGGCACCTAGTGACGAAAACCCTCCGCTTAAACGACAGACTTAGCCCTTTGACTCCCCTTTTTTTCCAACCCATCTTTCCCACCCAGATTTGACAGGCAGAGATTTTTATGTTGGCGGATTGTGGATGACACCCGAGTAGGACAGACTCTGTCCGGTGGTGGTTTGCCCCCGATGGCAGAGCTACAACTCAAAGAACCTACGAGACCTCTTAAGTGATTCGAATTTCTCCAATACAGAGCATACTTATATTCCGCTGACCACTCTTGCAGGGTAAGATTGACGCCCAACGTATTGGAGAGGTTATTCCAAGTGGAGGCTCCACCGAGGCGCAAAATATCATTTCTATACCAGGCCTTAGGGTCCATGAGAGAGCAGGGCACCCTTTACTTCCAACGTGCTTGGAGAGGGAATTGGGGTGTAGCATTTCAGAAGCTAATTGGCAGAAATGCTTTATATTTACTCACTCACTAGCTAGTGCTTGTTCTGCACAAGAAAGAAGCTATAAGCTGCTCACTAGATGGTACTTGTGCCCGACGACACTCCGGAACATGTTCCCTTTAACCCCTGATACCTGCTGGCGCTGTGGGGAAGAGAAGGGTCAATGATACACATTTGGTGGAGTTGTGGGGAAATCCGGCGGTTCTGGTCTGAGCTTTTCAATGCATATACCCGGATAACAGGTAAACAAGCCGAATGCTGCCCAGAATCGGCAATGTTATCCATTTTTCCAGGTCCTATTGGCTACAGAAGAGGGATATTCTCCGCTTTTGCATCTCGGCTGCTCGTGCTGTGATCCCGAGGTTCTGGAAATCAAGCCGGGCTCCATCTCTACTTGATTGGTTCAAAGAATTGATGGACATATATCGAATGGAGGAGCTCGCAGCTGATGCGTCGGGATCTCGGAACAAATTCTTAGGGATTTGGGTTGAATGGATTCTTTTTCACGACTCTGCAGAATTTAGGAGTATCTTTTTCCAGCACAGATAATATGGCTCGACCTCTGGCTGATGGGGAGCCAGTGGGATGAGTACCCTTTCTCCTTCCCATACCTCACCCGTCCCCCCCCCCTCCTTTTTTTCTTTTTTTCTTACGTGGCTTTTCTTTCCCAGTATAACTTTTTCTAATGGTTTTTGTTTCTCTTCTCTCTCTCTCTTCTTTTCTATCTCTCTTTTCTTCCCATCTGATACATTCAGTCTAGGTATTTCCTTTCTACGCCTATACCTTCAGAATTCTAGTGAACATTAGACAGGTATCGAAAACTCTGAGCTGTGAGTAGATCATTAATATTTCGGCCTTCCTTTCCGGTACACCAGTCGATAGACTATTCCAACTAGGCCTCAACGGGTAATGACCCACTTACGTGGTCAACCTGTTAGAAGGGGCCAAGTAATAAAAATCATTCTGCTGGGGCTGCTTGTCCCCTTGACATCAGAACATCTCAAAGCCCTGAGAAAGGTTGTATACTTGAGTGTTTGGAATTATATTTAGATTGTAGTATATATTGCACCAGAGATAAGCGCAAAAGTAAATTTGCAGCTTATCTTAAAGTTACTAATAACTTTGTGAATTCTCTTTTTGTATATTTTATATGTCTCAAGATTTTGTTAAAAGATTGAATGTATGTCTTTCATATGTTTTTTCAAAGTTTAATAAAAATGAGATTAACCATAGTTAAATATTTTAAATATGATCCCATCACGATACCAACTTGAAATTTGGTACAGATGTGGCTAAGAGCATAAAAGACACATGGGCAGTTTTGGAAAATTTTTATTAAAATGTTTTTTCGGAAATGCGTTTCAAAATGTTGCGTTTGCATTCGCATAGGTAAAAAATTAAAATTAACAAATATACTCTTGTGACATATCTGGTGAAAGCCTGGACAGTTCTGAGTAGAATGGTGTTTATTTTGTTTCTCTATCTTATTTCTAGCCCGAGATAAAAAATTTTAAAGTCATACCAGGCCAAAATTCACCTTTTTTTAAACTTTAAAAATCTGTAAAAAATTAACTGATGAAAAAAATTCCAAACTTTTAATTTGTAATTAACTAAAGTAGTACTTCATTAAGGAAAAAAAAAAAAAAAATCTAAAGACGTCAGGTAAAAAAAAATATTCATATTTAGATCACTTGATATGGAATGACCCATTGACGCTATTAATAGTAAAATATGTTAAAATATGATCCCATTGCGATCCCAACTTGAAATTTGGTACAGATGTGGCTAAGAGCAAAGCAGACACATGGGCAGTTTTTGAAATATTTAAAGCGCGCCGATTTTTCAGAAATACGTTTTAAAGTTTTGCGCTTGCGATCACATGGGTAAAATATTAACAAAGATCCTCTTATGACATATCTGGTGAAAGCCTGTATAGTTCTGAGTAGAATGGTGTTTATTTTGTTTCTCTATCTTATTCCTAGCCTGAGTTATGAGGAAAACGTAAAGGCAGGCAACAGCGAAATTCACACTTTTTCCGAACTTTGAAAATCATTTAAAAAAAAAAATAAATTTTTTAAAAAATTTTTCTCTTCACATTTTGCATTGTCTGACATGCTATTATCAAATAACAAAATCTCAAAAGAATTAAAAATATAGAGGTAATAATCATTGGTTCACTTGACATGGAATGACCCACTTTGTAAGTTTTTTTTATATGTATATTTATTCTTTACATTTTTGTACTTCTATTTTGTTACATTCATTGTGATCCTCCCATAGACAATTACACCGTTATATGTAGGAAAATCCCAGCGTGATTAAAAGAATACTAACTAGTATGTGATCACCAAATGAAATGTAAAGTAACATCTGTAACCCCTTTCAAAAACAGTCTAATAAAAGTAGATGAGGTCGCTCCTGAAATTGAGGCCATTCGGGTATTATTAGTATTAAGAGTAAGGATCCAGAAACCTCCCGATTTAGGAAAGCTCTCTGCCAGTCACCTCCATATGTTGGATTATGGACTCTTTCTGTCCCTTTGACCAGGGCTGCCAGTAGGAATTTCGGGGCCCCTTACTGTCGAAATTTTTGTGCCCCCCCTGAGACTCTGCCCAGCTCCGCCTCCACCCAAGCTCCACCTCCCCCAACTCCACCTCCACCTAGACATACATTATATTTGTAGTGAAAAATTGGAACAGCCCCAAAAATTACCTCAATATATGTGCAAAGCTTTCTCAACCAGCAATCCAGATGGTTCCTTACAATAGAGTAAAAAAAGGAAAAACAGCACAAAAAAATAGAAAAAAGTGGACTTTATTGACCAATGCATGGCCATGCCATTGGGCAATAAAGTTCAAATTTTCTATATGTTTGTGCTGTTTTTCCTTTTTTTTTTTATACTCTCTATTATATATTACACACATACACACTTAAGACTGCTGTGGGCTGAATACACAATCTGTATACACAATAGAGAATACACAATAGACGGCTTCTAGCTGTATGCACAATAGAGATGGCTGCTGGCCGTATAGACAACAGAGACGGCTTCGGGCTATACACACAGTAGAGAATACACAATAGAGACTGCTGCTGCCCGTCTGCCCGTATACACAATGGAGATGACTGCGGGACAAATGCACAATGGAGACAGCTGCGAGACAAATGGAGTATGGAGCAAGACCTGTAAAGCCCTCGCCCTCTGTACTTCTAACCCCCCTGTGCCTCCCCCTCTGTGCTTCTAACCCCCCCTGTGCCTCCCCCTCTGTGCTTCTACCCCCCCGTGCCTCCCCCTCTGTGCTTCTACCCCCCCGTGCCTCCCCTCTGTGCTTCTACCCCCCCGTGCCTCCCCTCTGTGCTTCTAATCCACTATGTGCTTGTAATCCCCCTGCGCCTCCCCAATGTGCCTCCCCCTCTGTGCTTCTAACCTCCTGTGCTTCCCCCTCTGTGCTTCTAACCCCCCTGTGCCTCCCCCTCTGTGCTTCTAACCCCCCTGTGCCTCCCCCCCTGTGCCTCCCCACCAGTGCTTCTAACTTCCCCTGTGCCTCCCCCCCTGTGCTTCTAACCCCCCCGTGCCTCCCCCTCTGTGCCTCTAATCTCTGAGCATGTTCCCGTGCAATCTGCCATCGTGCACAGGTTATGAGGGATGCAGTGTCCAGCTGTAGTGAACTCCTAGCAGCAGTTCTCGAACTCCTGCACCGCGGCCGCCACGGCTGGCTGGGCTGGGTGAGTGCCTTATCTCTGTGCATGTTCCCGTGCAATCTGCCCCCCAGTTAACCTGTGCACGGTGTCAGTGTCCAGCTGTAGTGAACTCCTAGCAGCAGTTCCCGAACTCCTGCACCACGGCCGCCACGGCTGGCTGGGCTGGGTGAGTGGTTGGGCAGGGGTGGGGGCCGGGCCCTGGCTGTAGTGAGTGGATCTGGGCTGCCCCCTGTAAGTGCCAGTGAAGCCTGAGGACTGGGGTGGGCGGAGTCGGGCCCCCACACATTGGTATACCACACTGTGTGACTGTGATACTTATTCACAAGTAGGAGAGTGGCCGGGCCGGAGCCCCTGCATTCTGTGTCTGAGCGGGCTGGCTGGTGCTGCAGGGTAGCGCTGCTGAGTGCTCACAGCCAGCTCAGGCTGTGCTGCTGCAGCCCACAGCTGCAGCCAGCCAGCCTGTGTGTCTGAGACTTAGACTGACAATGATCATCTCGATCATCATCTGACTGCTGCCTGCTGCTCGCAAAGAGCGGGGTGTGCAGGCAGTCCTCCTTGCTCCAATGGCCACATCCCCTCCCCCCCCGCAGCTTGCCCCGGGCCCCCCTATAGCCACGCCCCCTCCAATGAATGGCCGGGCCCCTTAATGATTAAGAGTTGTAAGGGTCCGATGGCGGGCCTGCCTTTGACCCTTAGGCTTTTGAGGTTTCTGCCATGACTCTCCAAAAAAATGTTTGGAGAGACCAGAGATGGACCCTTTTCTGCTCAAAATTTGTGGAGTCTCCAGCTGTAATATGTTCAGATAGTCTCCTCTTCAGGCATCTGGTTGTGCAGCCTGCGTAGCACAGCTGACACTCCAGGCATGTGGCCATATGGACCACATGTGCTGTATTACAAATAATGTAAGATTGCATGTCATACTTTTTTCCTGCAACTCTTCTGGTAAAATGATCAGCTCTATCTACATCAACCACACCTTTTATCGCCACACCTGTAGTTCCTGTGGTATTTCAGCCACATTGGTTTACTGGTATTGTGATTACTTAAGAACATACTAAGGGAAAGTCATGCTGCGAATATCTTTACGTTTTCTTGCAACACATCTAAAACCCTCACCAAGAATCTTAGATAAAAGACTGTTGATGTAATAACAGAATTATTTTTTTCCAAGATCATAATTATGTCTCTGTAGTTAGTACTATATCCCTATTATATGACAGTAAATCCTCCCTTTTTTATGTTCCACCACATGTCTAGCGCAAGTGAGCATCTAATTCTTGTAACCTTTGCCGGACAATCTTTTCTCAATTCTGTTACGTTCTGCTTCAAAATATTTCCAATGGGTGTGTCTTATGCAATATTATAGTGAGATGGCTATTGTGTCAAATGATCGCTGGTGTCAGCCTGTTCCTGCAAGTTCAGACTTCCTGGATGAGCACATGGCGAGTATGACCAAGTGGCTGTAAAATGTGAATGGCTCTGAGGCTAGGAAGCTATCGTCCCCCTGGGAACCTGGACTGACAAGACTCAGTGTGGTGTTTGTAGCAATTTGTGGTCGTTGGTTCCAGATACGCAGCTGTCCTAGATGTCTCTCTGACATGGCGGTGTATAGAGCCAGACCCTTTTTATTAAAAGGTATCCTCCAAGTTAGGACGTTGAACACTGCTGCGGTTAGTGCTTGGACCGTACAATACCTCCAGTGTGTTACTGTAGCAGTGCAGGTTTCCAGGACCGTGCGGGTGAACTGATATGGACTGAATGTAGTTTCTGTTATATAATTGCCAAAGTTTTGTGTATGTGTTTGTGTTTGTACAAAGCGGTTTATCTATGACTAGATGGTGGCCCGATTCTAACGCATCGGGTATTCTAGAATATGTATGTACCATTATTAAAATCTCGTGTATAAGCGACCGTGTATAAGCCACCCCGTACTTTTGCCCCAAAAACCTGGTAAATATCTATTGACTCGGCGTATAGCGATGGTGACACCAGCACAGGTACAGCCCCAGCAGTGGTATAAAAGTCCCAGCATATGATATACAGCTGCCCATGGTTGTTACAGCAGTCCCCGAAGTGGTTGACCGCCCCTAGTGGTATTGCACTCCCTTATAAGCACTCCAGTGGTATGTGCAGCCCCAGTAGGTGTATACAGGCAGCCCTTTACAGCCAGTGGTATTGCGACGCCTCAGTGGTATTGGAGCCCCTTATAAGCAGCCCCAGTGGTTTGGACAGCCCCTAGTGGTTGTAACACAGCCCCTTAACAGCAGCCAGTGGTATTGCACCCCAGTTGGTGTTACAGCAGCCCCTATATACAGCAGCCAGTGGTATGGGCCCCCAGTGGTGTAAACAGCAGCCCCTATATACAGAGGCCCCATGTATTGCAGCCCGTGGTATATAACAGCCTTTACAGCAGCCATGTATTGCAGCCCATGTGTATACAGCACCCATATTACACAGCACAGTGGGATTGAGCCCCAGTGGTATTAATAGCGCCCATATACAGCGGCCCCAGTGTATTGCAGCCCCAGTGTGTATTACAGCAGCCCCATAATACAGCAGCCCCAGTGGTATGCAGCCCATTGTGTATACAGCCTATATACAGCAGTCCCCATGGTGATATACAGCCCCATATACAGCAGCCCCAGTGTATTGCAGCCAGTGGTGTAACAGCCTTAACAGCAGCCATGTAATTGCAGCCCCAGTGGTATACATGCCCCTATAACAGCAGCGCATGTTTGCAGCCCCAGTGGGTATACACCCTAATCAATCAGCCCAGTGGTATTGCAGCCCCAGTAATGCAGCCCCTAATCAGCAGCCCATGGTAGATCCCCATGATGACAGGCCAGTGGTATTGCAGCCCCACACAAATGCTGGCACACGTCCCCCCTGTTGTAAGGCCCCCCCTGCTGATTACTTACCATCCCTGGTCTTCAGCAGCACCCCGGCGCCGGTCCTCTGTGCTCCGGTCCTCCGCGATCCCGTCCTCCGCGATCCCGTCCTCTGTGCTCCGCTCCACGGCTGCATCCGGGTTCCCCGCGCGTCGCAGAAGCAATGACGTCATCGCGTCGGCGACGCGCGGGGAACCCGGATGCAGCCGTGGAGCGGAGCACAGAGGACGGGATCGCGGAGGACCGGAGCACAGAGGACCGGCGCCGGGTGCTGCTGAAGACCAGGGATGGTAAGTATTCAGCAGGGGGGGCCTTACAACAGGGGGGACGTGTGCCAGCAGATTGGGGGGCAATATACACATATATGCACTGCTCCCCCTGCCGCTGATTGACAGGGGGATGCAGTGCATATGTAATGAGCGGCCCCACGTGACGGGGCCGCTCATACAGCAGCCTCCCCCCGCCTCCTCCTGCCTCCCCAGCACCCGGACAGAGCCCCCACCCCACTCACCCCGTATAGTGACTCGTGTATAAACCGAGGGGGGGACTTTTCAGCCCAATTTTTGGGCTGAAAAACTCGGCTTATACACGAGTATATACGGTAATTTATTTAAGAAGATTTAGGAATAATGCAATGAATACACAGGTTTTTCCGGGTAAAATATGTACATTATCATATAAATCCTGCGGCAATATCACTGATTGGTCACAGCCGGCCATGACCAGTCAACGAAGTCGGTTTAAATCCCACGCCAATATCACTGATTGGTTGCTTCCGTCCCTTTGAGATGTGGTTGGGGACCGCCCCTTTAAGATGTGGTTGAAGACTGCCCTTTTAAGATGTGGTTGTGGACCGCCCCATTAAGATGTGGTTGGGACTGCTCCTTTAAGATGTGGTTGTGGACTGCCCCTTTAAGAACTGGTTGGGGATTGCCCCTTTAAGACGTGGTTGTGGACCGCCCCTTTTAGACATGGTTGGGACCGCCCCTTTAAGACATGGTTGGGGACTGCCCCTTTAAGATGTGGTTGGGGACCGCCCCTTTAAGAAGTGGTTGGGGTCCACCCGTTTAAGAACTGGTGGAGCGACCCTTTAAGATGTGGCGAACCAATCAGCGACGCGGGATATACGTTACAGACAGACAGAATTAGACAATTATATAGTACATATTACTTATTACACACTTTGTATTGAGTACAGTGTATTTGAAATATGGCGGCATAGCGCGTGCCGCTATTCTGATTGGTCGCCGTGTTCAGTGTGGCGACCAATCAGAATAACGGCACACGTTATGGCGCCATATTTCAAATACACTGTACTCAGTGTATTTGAAATATGGCGGCATAGCGCGCGCCGCTATTCTGATTGGCCGCCACGCTTAACACGGCGACCAATCAGAATAGCGGCATTCAAACTGCGCGCCAAGCCGCGCTACTTCTCTGGTCGCCGCGGTCGCGGCAACCAATCAATCAGAAGAGTATTGAATGCCGCGAAGTGCACCACTGCTGCGAGCAGCCTGAGATCCCCTGATGAAGTGATGACGTGACGTGACCTGATACAACTGAGGACCACCCCTCTCTCACCCCTACTGCTCTGTGCAGATGGCCAGCGATGGCACTGGTAAATATGTGTATCAGATAGACCATGTGTTGATGTATGCCGTCAAGTATAAGCTTTACTAGGTGCCTCGCTTACCCAGATACTGGGTTTAATGCATGTGTGTGCCTTCTCTACCTCTGATCTATAATGGTCCGCATAGGATATAAGATATAGAACATGGTTGATATGTCTATGTAACCCTTTATCTCTGTGGCCAGTAGGAGATTAATTTGGAGGGTACCTCTGTATATAACCTATCTGTATGTGGGTCTCTGCGTAGACACCAATATCTATATGTAACAACGGGACATGTATATTTGGTCCTGGTAAACTGTACTGTATTTGAGCCATTGCTGACTCTAGGCACATGAGCACTTTATGATCTTCCCTTCCTGTGTCCTTGTTTTTTGTCAATATAAATAAATTTGATATTTTTGCAAAATAATTTAAGCCTAACTCCTTTTCTAAGTTATGCACCCCAATACATACAGCGAGTCTTGCCTTACTATATATATATATATATATACTATATATATTTATATACATACCAGCTGTGGAGCCTGCTGTTGCCCAGGCATGGTAACTGTGCTTAGTCTTGCTTCTCTCCTCTGAGATGAATAGCTTGTCTCTTAGCGTATGATGATATTCATCCAGTCAAATTCTTTTTCTTATGGGGCATTATTGCCTGTAAGACACCAATACCAAGAGTGATAAAGCAGTGACATGACACAGAATTTTATAAGCTAACATTCCACATTCTATTGTGACATCACAGGCGGCAGTGCTAACTGGAGAGTGGAGCTATAAAGTGGGTGGGGCTAACCAGGAAGGCAAAGCCATTAAGTGGGTGGGCACAAACACTCCGCTTTATAATGTATATATATATGTCCTCTATATCCAAACCTTTTTCTAGAGAACCAACAAAAATGTAGGCGGCACTTCAAAGTATAATGAAAAAAACAGTGGACTTTATTATATGGGGCGATGTTTCGGTGGCATGGCCACCTTTCTCAAGCACAAAGTAAAATGTGTATATCTAATATATAAAGCTGAATGTGTGTATGTGTGTTGTATGTATATCTGGGATTGGCATCTACACCGTCGCAACTACAGCCACAAAATTTTGCACAGTCACACATCTGGACCCCGAGAGCGTCATAGGCAGGGCCGGACTGGGACTGAAATTCAGCCCTGGAACTCAAACCAAAGCAGCCCACATGCAAAATCTTTTTACAAAAAATAACCATTTGTAATTTTATTGGCATTGTGGTAAAATTAGTACTGGAATACATACTTGTACATATGCAGTATCAGTACTGTAGCTGGAACTTGCCACCAAGAATAGTGCAATTAACATAACAGAAAAGAGTCATGTTTTAAATATTTTTATTAAACTTATAGAATATATCAGACTCATCCTTCTCAAAATAAAACAATTAAATATGTGCAGCATGTCAGAAAGAAAAATTTACATAAAAAATGTGCAATATACTTAAATGGATTGTCCACAACTCAGACAACCCATTCTCAATTACTATATTACCCCCTATAAGCGCCTCTGGTGCTGGCCCTGTTTCAGCAAATTTGGTACTGCTTGACCTAGGGTTTGAATGACAATATGTTGCATCAGCCCTGCAGCCAATAAGTGGTTGCTAATGGGCTGCTTCACACTCGCCATGGAAACTGATAACCAGATGTGGTGAGAACCACTCTGCTGCTGCTCTATCTCTGGATCTCAGATACATTTAAAAAAAAGTAAGAATTCAGCAGTCCATTAGCAGTTGCTGATTGGCTGCAAGGCTCATGTGACATGTCATGCAAGCCGTAGGAGACCCAGCACCGATGTAGCTGGAATGTTGCACCACTAGAGTTGGTAACAGTCTGTCATTTAGATGGGGCAATATAGTAATTGAGAAGGGATTGTCTGCTTAGTGGACAGCCCCTTTAACAACAAATGTGCAATGCTTCCAAGTCATCAAAACACTCCAAATTATTTAGTCAAATTATTTGTGAAGCAAATATAAATTAAAATATCTCCAAACACTGATTAATTGCATCAGTATTCTATGACTGTTTTGCAATTTTACACATCATAATGCCTGAAAAGTTTCCATTTCCATCGAATAAAACTTTTAAACATCATTAGTAAGCAGGTCAGTCAGGGCACTTAGCAGGGCCAAAGTCACGGTTAGTTTTCCATCCAGGAATGGCGATTTCCCACCAGGGGTGCACAGCCAAAGCACCAGCAACAGCAAACAAAGGAAAAAGGAAGGGCGGCACTCACCGGGTAAACGAGAAAGTCTTATTTATTCCAGGGTTCCGGAAACAAACAGGGTGCAGGGAGAAGGCAAGAGGAGCCGCCACACTACGGCACCGTTTCGCGACGCGTGTCGCTTCTACGGGTCCAGCCTGGACCCGTAGAAGCGACACGCGTCGCGAAACGGTGCCGTAGTCCGGCGGCTCCTCTTGCCTCCTCCCTGCACCCTGTTTGTTTCCGGAACCCTGGAATAAATAAGACTTTCTCGTTTACCCGGTGAGTGCCGCCCTTCCTTTTTCCTTTGTCTTTTAAACATCATGCTGTGTTCCAAGCTCTCTAGATATAGAAAATATATTTTACAGTATATAAGTACTTGTGCTATAAACAATATATAAATTGTTGCAATACTGCCACGTTACATTAGCTTAAAGCTAGTAAGTGCAACTGAATTTAAGTGCAACTCAAAAAAACGCAAACCATACAACTAAACAAACACTGATGTAACATACAAAACACCGTAAGGACCATTATGCCAGCTAATCGGCACACCCCTTCAGAACAATATGAAATGACCCTCACTCCCTAAATATAAACCTGTGGTAATGTACCTGTATAGTACACGCCATTCCTGAGTTAAAGTTCATGTCAAAGAAAAAAAAAAAAAGAGAACTTGCTACAACTATTGCACATTATTTTTCTAATATAATCAAAAAGGAACGATGATATCAGATTACTTAAAGCGAACCTGTCACCCCCTCCAGACATTAGAAGCTGAGCTCCCCACCCTCTGCAGCACTAAGGCTGCACTCATACAAGGTTTATATTTCATTTTGTTGAACTATATTCATGAAAATATGCACTTAGTAAAGATTGGGCAGTTACCTAGACCGAAGACCGGGAGGCGGGGTTTGCATAGTCTCTGGTCCGCCCCCGTCATGTCCATCATCCCTCAGGATGTGTGAGGCTCGCATCCCTCCACCCCCTCTGTGCTTTTGCCGGCTCCTGCGCTCTGATTTACTTAGCCGGGCATGCGCAGTGCGCGCTGCCCGACAACTTCCTGCTTAGTTAGCAGTTGCGCAGAACGCCGACCCCGCAGTGGATTATTCAGTATCCTCCCTGCGGGGTGGCAAATACTGCGCCTGCGCATTTGCAGCGCTGCTGGGGGCCAGCTGACTGTCTCTCTCCTCCCACCTCACAGTGCCGTGTCCTACAATACAAAACGAAACTGAGGACCGGCACCGAGGAGGAGAGAGGCAGGACACACCGGAGGAGCCATAAAGTATGTAAGGGGTGTAAAACTACAGAATGAAATAAACCCGACTTTATCCCTGCCCAAACACAATCCCTGTATCTGTATCTATCTTTCTCTCAATTCTTTCTATCTATGTATCTCTCTATCCCTCTATCTATCTATTTCTCTATCTATCCCTTTTTCTATCTATCTATCTAGCTATCAATTCCTGTCTATCACTCTATCCATCTATCTATCCTTCTATCCCTCTATGTATCCATCTATCTATCCCTCTTTCTTTCTATACCTCTTTCTATCTATCCATTCTATCTATCCTTCTATCCCTCTATGTATCCATCTATCTATCCCTCTTTCTTTCAATCCCTCTTTCTATCTATCCATTCTATCTATCCTTCTATCCCTCTATGTATCCATCTATCTATCCCTCTTTCTTTCTATACCTCTTTCTATCTATATATTCTATCTATCCTTCTATCCCTCTATGTATACATCTATCTATCACTCTTTCTTTCTATACCTCTTTCTATCTATCTATTGTATCTATCCTTCTATCCCTCTATGTATCCATCTATCCCTCTATCTTTCTTTCAATCCCTCTTTCTATCTATCTATATATTCTATCTATCCTTCTATCCCTCTATGTATCCATCTATCTATCCCTCTTTCTTTCTATACCTCTTTCTATCTATCTATTGTATCTATCCTTCTATCCCTCTATGTATACATCTATCCCTCTATCTTTCTTTCAATCCCTCTTTCTATCTATCTATATATTCTATCTATCCTTCTATCCCTTTATGTATACATCTATCTATCACTCTTTCTTTCTATACCTCTTTCTATCTATCTATTCTATCTATCCTTCTATCCCTCTATGTATCCATCTATCCCTCTATCTTTCTTTCAATCCCTCTTTCTATCTATTTATTCTATCTATCCTTCTATCCCTCTATGTATACATCTATCTATCACTCTTTCTTTCTATACCTCTTTCTATCTATCTATTGTATCTATTCTATCTATCCTTCTATCCCTCTATGTAGCCATCTATCTATCCCTCTATCTTTCTTTATATCACTCATTCTGTCTATCTATCTATCTATCTTACTATCTATCTATCTATCTATCTATCTCTCTATCTGTCTATATCTATCTATCTATCAAGTTGTAGCCTATACTCAGGTAATCATTAAGGGTACCTTTACACGCAGATACGTAAGGTTAGAAACCACTGGGTGTCTCACGTTTACGCGCACGTTTCAACAGGTCTTAACGTTACATGATACCGCCTTTACACGCCGCTACTAGTTGCTCTACGGAAGGTTTTCTCAATCCCTGGATGCACCAACGGGTGCCGCAGATAACCTTCTGTACAGCACATTCCCTCATTTACACGCCGCTAACAGAAGGGAATATGGGAGGACCAGGGGCAGCAGGGACAACACATGGGCGTGCCAGAGTTGTGGATTATGAGACGCTCGTACGATGATTACACAGTGCAATAGCATCATGATTGTCCAGCCAGCGCAGGAAGGCTGGCTAATACATGACGCTATTGCAATTGTGTAGTGTGACTGGTCATGTCCTTAAATATGCCGCCCTGTGCAGGGACAAACAATCGTAAGACAGGATCTTCCACTAATGATCACTGAAGGGGGGCGGTATCCCGGAGGCTGTGTCACGCCCCAGGGAGTTCACTAGGTGTAGAAAAATCATTCCTTTTCCTCGATTACAAGCCGCTACCATTGGGTTGAGATCTACCTGTTTTTGAGCACTGCAGAAAAAAGGTGTCAGAAGTGAAGGGTTGCAACAACCTGATGTAAACGACGATAATTCGCGGTGTTTGGACGTTAGAAGATACAATTGTCTCCGAAACACGGTTGTTTCTAATCTTCTGTATCGGTGTGTACAGGTACCTTAATAGTACATAGACTACAATGTAAGTTTATGGTAAATGCGAGTACTAACTATGCTTGACGATAAAATGGGATATGGCTTAGTTAAAAGGCTTAAATGGAAGCATCATTATTAAAAATGGGGTGTAAAAAATGCAACAGATTTAAAAAATCAATCAGCCCATCATACGATTTAACACAGCCTCCCATCACGTTTCTACATTACCCACAACTAATAACATATTGATTCGAATTGATCAACTGGCGGTGAGTGTAGCAATAGTGAGCACGGAGGAAAGTACACTGGCGGAGAAGCCGGCACTGAGAATACTTCACTGGCGACTTTTCCCTTTCTGTGGTGCGCTTAACGCTTCATAATTCCCCCAACCCGCTTCCTGTTTCTTTTATTCCGGCACGGTACTAACTTTACATCAACCGTGGAGCGTACATCAGGAAGCGGGTAGAATAACACTGTCATGTAAAGCCAGCGGTGAAGCATTTTCACTGCTGGATTTTCAAACAGTTATTGCGTATTATTATATGAGTTGTAAAATGATGCTGTTGTCTTCATTTGAAAGAGTCACCACTGGCCTCAGAGGGTTCATGTGAGTTAATACTTGATTGTATGCACTCACATTAACTTTCCAACGGCTGGCCAGCTCAGCTACATCTCTGGTACAGCTTATGTATAGCTGATCCGAATTAATTGGCTTCTTCTAGTAAATAAAGCTGTAAGTAATAATTATTTTTTTTTATTGTGCTTAGAATGTCAAATCAAGAAGAGGAGATAGTTGCTGAAATGGTAAGGGACTACTGATAAGAATTTAAATATGATAAAAATAAAATAGATGGGGACCTGATGATAACAGATCGGTGGGCAGATCAATTATGATGGATTTAGACTATGTGTTGGATGGGACGCATGGCATATACACTCTATGCTGATTAATCACTCATGGTCAACAGTTTCTGCAACACCTCAATACCGTCAACACACAACACCTTTGAAATCTTTATAACCTACAACTCACGTGATCAATGTAATGTTCATTGATGAAAAGCCTCATAAACAATTTTTCAATGGCTTACACAATTGTTCATCGTGGTGGTGCGAATTTAAGCACATTGGCTGAACAATTTTATGAAAATGGGGTCTGTGCTACACAATTAATTATCTACACTGATACACGAACTTTCATATCATAACTTTCATGTGCTCACTGATGTCCGAAATGTTTATCAAATTAACAATACAACTATTACAATAAACAGTAATTAAGATGACTTCTACTGTATTCCTATATTATTAAATAAATGAAGTTGGCAATATCATTGAAAAAATTATAAATCATTCTTACATTTAAAATCTTTGTTACATCATTGATATGTATTGTTAAGTTATGTTTTCTTTAAATAAAGCTTTGTTTATGTTATTTTTAATGATTTTTATTACATTTAAATAATATATCAACCGTTTTTTGGGTTTAAACAAAGGTTTATGGTTCAAATGAAGAAATTGTTATAACTGACGATCAAGACTTCATCCTCACTATCTCCAGTGGACCAGAATCACAGTTGGTTTTCGAAACAAACTATTCAGTGTTGGCTGTTGAGGAGGATGATTCCTATAATCTACAGGTATGAGGTTGTTGTAAAGGTGATTGATACTTTGTAAATATGCGCATCAATTTTAAAAGATGTTACTGTAATTATAAAGGCCACGTCACACGTGGAAAAATCAGCGCAACTTACAGAGGCGACGTATGGCCGTTACCTATCGGCTACAACATTGACGCTGCGTCGCCCAATGTTAAGGGCCGATGCCGACGACTTTTACTGTTTGTCTGGTTTCAGAGCTGTGCTCAGAAATCAGCCGGCCTATCTGGGGAGATGTGTCAACATCGCACCATGTAACCTGCCGCCGGCGAGACAGGCTATGTGACGACAGGCTATGTGAGCCTTAGGATCCCATTGCACTCCCTCGCCGCTTGCGTTTTGAGACTCCCCAGTGGCGATGAAGCCTATCGGCTCGCTGGCCCATCGCCGGAGATGTCTACCCGTGTAAACGGTGGGCAGGGAAGCTGGCGGTCCCCCACAAACTTGCTCGCTCACACACGTCAAGGCTGACATATCAGGGGCCGTCGCCAGCTTTGACGGTACTCTGATTGAGAGCAATAATGCTCTACAACATTCAAGTTACTGTCACACACCAGAATCTGTCAATCTGGTGGCCTAGTCAATTTGAGTTCCCAGCAAGATCTACTTCAGTGATCATGCATATCGGCTCGTGTGAGACGGAAATATCACTGCAATGTATTGACGTTTGCCAATTGCATGATTTCGTAGCATTGATCATAAATTACTTAATCGACGACCGTCAATATATTGCTATGATATTTTCGTGTCTGACGACACAATATACATGATACACTGAAGTAAATCTCGGCGGGACGTAAAATTTAGTAGGCATCCAGATTGTGGATTGTGATGGTACCTTAAAATTTCTACTCAGATTCTGCTTTTTAATACAATACTAACTCTTGAGTGGCAGGGTATGTGTATTCATATCAAATCATATTGTTTGAGGACTTTTTTTTTTTTTTATTAGCAAATAAATGAATCCTAACTCTTTTAGAATTCAACTATTTAATGTATTGTTAATTTGTATAAATTTTGGTTATAATACAAAAAATTATGTAATTTTAATTAATCAATTTGAAACTTTTGAGCACACCAAAAACCGGGTGCAAATCTGTCCAACAAGCCACTCCTTGTAATTATATGCGAAAAAATGACAGCAGCACTCCAACAAATCTTCAATAGCCTTTAATCGGCCTACAGGGCGACCCGCGACGTTTCAGCCACCACGTGGCTTTTGTCTAGCAACAAAAGCCACGTGGTGGCTGAAACGTCGCGGGTCGCCCTGTAGGCCGATTAAAGGCTATTGAAGATTTGTTGGAGTGCTGCTGTCATTTTTTCGCATGTAATTTTAATTAGATTTAAAAGTAAAATATTGTTATTAAACTAAGAATTTTTTGTTTTTATCGATAGTCTTTATTTGAAAATGACCAAGAAGCTGATAATCCAACACATCGTGCTAATATTGAACTTAATGATTTCACCAATGAACAAGATAACAATTCTTTTGCAACACAAGCTAGTAATATGGCGGAAGACAATGATAGTGATGAGGAGGTAAACATATTTCAATAACATTTAGGCTACGTTCATACATTTGCGTATTTTGCTGTGCTTTTTTGCGCGCGCTTTTTGCCGCGTTTTTCGGCCGCGCAAAAAAGCGCAGCAAAATACGCAGGGGCTTTCACACACTGCGCTTTCTTCCCCCCAGAAAGCGCAGTGATGTCACAGAGGGGAGGAAGAATCCTGCTTCCTCCTCCCCTCTGTGACATGTGTGACCGCCCCATTAGAATCCACAGTGTGTTAATACACACTGTGAAATCTACATTAAACAGAGGCAAGTTAATGAAAAATAAAAAACAATCAATACTTCACCTCTCCGACGCCTTTTCCCGGTGTCTGGTGCCTTCTCCCGGTGTGCGATCTCCGATTCCAAGTGAGCTCTCTTCTGACAGGACCTGTGATGACGTCAGAGGGGGGGGGGGGCGTTCCCGGGGCGGTCCCATCGCTGATTGGCTGCTCGCGGTCACATGACCGCGAGTGCCCGGGAACGCCCCCTCTCTGACATCACCACAGGTCTTGTCAGAAGAGATCTGACTTACAACCGGGAATCGCACAGCGGGAGAAGGCACCGGACAGCGGGAGAAGGCGTCGGAAGGTAAGTATTGATTCTTTTTTATTTTTCACACACTTGCTTTTGTTTAATTTAGATTTCACAGTGTGTATTAACACACTGTGGAATCTAATGGGCGGCCACAGCTGTCACAGAGGGGAGGAGGAAGCAGTATTCTTCCTCCCCTCTGGGAGAATACGCAGTAGTAGCTGCGTAAACAATTGACATATCAATTGTTTACGGAGATGCGTTTTCTCCCGGAAAACGCACTGCGTATTTTTACGCAATGTCTGCACTGCAAAGTGAATTTCCCATTCACTTTGCAGGCAGACAAAAGGCACATTGCGTATTTTGAAAAGCGCACGTAAAAAAACGCGGCAAAATACGCAATGTGTGAACGCAGCCTTACGTTGTGAGGTTTTTTTTTGGTTGGTTCTCGCAATAAAGTGTTTATTTACTAAACATTAACCATTTGTAATAATGAATAACTGAAATGAAAGAATGACATCAGTTTACAGTGCCTAAGATTGGTCGTTAATCGACCAGCCTATGCTTTAAATATACTTTATAACGTATGGTGAGCTGTGCCTGTGAGCTGTAGGAGGCTGTATGGGGCACAAGGAGGCAAAACAGTGAGTGGTAGATCGCGTGACCACACTGCTTTATTACATGTAATATGCACTGCATCCACCTGTCCATCAAATACGGGGTGGCAGTGTTTTCACATCACTGCTATATGTGCCCCCCTAGTGGCACTCCACATAACACAAGCAATAGACATTATTCTGCTTAAACATTACGGCCATAGGATGTTACTCTACTCGTTTTAAGTTTAGTATGTCACTTATAAAATAATTACAAATTAAACGTGTTGTTTAACAGTCATAATGTTACTAGTGTAAATTACTTGCATTACAATGTAAAACATTTAATTTGAATATTTGGCTTGCAATGAAGAACTGCACTCGTCAATCACCATCTATGCCGGCATAGCAGTACAGTTGACAGAGCTAGCAATGCATTTCAATGGAGCATGAAGCCATCCATGCCTGTACTTTTTGGACAATGCACTGACCAATGTAATGCTGGGATGGTGAAGTCGTATGCATATGCCTTTAATTTAGTTGACTTGCATTGTTGAATTTACAGACTTACACACTGGAATCTCAATCCAAGTATAAATTTTAAACTACCGTATATACTCGCGTATAAGCCGAGTTTTTCTGCAAAAATATTTTGCTGAAAATAACACCCATCGGCTTATACGCGAATCAGTGACGGCTTGCGTATACAGCTGCAGCCCCAGCATCAGTAATTCAGGGCCCCCCCCCCTTTCGGTGTCATTAAACCTGTAAAGTAAAATCTATTTATACTTATTACGGTCCCCGCCGTCAGCCGCTGACGCCATCACGATCCCCGGCCTGATTCGTCCATCTGCTTCCTGTTCGTCGCAGGCAATGACATCATTGCCTGCGACAAACAGGAAGGCGGAAGCAGACGGACGGATGAAGCCGTGGATCGTCTTGGCGGCAGCGGCGGACGGTGGGGACAGTGATAAGTATAAATAGATTTTACTTAACAGGTTTACTGAGACCGAAAGGGGGAAGGGCCTTGGATTACTGAGGCTGGGGATGCTGCTGTATCCTACGACTGTGGGTGCTGGGGCACCTGTATACTACCACTGGGGCTGCTGTATACTACCACTGGGGCTGCTGGGGCACTTGTATACTACCACTGGGGCTGCTGTATACTACCACTGGGGAGGCCGGTATACCACTGGGGGGTGCCTGTATACCACAATGCTGGCTGTATACCTGTGCTGGGGTCCACCCTCGGCTTATACACGAGTCAATAGGTTTTCCCAGAGGTAGGGGGCAAAAGTTGGGTGGGGTCGGCTTATACACGTGTCGCCTTATACACGGCTATATACGGTAATTGTCGTTACAAAAAAAAAATTAGAATAATATTTTTATGAAATATGGCTATCATGAACAAAAAATATTACCTGTTTTACAGATGAAAATTATGCTGTCTCAACTGAAGTCAAAATTTGGTGATGATTTTGACGAAGAGTGCTTTCCTTCAAATCCATTAATGGCAGACAATGAAAGATACATACAATTTGCAGACGAAATTGAAGAGGATAGATTTGGAAAAGTAAATTGGTGCCAATGCGGAAAATGTGTGCCAATGGATACAAATATAGAATCTGTTTGTTGCAAGGAGGTACAAAATGCGGAATCATATATGGAGAATTTGACTTGCATCACCGAGCATGAATTTTTTTATACTTTTTGTGAACGTGAAGCCACTGTTTTCATAGTTTTAAAAACTGTTGGTCTGAACGACCGTCCTCCTCCAAAAAAACTAATACATAGGTAAATATGATATAATCCTCCTTATTAATGTGACGACACCGACACAACTTCAATAAATTGTATGTGTCTGTGAAATGTACACATTGATCTACAAAGTATACTAACATTACAGAGTGTTTGTCAATATGTACCATGCTATTTGCTATTACTTTACTGTCAAACCGTCTGAGCCAACACAGTAAGGGTAAGTGCACACTGGGCGGGTTTTCGGCGGTTTACCAGTGTAAACCGCCGTTTTGCATACATTAGTTTTATTTAAATTAATGTTAATCCAAACCGGCGTTTGGATTAACATTGAAACTAATGTAACCCGCCCAAGGCTGTGCACATACCGGCGGTTACCCAGCGTCATCCGTTGCTAACCCGCAGGTTTCCCAGCGGGTTAGCAAAGAATGACCAAGTTCTAAAAACCGGCCGGTTCTGCAGCGGCTGCAAGCAGAATCATGTGCTGCTTCCAGCCGCTGCAGAATCGCCGCCGAGAACCCGCTGGGCAGCCGCCGGATACCGCCCGGCTCCCGCAGCTCATACCCGCCAAGAAGCCGGTGCACGGCGCCGAGCTTCCTGGCGGGTCCCGCCAGCAGCCGCCGACCGAACCGCCGGGTAATGTGCACTTACCCTAAGATGTGCAAGGATATGTTGTAATATATCTTGGAAAATTATAATAATGTGGGTGTTATCCTGTTGATTGCTACAGCAATCGAGGATGACAAAATAAATGTTTTTAAAAAACCCAATTCAAATAAACAAAAAATTTGGATAATGATAATTTTTGGTGGAAACATACTCATACTGAAAGCTATATTATTAATAATTTTTTACAATAATAAATTCTTATATTATGAGAAAAAATTTATGATACATTGTATTGTGATTCAATTTCAAAGTTACTTTCAAAATCTGTAACACAAACGTCAGAGCACAGTACTATGCCTATTGGTAGTGCAGTTACAGGGGATATACCTGTTACTGCTTTGCAAAAGATTTTCATAATGTAATAGAATTTATTTTTATTTTAGTGTGAATAATAGCATTGTAAAGTAAGTTTAATAAATGAATGTCATATATTACTACAACATCGTAAATGTTTTATGTATTACAGCAAAAAACGCAAGACTGCTTATAGAGCTTTCACCGCTTGGATTCATGGTTTCCTCGGCGCTGGAAACAGAAGGCCAATACCTTCATGTGTTGTAAAAAAAGTACGTGACTCTTTTCCAGAGGAAGATCACCAATATATGGGATTCAAATTTAGCGACGACCACCCAGCCGAATTCATGGCTTTTGAGTAATATAATTGCGTTTATCTTTTCAATGTAAGAATGGTACTAAATTACATAAACATTGTATTAGAATGGTTTCCAAACATATAAGCAATGGCCACTTTACACGCGGAAACAGTTCAACAGATTTCACAGGTAACTTAATGGCTGAAGTGAAATCAAGGAAACATTATTGCATGTGTACAAAGCAACAAGTGTAAGTTAACTGTGGTTAAGGTAGAAATGTAGCCGTTTGTAAAGTGGCCATAATATTGATTTATTGTAACTTTAACGTTATTTTAAAAAAAAAGGTCGAACATGTTATTACGCTATATGGATGGCATAATATTTACTTTTCGATACTCACTGGAAGAAAATTTTCATGTTTTGAAATTTAATGTTAAAAATGTTTACAAATTTATCGTTCTATAATTACGTAATGTTAAAGCAAAAATTTTTTAGAAATATGTTTATTTCGCTAATTAATACATGTACAAAGAATAAAAAATGCAATTATTTTTTTTTTTTTTTTAATAATAAAGTTTACACGTTAAAAAAAATATAAATGTTAAGGTAATGTTAATTGTTCTTAACCAATAATACAATAAATTGGACACCGAAAGTAACAATACATGTTATGTTATATGCTTCTACACTATATCCCCTTGTAATAGCTTAATTCCCATGAGGCTTATCCGCTACATTGAGCAAGATTAATGACAGTGTAGAATTATAATGAGTTCAATGACCTATTTTCACAAGCACAATCGTTTGGGGGGGGACACACCTCAGGGTCTAAATTCCCACATTTTAATGCACCACAGTGATACCACAACGAACTCTGCACACATGATCACAGCATCGATGCCAAGCTACACAGGGGTCAGCAACCGCAGGGGCTTCTGGTGGCAGCACGGCTACCTGGTGAGACCGCTCCATCCCTGATAGTCCTGGCCACCTACAACACCGCCGCTTTACCGTCCCACCGGTATTGTGAGAGCACGCTTATAGAGCCGCACTACACCAGTGCTTACAGGATATGTGATAATGTAAATCAAGGGGAAGAGGAAAGGGTGACATGATGTGCTCCTCATTTATGCTGTAATGGACTGCACTTTGCAGGATGTATTGAACAGGGGAAGAAATGTATGAGGTGAAGAAGTGTATGAGGTGAAGAAGTGTATGAGGTGAAGAAGTGTATGAGGTTAAGAAGTGTATGAGGTTAAGAAGTGTATGAGGTGAAGAAGTGTATGAGGTGAAGAAGTGTATGAGGTGAAGAAGTGTATGAGGTGAAGAAGTGTATGAGGTGAAGAAATGGATGAGGTGAAGAAGTTGATGAGGTAAAGCAATGGATGAGGTGAAGTTTGTGTGGGGTCAGGAGGGATTAACAGTGTGGATGTAGTCGACCCACATGTGTAGAAGGTGTAGCAGAGTCACATGTGCATGACATGTACATATCAGATATGCGTGTGTCCGAGGTTTACGGAGCAGATACCCAGTGTGTATAATGTGTCTTTAACACTGTTAGCCCCCCGCAGATGCAGCTACAACTCCTTTAGTTCCATCCGCCTCTGCCAGAAGTATTCTTCTACGGTCCACCACTGTCCACCCTGTTGTGCTGACGCTGCCAGGCCCGGCCGGGCTTTCCCGAATCCTCATGCTCCATGAGGAAAAAGACTTCACATAGCAAGGCAGTCAGCTGATCTCGACAGGCTGAGCAGACTCCTTTAAAGTGCTCCTGATAGAGTCTGTCTCACACGCCGGCCGACGTCCAGTACCTCATGGCCCGCCGCCTGCATGAAGACAGGGATTCTGAGGAGAGGCACCGTCAACTAATGCCGACACGGAGCACAAAGTAAACGTGCCTGTGTGACAGTGTTGTGAGTGATATTTCCACTCCTGACTAGCTTCTTTTGCTGCTGCTTGTGGCTCTACTCTCTGTGTGCACTGCCAGCCAGACCTCCGGGTGGATGCTGCATGCCATGGAGGAGTCAGTCTTTGTAAAAAAATAATTCAAGCAGTAATTAAATGATTTGTGTATTAAGGCCCTTTTCACATCATTTTTTAATTTCAAATTTAGTGAAATCAGGGAGATTTTACGCATCAGCCGCCCAACGGCCTTGCTTTATGCACGCATGTGGCTTCCCACACGAATTCTGTATGGGTTTTGCGGTCTGGTGTGTCAAGTACAGTTATGGCGGGTGCTTTAGATCCTGCACTTGCGGATCTGTGGACAAGAACCTGCTACAAGTGATTTATATTTTGGAAGGCCAAAAGAGTTGGATTTGTTGGATCCGGCGCAACCGCACTTGCCTCAATGGACCGCAAGCACCATAGACAATGCATGGGGTTAGCAGAAAGAAAGCACGTTAGCCGTCAAACAACGTAAATCGGCCTGATCAGAAGCACTTTTAAAAGAAATCAGTTATGTTAAAGGGGCCACTGGAGTGATCAAGAAGAGTGTGGAGAGACCATACGTAGCAGAGGACTGTCTGTCTATCCTGAAACTACATGGCGCAAATTTAGTCCATGTAAACTGTTCGCCATCCATCTTACATAACACAGAAACATGTGAAATGGCTCTACATGCTGTATCATGTGCCCCTGTAAGTGGCTATCTTGCTTATTTCATGTATGTATGGAGTCCATACCTAAATGATTCAAGCAAAATTTCCATATAGAGGGGCATATACAGCATGTAAAGGAAGATCACGTGTATGCTTGGTGGAGGTGTGTTGTGTGCACATATTGTGTATTATTTAAGTTTTGAACTAAATATTTGAAATGGCTTGTGCAAATGTTGAGTATTTGGACAGTGTTTCATTGAGTAGATGTAAGGCCTCGTGCACATAAATAAAAAAAAAAAATGTTATGATTAATTAATTTGGTTTCACGCATACATTTTTGTATTTATTGACAGTAATAAAACCACTTATTACAATTATAGTGCAAGTACAATATCTAACTATACAAAACAACACAAGAACATAGCTTTATAAAATAATGACAGAATAAGCTTACAATAGGATAATGTCGGAAGAAATGCCTTAAAAAAATAGTATCTCACACAACACGTAAGCAAATACAAAATAGCCCCCTTCTACAGCAGTAAGGGTACCTTTACACGCGGCTACATTTCTAGGGTGGCTACAGGTAACTTACTGGTTGCAGTGAAATCATGGAGAGATTATTCCATTTGTACACAGCAACAAGATAGAACCTTGTCTCCATGATTTCACTGCAACCAGTAAGTTACCTGTAGCCACCCTAGAAATGTAGCCGCGTGTAAAGGTACCCTAAGGCTGAATTTTGTGAAGGTGGATATAGTAGTTAGGCTACCTTTATTCTCTGAAATCAAGAATTGTAAAAATAAATGTGAAACCTGACTGAACACAGGGAGACGGGATTATAATGTGTGTAAATCCTGCCTCTAAGGTACCAATCAACCCTCTCAGCACTGCCCGCTGCATTGCAGGCCTTGAGCTGATCATTTTTTAATATCTGGTTCTTCTATCAAGCATTGCTCCTCATGCCCTTATGTAAAGCATAAAATAAACTCTGCAAAACTGCTCACAACTCTGCCTCAAGGGCTGCTATGTCGCAAGTACTGCTTTGTCTGCTCATGGTCCTCCCTCCTGCTACATTGAGTTGTGTGTGGTCTCCTACAAGGCTGCCGTCCCACTTGCATTTGTGCCTGCATGCGTAGGCTATGCAGACGCAAATGCAGGCAAAGGCAGCACATAATAATGTGAATGCAGCATACAATTTGCGCATGCGTTAACATTAGTATGTTGCCCGGGCAGCCAATCAGCTGTCTGTATGGGCGGACGTAATGAGGACAACAGCGGCAGAGATCTCATCCTCCCAGCACAGCTGATCTCCCGCCGGTGTGAGTGTGGAGACACAGCTGATCTGACAGCTGTTTAAATCTCACACGCTGACACCGAATAGGGTGATAACAGTGCAGGAGATAAGAAACAGCTGATCGCTGCTTCAAATCTCACGCGCTACATAACATATTTGTTGTCTGCGCGGAACAGTTAAACAGCTATCTGATCAGCTGTGTCTCCCCACTGACACCGGCGGGAGATCAGCTGTTGCTCTGCATGATCATGTGCGGCCAGCGGCAGAGACTGCAATGAGATCTGCCGCGTTTTACTGGGCTATCGTGTGGATGAGACTGCGGATACCTTTCGATCCACGCATTTTTTTTGTGTTTGCGGGCGCTTGTGGATAAAACAAGCAACCGCAAACGCAAAAAAAAGAAGCATGCTGTGTTCAAAGTGCGGATGGATGGCGCATAAATTATGCATATCAATATGAAAATTCAGCCAAACTATGCCATATGCAGGCACATGCATTCCTCTGTTAAACATAGGAACGCATGTACGTAAACGTTTTGCTGCCTTTAGTGGACTGCGCACCAAACGGAAATGTGAATGCACCCTAACAGCAGCAATATTTTGAAATATATCTGACAAAGCTCTGCAGTGCAGGGAGGTGACCCTGGAGGCAGCACCCGGATAGCAGAGAGGGATGACTTACACCAGATAGGCTGGAGATAGACGCTTGTAAAGTTCGCATGGCGCTCTTGATTAAGATTTTTTAAAAGATTTTTTCATAGACTCAAGTAATCATAAATACTATAGCCCACATATCCGAATGCAGCGTTAGTGCGGCAGTAGCTGGATAGTTTATCTTTCTATGCCTTCTTGAGGTGACAGTATACTTTAACAGAAAAAAATTATATAAAGTGTTAAACTCAATGTAAAACATTGTACATTGCCTAAGAAATTGAATCTTTATTATCTTTAGAAATTTTTTTTTTTTTTTAATTTACGTTGAATCGTGCAACACGCCGAGCTTTCATGTCTTCTTTTTGTGGCCGCTCTACGGTACCTATATTTTTTGGAAGTGTTCCAGCTCTTGACATCCATTGTGATTCAAGATCCCCTTTGACAAGCTGCAACACAGTCACACACAGTTCTTCAAGGTATTCCACTGACATTTTTTCAAAAACGTCCCGAACAATCCATCTACTACTCCCTTTTGGAAAAACTAATTTTGTACGTTTATTGCCTAGTGACTCGGTATTCTTCTTGGCAATTTTGACAGTGGCTATTGATCTTCCAACATTAAAGTTATGTGTCAAAGCGGCAAGCTTGGTTCGAGCCTCCATTGAATCTATCCCAAAATGGATGCGCTTGGTCCGGTACTTTAACGCCAGGCTATGAAAATTTTCTAGAGACCCAGTGTGGCAGTTATGCACTAAGTGCGGCAAGTCCTTCAGTAACTGAGGGCTTGACACTATCTCCTTTATCTTTAGGAATGGTGGTGTATTTTTTTTCAGCCACAATATTCTGCCTTCCTCAACAGGCTCAAAGAGGGATCCATGCTTGCAGCGTTTGTAAAGATTTCCTTCCCACTCATGATTATTGATTATGTGCTCCAAGCAGGACAACCATTTCTCTTTCAGTAGATCGATGTTGTTCTCACAGGTCTTTACTGACCACCAAAAATGTAACGCTAATTTGTCGATCCATGGAGTTATCTCCTTGCAGACTTTCTGATTACTTGCTTGTTTGGGTTTTTTCTTTAGGGATTTAGCGTAGTGCCAAATATCAAATTGATGGCTGATGTTTGAATACTGTTCACGCATGTCTTTACGTATGCTCACATGCCTATCCGAGGCAAATATTTTGATACGCATGCCTGATTCGATCAAGCGTTTCATTGTAATGTTGAACCCATGTTTCTCCATGGCGGTTGAAGAGGTGCATTGAGATCTTTGAACTACCTCAAAATCTACAATCTTATCACTAATTGTGTCCATCATTGTGTAAACGCAATACTTGGCACTGTGGCCCGGACTATCGCATTGTCCGTCATCTGAAATGGTTACAGACTTTCCTTTAATGTCATTTTTTATCTTGTCCTGTTCTTCTTTCCACGCCTTGTCAATAGCAGGAAAAAGAAAATTATTTTGGTAGCGATGAAAACTTTTTTCTGATATAGACAATAATCCAAGAATTTTGCAAAGTTCATTCACTTTCTGAAAATTTAGCCCACTGAAAAGAATGGCTGCAGCCATCAAAATGTTTCCTGCCCAATAATAACCTATTTTAGGCTGTGATGTAAAAATGTTAAATTTGTGCCCAACACTGCACATTCCAATAACTGTCAGGCAACCTCCATCAACATGTTTAGTGAAAGAGGACACAACATGGCTGCATCCGTATTTATACTGGCATTTCACCTTTTTTATTAGGGTATCCAAACATGACTCGAAGACCATCAGCTTCCTTTCATTAACTGTGTCTTGTAAAGATGGTGTCGCAACAAGACCGCTGATATTTGCCAAAGAGCATAACTCAGATTCGTCAGCACAATCACAATCAGGAATGAAATCTGAATCTTCTTTATTGGAAACACTTTCCTCCATGTTTTCTGAAAGATCTTGAGAAGTTGACATTTCAGTTCTTGATAAATTAGGTAATGGTGATAAAGGGGTTGATCCACCAAAAAAATTAAGTTGTAAACTGATGTTTTTGCTATCAGACTTTTCTATAAAAGGTCTTTTCTTCAAAGGTGAACTGCAGTCAATATTAGCAGCAGGAGTAGAATTTAACCGTGGTCGGTCACACTTGGCCGGCGTAGAGTCGTCAACAATCGGTTCGTGGGCAATATATTCTGTTTGTTCAGATAAGTTATTGTAGGATATGCTGCAATTTTCCAATGTAAAATCAGTCTGTATGGCTATACTGACATATTTAGAAGAAGTAGGGATATCATATTCAGAATTTTCAACTCTGCTTGAAGTATCTGTAGAAATACTTTGTGAAACGCTTAAATTTTCAGCGGAGGTGGATTCGGTAGGTTTCTGTTGTTGACGGTGTCTTTTCCTTGTCTTTGGTTTTCTCTTTGATAAATCTTCATTAATCACAGTTTGTCCGTCTTCTACAGTAGGGAAAATGGTGGGTATTGCACCTTCGCGCAATTTTTTACCTCTTTGATCCACAATATAGCACTCTGAATTAAAGTGGAGCGAACACAATCGATATGTGTTGTTTTTGTTTCCATCCAATATTTTTTGGGCTAAGGTATCGATATTTCCGAATTCTTGGCCCATTTGAAGAAGCCATAGCTTAATTGTTAAAACATCCTTTGGGAAAGGGTGTAAAACTGCTAGACCCCCCTCTGTAGGCTTTCCTGCCACGCTACAACATTTATTGACTAGGCAATTCGGCATTTGAATGGAATGAATGGCCCTGAAATATAAAGAGATAGCTTCATACCCAGGTACATATATAGATAGAAAGATAGCAAAATACATAGGCGGGCGTCACACGCTACGATATTTGCAACCATATTGCTGGAAAATGATTGATTTGGCATTGCTCCTACAATGTCGTTACGTGTGACTGGAAATTGTGACTACCGATAAGTGGTCAGATTGTTATATACAGATATGAGAACCGTACCTCATATCACACGATGTCAACCATCCAATCTGCTGCATTGTTCTGTGTGACACCGCCATAACCGATCCCCATAATGATTTCTCCTATTCACATCATTGCCAAGCATCAATCGCTGGTTGTGATAGTGATCCCTGCACATAATATCGCAATTGCGTCCAGAACATTATCTATACATGTGACACCTCACTTACGATGTGTCCATGATCCGCACCACTGACATCGTTATCTATACATGTGACACCTCACTTACGATGTGTCCATGATCCGCACCACTGACATCGTTATCTATACATGTGACACCTCACTTACGATGTGTCCATGAGCCGCACCCCTGACATCGTTATCTATACATGTGACACCTCACTAACCATGTGTCCACGAGCCGCACCCCTGACATCGTTATCTATACATGTGACACCTCACCAACGATGTTGTCCATGAGCCGCACCCCTGACATCGTTATCTATACATGTGACACCTCACTTACGATGTGTCCATGATCCGCACCACTGACATCGTTATCTATACATGTGACACCTCACTTACGATGTGTCCATGATCCGCACCACTGACATCGTTATCTATACATGTGACACCTCACTTAAGATGTGTCCATGAGCCGCACCCCTGACATCGTTATCTATACATGTGACACCGCACTAACCATGTGTCCACGAGCTGCACCCCTGACATCGTTATCTATACATGTGACACCTCACCAACGATGTTGTCCACGAGCCGCACCCCTGACATCATTATCTATACATGTGACACCTCACTAACGATGTGTCCACGGCCCGCACCCCTGACATCGTTATCTATACATGTGACACCTCACTAACCATGTGTCCACGAGCCGCACACATGACATCCTTATCTATACATGTCACACCTCACTAACGATGTTGTCCACGAGTTCACAACACTGATATCGTTATTGAGTTCCCACTAAAAATTGTAGTGTGTGACGCCCACCATAGACAGATAAAAAACATGCTACATACATAGATAGTAAAACAGAAAGAAACATGAAAATCTGTAATGTGAGATTGATAAATAGATAGATAGATAGATGGACAGATAGATAGAAAGATAGAGTGATAGATAGAAAGAGCGATAGCTAGAATAAATGAAAGAGGGATAGATAGATGCATACATAGAGTGATGGAAGGATAGATAGAATACATAGATAGAGACAGAGAGATAGATTGATAGACAGGGATAGATAGATAGATAGATAGATAGATAGATAGAAAGAAAGAGGGATATAAAGAAAGATAGAGGGATAGATAAATGGATACATACAGGGATAGAAGGATAGATAGAAAGAATGATATAAAGAAAGATAGAGGGATACATAGATGGATAGATAGAGAGATAGATAGATAGATAGAAAGAGGTATTTAAAAAAAAAATAGAGGGATAGATACATTAAATAGATAGAAAGAGGGATTGAAAGAAAGATAGAGGGATAGATGGATACATAGAGGGATAGAAGGATAGATAAAATAGATAGATAGAAACAGGGATAGATAGATGGATACATAGACAGATAGAAGGATAGATAAAATAGATAGATAGAAAGAGGGATTGAAATAAAGATATAGGGATAGATGGATACATACAGGGATAGAAGGATAGATAGAAGAGATAGATAGAAAGAGGGATTTAAAGAAAGCTAGAGGGATAGATAGATGGATACATAGAGGGATAGATTGATAGAGAGATAGATAGATATAAAGAGTGATAGATAGATGTATACATAGAGGGATAGAAGGATAGATAGAATAAATAGATAGAAAGAGGGATTGAAAGAAAGATAGAGGGATAGATGGATACATAGAGGGATAGAAGGATAGATACAATAGATAGATAGAAAGAGGTATAGAAAGAAAGAGTGATAGATAGATGTATACATAGAGGGATAGAAGGATAGATAGAATATATAGATAGATAGAAAGAGGGATTGAAAGAAAGATAGAGGGATAGATGTATACATAGAGGGATAGAAGGATAGATACAATAGATAGATAGAAAGAGGTATAGAAAGAAAGAGGGATAGATAGATGGATAAATACAGGGATAGAAGGATAGATAGAATAGATAGATAGAAAGAGGGATTGAAAGAAAGATAGAGGGATAGATGGATACATAGAGGGATAGAAGGATAGATAGAATACATAGAAAGAGGTATAGAAAGAAAGAGTGATAGATAGATGGATACATAGAGGGATAGAAGGATAGATAGAATATATAGATAGATAGAAAGAGGGTTTGAAAGAAAGATAGAGGGATAGATGGATACATAGAGGGATAGAAGGATAGAAAGAATAGATAGATAGAAAGAGGGATTGAAAGAAAGATAGAGGGATAGATGTATACATAGAGGGATAGAAGGATAGATACAATAGATAGATAGAAAGAGGTATAGAAAGAAAGAGGGATAGATAGATGGATAAATACAGGGATAGAAGGATAGATAGAATAGATAGATAGAAAGAGGGATTGAAAGAAATATAGAGGGATAGATGGATACATAGAGGGATAGAAGGATAGATACAATAGATAGAAAGAGGTATAGAAAGAAAGAGTGATAGATAGATGTATACATAGAGGGATAGAAGGATAGATACAATAGATAGATAGAAAGAGGGTTTGAAAGAAAGATAGAGGAATAGATGGATACATAGAGGGATAGAAGGATAGATACAATAGATAGATAGAAAGAGGTATAGAAAGAAAGAGTGATAGATAGATGTATACATAGAGGGATAGAAGGATAGATAGAATATATAGATAGATAGTTAGAGGGATTGAAAGAAAGATAGAGGGATAGATGGATACATAGAGGGATAGAAGGATAGATAGAATGGATAGATAGAAAGAGGTATAGAAAGAAAGAGGGATAGATAGATGGATACATAGAGGGATAGAAGGATAGATAGATGGATAGAGTGATAGACAGGAATTGATAGCTAGATAGATAGATAGAAAAAGGGATAGATAGAGAAATAGATAGATAGAGGGATAGAGAGATACATAGATAGAAAGAATTGAGAGAAAGATAGATACAGATACAGGGATTGTGTTTGGCCAGGGATAAAGTTGGGTTTATTTCATTCTGTAGTTTTACACCCTTTACATACTTTATGGCTCCTCCGGTGTGTCCTGCCTCTCTCCTCCTCGGTGCCGGTCCTCAGTTTCGTTTTGTATTGTAGGACACGGCACTGTGAGGTGGGAGGAGAGAGACAGTCAGCTGGCCCCCAGCAGCGCTGCAAATGCGCAGGCGCAGTATTTGCCACCCCGCAGTGAGGATACTGAATAATCCACTGCGGGGTCGGCGTTCTGCGCAACTGCTAACTAAGCAGGAAGTTGTCGGGCAGCGCGCACTGCGCATGCCCGGCTAAGTAAATCAGAGCGCAGGCGCCGGCAAAAGCACGGAGGGGGTGGAGGGATGCGAGCCTCACACATCCTGAGGGATGATGGACATGACGGGGGCGGACCAGAGACTATGCAAACCCCGCCTCCCGGTCTTCGGTCTAGGTAACTGCCCAATCTTTACTAAGTGCATATTTTCATGAATATAGTTCAACAAAATGAAATATAAACCTTGTATGAGTGCAGCCTTAGTGCTGCAGAGGGTGGGGAGCTCAGCTTCTAATGTCTGGAGGGGGTGACAGGTTCGCTTTAAGGCATCAACAAACTTGACAATAGTTCGCTTTTTTCAGTCAGTTTGTCAATAATATCTCCATCAAGTTTCATCAGTATGTCCTTTTCAGTAGCCATTAACATGAAAGATTCTAGATGACTCTGATTAATGCTATTTCTTAATCTGTTTTTTTTTTATAAATTTCAATGTAGAGAAGCTTCGTTCACCAGCAACTTGTGTAATGGAGAGACTTTGAAGAAATTTGTATGCTTGTCCAATGATGTTGTAAGCATCAGTTAATAAATTGTAGCGCTGAAGTAATTGATAGACACAAAAAGAGCAGTTCTTGCATGATGAGCAGGTTTTATTCACCAGTTCGGTGTCATCAGTGCTTTCATCTTATGGACTGGTGTCTATTGCCACTCTAAAGGCCACGTCACACACACAGATATCTGAGTCCAATATCTGAACAGATCTCTGGTTGCAGTGAAATCATGGATACATTGTTCCATTTTGTGGCTGTGTACAACATGGAGCAATGTGTCCATGATTTCACTGCAACCAGAGATCTGTTCAGATATTGGACTCAGATATCTGTGTGTGTGAAGTGGCCTTAATGTTATCTTCTTCTGGTGGAGATTCCTTCAATTTCTCCCAGTGCAAATCCAGGCTGTTCAGCTCACTGCGAAGATTCTCCGGTGTTACCCTCTCTTCAAATGTAATCAATCGTTTGCTGATCTCTTCCAAAGCAGGGCTATTTAATCCATTTTCTCTTATGGGCCCGTCACATGGGGAGATATCGCCGTTGATGTCGCCGAGATCTTCTTGTTCAGGCGATGTTGAAGCGACATCGCCTGTGCGTCGCCGCGTGTAACGAGGCAACTGAACAGCGATTAATCTCTGTTTCTGAGTTCAGAGATTTCCCAACAGTGTCGGGAAATCAGGCGATGTAGCTTGAGCGATCTGTATGGCTACTGCCGTGTGACACGGCGATAGCAATGGCACAGGCGATGTCTGTGTTCAGGCAATCCATTCTGTATGCCACATTGATGGTGAGGTGGTGCAGTGTGACACGGCGATCTGAAAAGCAAACATCGCTTCAAGGTTGATTCAGGCGATTCCTGAATCGCCGGTTCGACCTGGGTTGACGGTAAGATTGCTACGTGTGACATCTCACGAGCGACGCTTATACAAAATCAGATAATATAGGTTTCAGAAAACGTGTAAATCATATTAAACCTTTTAAATGATAATTTTATTATTAACTGTAAACAAAAACACACCGAACGTGATTAAAAGCTAGGTGCACAGATAAGAGCGAAGGAAGGATGCTGTCCTTATTGCATATCTCCCTCCTTACACCTGCCTGACAGCGGAGGTCGGCACCCTAAGAAACGTAGTGGCGCCCCCACTCGTCGACGGCTGGCCCTGCTTATACCCTATCCTCACCCTGAAAGTTAAGAGGTGGTGCTCCCCCTATGATGAACCCCCCAGGGATGAGGAATATTACGGCAAACTGGACCACTATTGTGTCTAGTATTAAAATAGAGTATCACCACCCAGCAATCAGGTACCTCCATATAACAAATTCAAACTTTGATATTGAGATGATAAGCTCTCATACACAGTGTGCCTCAAATCCTGCTATCTGCATGGTCCCCTCTGATGACGACAAACCATGTCAGGCTAATATCACACACATGAGAGATGGGGTACTTAGCTTATGAGGGTGGTAAGCTCATCCCCATGTGCCTCGACGCGTTTCACCTTTCATCAGGAGGCTTGATGTTATCAGTCCATATGTTCTGTGACAGCACACACAACCTTGGTGTGGAGGGGAAGTGATATCTTGTCTATTTCCCCTTTATATCCTGTACCTTGCGCCCTAGATCCGCCCACATCCTACAACCTCTAACCCCTCCCTCTCCCCTTCACATATCACACAACAGGGCTTCAAACCTAGATAAATCTAAAGCCCAATACCTGGATACAGTGCAAAGGACTAGATACCGCTTGGAAAAATGCATAACTAAGGGCTGGTCGATTCACCACAGCGGTGGAACGCACTCGGCCGCCGCCATTGTCCACCCGGTGGACCGCACGCATCACCGGAAGTGACGTCACGTGCAGGCGCGGGAGCCGTCACATTGTAGTAACGGCAGATCACCGCGGCTGCGCAGAACTGATGCGCACAGAGGGTAAACAAAAACCTGTAGTCATGGATACAATGCTTGCATAGGGCGGGCGCCACCACCGCATATGTGATCAGAGAACCTGCCCCAGAAAGGCAGAGCGTTTTGATAAACCAATAACCCAGCACAAATGTAGAGCTGACATGTAGAAGGATATAAGAGAGAGAGCAGATCTACCTGTAGCACCACAATACATAGTTTATGGAACAGGACATTCTGACAGGCAGAGGCAGGAAAGTCAGTGGCCATGTCAGGGCGCATATATTGTACCAGAATATATACTAAAACAATGAAATACTCATATTAAAATGAGTTTTAAGTATTCTATCAGGGGCACCTGTACACATACCAGATATTCACAGAAAGCACGCATATGACAGCTGCTCGTTTAACCCTTTTGGGGTCAGAGTCAAATCTGAATATCCACTCCGCCTCCCTTCTTAAGATGATCAGATCATGGTTTCCCCCCCTTGGACTAGTCCTTACCACCACTAGGATTCTGAAGGTCATCTGTTTAGTGTCACCCCCATGGATCTCATTCATGTGCCTCGCAATCGGGGTGTCCCTCCTGTTCCTAATGTCTCCAACGTGATCACCCACCCTTCTCCTAAATTCCCTTATCGTCTTTCCAACATAGTCTAACCGGCATGTACACGTAGCCACGTATACCACCCCAGCAGACTTACAGTTGGAAAATTCACATATAAAGAATGTTTTATTGTTAGCCGCACTACAGACAGACTTGCACGGTGTCATATTGCCACAGAAACTACAGTCTCCACATCTGAAAAAGCCTTTTGGTTTGGTCCCCAGCCAGGTGAATCCCATGACTGGGGGGCCTGTAGTAACTATGTACCAATCTGTCCGATAAAGACCGGCCCCTACGATAGGTGACACTAGGTGTCCCGGAGATCATTCCATTTAGATCCGGATCAGACGTGAGAACATCCCAATATCTGCGAAGAACACCCATGATTTTATGGTTCTGACAGTCAAAAGTGCCAATGAGTCTCGTAATACTGGTGTCCTTTTTCTGGCGTCTACCACACTTCTGTAGCAGTTCTTCCCTACTTTGATGCTCCGCATGACTACGTGCTGTCTGTAACACCGATCGCGGTTAAACCCTATCCAAGAAACGTCTCGTCAAGTCGTCAGCCTGTATTCTGAAATCACTTAAATTTGAACAGTTCCTTCTCAGTCTCAGATACTGTCCCTTGGGGATGCCCCTCTTGAGTGGTACTGGATGGTGGCTTTCCCACCTCAGGAGGCTGTTAGTAGATGTCGGCTTACGATAGGTCCTAGTTAATAAGGACCCATCGGCCTCCTTCTTAATCAGGACATCCAAGAAGGGGAGCTCTGTAGGACTGCTCTCTGACGTGAATCTCAGACCGATTTGGTTGATATTCAGGCACCTGACGAACTCCACAAAACTGTCCTCCGATCCAGACCAGAGCAAAAAGACGTCATCTATATATCTGGACCAAAGGACAATATGGGGTTCCCACCAATTGGTGCCGTCCTTAAACACGATGGTTTCCTCCCACCAGCCCAGGTACAGATTGGCATACGATGGGGCACAGGAGCTCCCCATCGCAGTCCCCCTAAGCTGGTGGAAGTACTTCATGTCAAATAGAAATGTGTTATGGTGTAGTACAAACTTCAATAGATCAATGACAAAGATATTGTGACTATGGCAAATCCTCGTCCTCGTGTCGAGATAATACTCAACAGCACGTAGTCCAAGATCATGAGGGATGCTGCTATACAAGGCCTCTACATCGATTGAGGCCAGTATGGTATTGGCCTCTAGATTGACACCATCAAGTTTCCTTAGCAGGTCGGCTGTATCTCTTGTGTAGGATGATAGACCCGTAACAAAAGGACGGAGAATCGTGTCTACATACACCCCTGCGTTCTGTGTGCAGGAGTCAATGCCGGAGACTATAGGTCTCCCCTTCAGTATCTCCAACCCGTTATGCACCTTGGGGAGTGCATAAAAGGTAGGGGTCACCGGATGTATGGGTTTTATGAACTCATACTCATTCTTAGAAATGAGTCCTCCCTCTCTAGCATACTCCAAGATGTAAATTAACTCCTCAGTATACCTCATTACAGGGTTAGAATCGAGAATCTCATACGTAGAAGAGTCATTGAGGATGCGATAACACATCCCACGATATTTTTCATGGTTCATCAAAACTAGATTTCCGCCTTTATCTGATGCCTTAATTACGAGCCCCTGTTCTCGTTCCAACGACAACAGGGTCCTGGTCTCAGCCTATCCATATTGCCAATCCAATCCTGATTTGTACATGGGATCTTCTTCAGATCTCTTTCAACAAGACTCATGAAAGTGTCCACACTAGTAACGTCAGTATGGGGTGGCATCTTTCTGCTGACCTTCTTGTGCCCTGTAAAAGGGCCGAGCCCTCTCTCATTACACCCACTTGCCTGGTGGTCAAGGTATACCATATCATGAAAACATTGGTACTCATCCTCGTCCAGTCCCAACCTCAAACAATCATCTTTATTATGCTTGGAGAAGAACTTCTTCCATTTGAGCTTACGACCAAACAGGTTAATGTCCTTTACCCATTCAAAACAATTAAACCTGTTGGTGGGGACGAAGGACAGTCCCTTTTTCAAGATTTTATATTCATGATAGTTCAGCTGGTAGTAGGACAGGTTAATAATCTGTCTGACATCCAGCTGAGTCACTGATGTGGCGTCGGCAAAACCACCCTGTTCCTTAGTTGGTAATCTCTTGGAATCGTGCCCCCTAAAAAAGAAGCCATGGGCACACCAGAGAAGGATAAACCAGAGAAACCCGTGTTTCCACCCTGGCCCGTCCCCCCTGTGCCCCTCCACCCGAAGCTCCAGGTTGGTTCATTGGAACTGTCAGGTTTTAGGGCCCTACAGGAAGGGCCGGTGTCACGGGACCCTGAGGTCCAGGTAGAATTGGCGGTCCCTGAGGGAATTGATGGGCTGGTTGACCTGGATTCCCTGGGGGTCTTTGGGGACCTCCATTGCCCCATTTCCCACCTTTCGGTCTCCTTTTCCTTCCTCTCCCCCTTCCACGCCCTCCACCACCTCCAGGGCCTTCTGGGTCAGAATCCCCCTCCGACGATGATCCAATTGGTTTCTCCCTGACAGAACAATACGCTTGGTTCTCCGAGAATTCCTTAAATCCCTTTGAAATTGGAGGTGCTTTCTCTCCTTCAAAAAACCCTGGTATTTCTCCAGTGAATTCTGTAAAGAGGCCTCCCTTCTGTTGAAATCAGGATCTGATCTGGATCTCAGGATATTCTCGATACCTTGATTGAGTTTACCAGTCGCTATTTCAAAAATCTTTCTCTCCTCATGCAGCAATATGCTCATAAAGCGTAAGGAAGAACCAATGGATTCTTTTTTCCACAATTCCAAAAGCTCAGGGCTCGCTGTACGTGGAGATGGACATAGGTTTATTCTTAGTCCCTTCGGAACTATGCTGTTTTTCAGATAGTTCTCAAGGGTTTTTATCTCCCACCATGATCTAGTATACTCCTTGTACAACACATACAGTTCGTTAAATTGTACTTTAAGAGAGACAAGTCCCGTGCCCCCGTCCGGGTTAACAGTAGTGCAAAATGCCTGGTTAGCGTCCTCTGCCCAAGAGGCTGTGTTAACAGGACCTGACAAAAACTGGCCATACCAATATAAATACAAAATCAGATAATATAGGTTTCAGAAAACGTGTAAATCATATTAAACCTTTTAAATGATAACTTTATTATTAACTGTAAACAAAAACACACCGAACGTGATTAAAAGCTAGGTGCACAGATAAGAGCGAAGGAAGGATGCTGTCCTTATTGCATATCTCCCTCCTTACACCTGCCTGACAGCGGAGGTCGGCACCCTAAGAAACGTAGTGGCGCCCCCACTCGTCGACGGCTGGCCCTGCTTATACCCTATCCTCACCCTGAAAGTTAAGAGGTGGTGCTCCCCCTATGATGAACCCCCCAGGGATGAGGAATATTACTGCAAGCTGGACCACTATCATGTCCTAGTATTAAAATAGAGTATCACCACCCAGCAATCAGATACCTCCATATAACAAATTCAAACTTTGATATTGAGATGATAAGCTCTCATACACAGTGTGCCTCAAATCCTGCTATCTGCATGGTCCCCTCTGATGACGAC